>CM031626.1:54862013-54864513 GCA_018398815.1 Conus ventricosus
AAAATTTTTCAGAGAGAGAGAGAGAGAGACAGCCGTGTCAGATATTTCAGACCTGGTATTTGTAGACACATGCACCTACACACAGACGGAGGCAGATGATAGCTGAACGCCTTATTGCCCTTCTCTTCGTCTTTGCCGGGGTCCCATTGTTAAGCCACCGTGTGTGCGCTTCAAAGTGGACAGTGTTGAAACCGTCAGCGGCACGGTGTGGATAACAGACCGCACAGTGTTTGACACCGTCAGCGGCACGGTGTGGATAACAGACCGCACAGTGTTGACACTGTCAGCGGCACGGTGGGGGCGAACAGACCGCACAGTGTTGACATTGTCAGCGGCACGGTGTGGGCGAACAGACCGCACAGTGTTGACAACCGTCAGCGGCACGGTGTGGCGAACAGACCGCACAGTGTTGACACCGTCACGGCACGGTGTGGCGAACAGACCGCACAGTGTTTGACACCGTCAGCGGCACGGTGTGGCGAACAGACCGCACAGTGTTGACACCGTCAGCGGCACGGTGTGGCGAACAGACCGCACAGTGTTGACACTAGCGTCACGTGTGATAACAGACCGCACAGGTTGACACTGTCAGCGGCACGTGTGGGAACAGACCGCACAGTGTTGACATGTCAGCGGCACGGTGTGGGCGAACAGACCGCACAGTGTTGACATCGTCAGCGGCACGGTGTGGCGAACAGACCGCACAGTGTTGACAACCGTCAGCGGCACGGTGTGGCGAACAGACCGCACAGTGTTGACACCGTCAGCGGCACGGTGTGGCGAACAGACCGCACAGTGTTGACACCGTCAACGGCACGGTGTGGCGAACAGACCGCACAGTGTTGACACCGTCAGCGGCACGGTGTGGATAACAGACCGCACAGTGTTGACACCGTCAGCGGCACGGTGTGGATAACAGACCGCCTGCCCGTGGATAGGAAGCAAGCAAAGAGCCATCTCTCTCTCTCTCTCCTCTCTCTCTCTCTCTCTCTCTCCTCTCTCTCCTCTCTACTCTCTCTCTCACTCACACACACACACACACACACACACACACACACACACTTTACATCTTTGATCTCTCTCTCTCTCTCTCTCTCTCTCTCTCCCCTCTCTCTCTCTCTCTCTCTCTCTCCTCTCTCTCTTTTGAAAGAACATGGCTATGAAGAAGAATCAGGATCACTAAGAAATGCAATAAACTCTCAGAAGCGCGGGGAAAAAACTAAATACTATCGCGAATTATTAACTTCCAAACAAAATCCAAAACTGGTTTGGCAAGCAATAAACCAGCTTAACAATAACAGTTCTTCTTCAAAATCAACTGTTATCAAAGGTATTTCTGCTGAACAACTAACACTCACTTCTCTACCATTCCAGATACAGTTGTTACTACTGATCATTCAAGCTCTAATGAACTTAAAGAACTCCATCAATTTTGTCACGACAAAAAAAATCACGTCTGAACTACACATTCCACTCATAACTGTGCACGAGGTGTATCAGTACCTACTTCATCTCAAACAGTCAGGAACACGTGGACTAGATGGCATAGATGGCAAAATTCTGAAACTCTCGGCTCCAGTTATAACTGACACGTTAACCCGTATATCTTTAATCTGTGCATAGATAAAAGTTATTTTCATAATGCGTTCAAAAAAGCAAAAGTTATACCCATTCATAAATCTGGTGATAATACTGATCCTTCAAACTACAGACCAATATCAATCTTATCTATCCTTTCAAAACCTCTAGAAAGCATTTAAATAAACACATCCTTCATCACTTCAACAAGTACGATTTGCTCCATCCCGGACAGTCTGGTTTCAGACAGAAACATTCCTGCCATTCTGCATTAATCAATCTTGTAGATGTGTGGCTTAATAATATTAATAACAACAGATATTGTGGTGTCTTATTCGTTGATTTTAAAAAAGCATTCGATGTCATTGACCACAGTCTCCTTATTCGAAAACTGGAGATATACGGTCTTTCAAAATCCGCCCTTATCCTTCTAAAATAACATCACAAAACGACAACAGTGCGTCTTATCGGGACGGCTGTCTCTTCTATAACAACTCTTAAGTATGGCGTTCCACAAGGCTCCATTTTAGGCCCGCTACTCTTCTCAATCTACATTAATGACCTACCCCTACATGTGAGATCTACATGCGACCTCTTTGCAGATGACACCACAATTCACACCAGCCATAATGATCCTTCCAGTCTTTCAAAACATTTGCAAGAGAGTACCAACGACCTTGTAAAATGGACCGAACTAAATCATATGTCACTTCACCCTCAAAAAACAAAACTCATGTACATTACAACTTGGCAAAAAAGACAAAAGCTCACCAATGATTTCCCTCCTATACACCTCAATAATGTACTTGTGGAACAAGTCACTCATCATAAAGTATTAGGACTAATAATTGACAATAGTCTCAGCTGGAATCCCCACATAACGTTACTATGCAAAAAGCTCTCCCAGAAAGTCTATCAGCTC
>CM031626.1:54867013-54902013 GCA_018398815.1 Conus ventricosus
TCTATCTCAAGGGCTAAGAAGCGAGGAATGTGAAACTACGACCACATGCATACACATAAAAGCGATAACATAAAACGAAAGGCAAAACTAAAATAAATAAATAAAAGGTAGGCCTAACCGTAGTATGAATCAAACTACAGAAATGCAATTCGCCTGGCGCAGTGCATGGAAGGGTTTGGTGATGGGGGTGGGGGGGGGGGGGGGGGGAGGGGGGATGGGGGGGGGGGAAGGTCGGGGAATGGGAGATGAAAACTCTTAAAATACGGAAGCTACAATTTGATTTGTCCGAGGTAAGGAATGGTTGAAACCGAGATTGGGGATTCATATACTGCGACTTCAAAACGTACCTTCTGTCAAGGGCTGGAAAGGACGGGAGGAAGAGTGGAGGAGAATGCACCGCAATTACAGAAGATACGATACGGTAAGTCCAAGGTCAGGAATGAGTACAAAAAAAAAGAAGAAAGTAATGAGAAGAATGCAGTACAGTTATAGAGGATACAAGTGGGTAAGTTCAAGATCAGGAATGACTTCTAAAAAAAACATGATAAAAAGGGAAAACAACTGACTAACATGCAACACAAGATGCTCACTTGCCGAGTCTGTCGTCCTCACCAATTCCCCAGCGATAAACACACTGCGTACAAATTTCATATGCAAGCACGTAATAGTAAACAGGAAATCGTTTCATCGTTCTCAAAATGCAGACAGTAGTCTCTCACAGCACGGGACCTACTTGGTGAAATCTGTACAGAGGGACCACAAACACACCGCACATGATCACGACATTAACAACAGAATAACGAAGCAAACCGCTGCCGTTATTAACGTCGCTCGTCTAAACCCTCAAGTTTGTGTAAGCTGGAACGAATCGAGATTATACAAAGGTCTGTCTTGTAGTAGTGATAGTGATGATAATGGTCATAGAAAAATAATGATAATGTCATTAGTAATAGTAATGATAATGGTCAAAGTAATAGTAATGATAATGGTCATACTAAATAGTAAGTGAAATGGTCATAGTAAATCTGATTGGTCATAGTAATAGTAATGATAATGGAATAGTAATAGTAATGATAATGGTCATAGTAATAGTAATGATAATGGTCAAAAGTAATAGTAACGATAATGGTCATAGTAATAGTAATGATAATGGATAGTAAAAGCATGAAAGTATGGGATCAACTGCGGTCAACAGATATGATGCTAAAACTGTCGCATTCCCGCTGAGATGCTAAGTGTACTTACAGACTAATTACCGCGAATCGTATTCTTCAAGGACCTGCATGGGTCAGTAAAAAGAAATTTATGCACTAACCGTTTAGTGACAACAGCCAAACTTTTTCCGGGGAAATCGATTACTTGCGAGGATCGGTGATGGTGTGTGGTGAGTAAAAGTTAATTATTTTTAATGGAGGAAAACGAAATTAAAACGGTAGGTATACAACGAACAATGTGTCTAATTGTGAAATGATTGTCAGGCGGTGCAAAATTGATAAAATAAACATTTATGAATATGGAATGACTGAGTAGCATATGTCTAGGTCTATGCTGTAGAAGACATATTTACTACTACTATGCAGCTAATGCTGATACTTCTTCTGCTACACTGGTCAAAACACACACACACACACACACACACACACACACACAGAGAGAGAGAGAGAGGAGAGAGAGAGAGAGAGAGAGCCAGTAATTTCACCACGGTGATAGCTATGTACAAAGTTCTGTTTTATGCCCAGTGGCAAAATATAGAACGTGTCAAGCGCAGTTAGATACGGATTAACTGTCACAATCCAAAACATTCGTACTGCAATTAACTGTTTATAATTTTGAGAAACACGAACTATGTTCAACTGAAGTGAAAACTCACGTTTTTGTCTGTTTGCTTGTTCGTTTTTTGTTTGTTTGTTTTTATCGATATATTTAAGTGTTTTTTGTTGTTTTTTTTAAATCAAACACTGCTCTGTTTGACAACCATCACTACAGGCGCAAGTTGAAACAATTTTTAAAAGTCATTAGAAATAACTCCGCCAATTAACATGGACAAACGAATAATAAGACAAAACGCGACGCGTTTCGACCTTTTAGGTCTTCTTCAGGCAAGAGAAACAACTCGGGACAACGAAAATGAAGAACGAGGCAATCACCTCCCTTGTCAAATGCGGCGCAACATGGGCGCCAGATAGCGGGGTTATTTCAAATACCTTTTGAAATTTATTCATTGTAGAATTTTCCCCTTAACGAAGACCCGATGTGAACAGCGATGATTAAGCTTGTTTTAGATCAGCCTTTTAGTTTCAGGACATGACTTGCTTTTGCCATTTTGATTGGAACATAGCTCTGATTTTGATTGGCTTACAGCCCTGACATGGCCGTGATCGGCTGGACTGTCGCAACGTGACCTGTACCCAAATGTTAAATGCAGTCTGGCTTTCTTTGTATGTATTTCGTGTGTATTTGTTTGTTCATTGCAGTCAATCACACGACCCCAGTTTCGTTCAGTATGTCGACTAGTCATTTAATCTTTTTTCTATTAAATATGAAATGAGGCAGGGAACAGTAAACAGTAAACAATAAATAAGTAGGGTAACTCTTGCTCACACAAGAAAACATAACTCCAAAGGAATGCTGCTTACGAATTCGCCTAGCAGTGCGCTCTGTGCTGTCATGTCTGCTAGGCGATTCGGTGTCATTAGCAGCATTCCTTTGGAGTTATGTTTTCTTGTGGGAGCAAGAGTTACCCTACTTGTTTATTGTTTATTTTTATTTCTATTAGTCTTAGTGCTTCTTAGTGTTTGTCTTTTGTTGGTCCTTCAGACTTATATTTTGTAGTTAGTTTGATTTCGGTTTTATTCAAATAAGTTGGTTGGCTCGGTTTTAAGTAGCATTTGGCGGATTTTTTTCCGGCCAAGATGACATGCTTGATTTCAAAGTATCAGCGCAAGATGTTCATATTATCATCATTACCATTTCTTGTTCTTCTTCTGATATGTAGATTATTGTATTATGACTGCTGTACAGACTGATTTTGAAAGAACAGAACAATGAATACAGTGCGGACAAAGAGATTAAAAAAATTCATTTAATAACATTAACTGAAGCTGGGCTCCATGGATTTTGTTGAACAAGCGAGTTCCGGGTTCTGTTTTGAATTCCAAGTTGGACAAATTGCGATCCTACTGACGTACGTGATAGCAAGAATTCGCCAGAACTTGCTCAGTATTTTCGTTTGCGTTGACGGGCATTCAGACAATGCATGTCCTTTTTACTAAAAAAAAACAAACTTTGTTCGACCTTTTTTTATACTGTGACATTTGCGGGTTTTTTTTTTGTTTGTTTGTTTTTTAACATTTATTAGTTGTGGTTTTCGACATTTAAACTCCTTTTTTTCACTTTTAAGCTGTTAGCGATTTTTTGGCTTTTCGGAGAGAGAGAGAGAGAGAGAGAGAGAGGAGAGAGAGAGAGAGAGAGAGAGAAATTTTCCAGCACACGCACACACACGCACGTACGCGCACACACACATAGGCGGGCGTGCGCTGCATACAGTTGACAAGATTTTTGGTTATGATCGTTGTTAATTGACAATGTTAAACAAACAACAACAACAACAAAACAAAGCAAAAGACAAACAAACAAACAAACAAAAAGCGACACAAAAAACAAAACAGGAAAAGAAGAGAAACATTCTGAACATTGTGTTTAGGGGCGAATGTGAAAGTCGGTCACTTACGCAAGTTGGACAGGCTAACAAGTTCCTGGAGATCACCAAAAAAAACAAGGACATAAACAGAAAATCGCATTGAAATTTAGATTTGAGCCTTTGTAGCGATAAGCTTATTTGTTTTCTCGTTTCTTTGTTCTTTTTTTATGCCGTGCAACACGCAAAAAGTTTCGTTGAAGTAAAAGAATTTTCCAAGTTGCCACCATTTGCCTGGCCTGATGCAGAGGCGATATTACTGCCATGTG
Organism: Conus ventricosus; assembly: GCA_018398815.1. Lineage (NCBI taxonomy): Eukaryota > Metazoa > Mollusca > Gastropoda > Neogastropoda > Conidae > Conus > Conus ventricosus. Next base: position 54,870,980 of record CM031626.1, read on the forward strand.
TCTTTGTGACGTAAACGCAGGAGAGCAAATCGAAGTCTTCCCCATCTGCCCTGTACTGCAGTCAAGCAGACGACAACGGGTCATTTACAACAAAACATAAAACAAAAACAGTCGCGATCAGTTTCGTTTTTATCACTCCTTTCAGACGTCATATCCGTCATTGGACAAACGGGCGGAAGTGCTACGAGGAGGGTTCCGTATAGCGCACACACACTTCTGTTCGCTGTTCCCTGCCGCAGTTAAGATGTCTTTTTAAACCAATCAAACCGTCATGGTTACCTCTCTTTGTTACTGTTCGTCCGTGTGTGTGTTGGACTGTATTCAAGATGGAAAAGGCCGTGTCACTCTTGAATGAATGTTAATTTGTATTTGTTCATTTCTCCAGTCGTTGTTGCTGTGTAGACGTGTCGTGTACAGGGTATTACAGGTTAGCTGGGAACATCCTTTTTGGGGGATTGTCTCCTTTATTGTCCTGTGTGCGCTCTCTCTTCTCACTTCTGCTGGGCGATCGGATGTCGTAACCATTCGTTAGGCGTTATGGGTGTCTGTGTATTTCATCACGTGAGAAAGAGTGACCCTACTTGTTCTTTAAAAAAAAAGATTCCGCGTCAAGTCGACTGCACAGTGTGACGAGAGCATAGTACGAGGGACTGTGAATTTTGATGATGGGGACCAGAATGACTGGAACCCGCCATACGTGACTACGAACCGGCTGCTCTGGGCAAGGACCACTGGAAGTCTGCTACAGTCTCTAACTAACTCTAACTAACTCTAACTAACTGAGTCAGCTTCACAGTGAGCCGACTGCAGGCGGAAATGGGAACAAACTTAAAAGAAGATTGACTGTTCCGCCGAACGAGAGAGACTGAAGACAATCAAAACGAAGAACGGTCACTTATCTTCTCAAATTATGCGCAAAACCGATGTAAAATGATTTTCCAGTTTTGCGCCCAATGCGAGGGGATAAGTGACTGTTCATTCTTCGTTTGGGCCGTCTTCAATGTCGTTTGTCTTCCGTTCGGCGGAACAGTCAATCTTTCAAGTTTCAAACTGAGCCAACAAGACGTCCTGCTGCCCACATCCACTCCCTTGAGTCGTTATGTCCTTTCGTCGACCGGGAAGGGAGACCGAACTGACCAATCGTAATGCAGGACCATGTCCACGAAGACAACAGCTCCTTCCGTTCGGAGTCCCCGGTTGTTCCCGAGGGTTTCCAGAGGGGCGACACAGCCACACGATTCGCTGCGCCTGCAGGCCTGTGCCTTTAAAGGGAGGCTACTGCAGACAGAAACTGACACAAACTTTAAAAAAAAATGAAAATAAATAAATTTTAAAAAACCCACTGTACCGCCGAACGTGTCTCGTATTTGGCTTTACGTGATCGATTTTAGGAGTGCATTTGTATTATCTTCAGCGTTGTTTGTCTTCACTGAAGAAGACCTAAGAGGTCGAAACGCGTTGTGGTTTGTCTTGTAAATTGTCTGTCTCTTTCGTTCGGCGGTACAGTAATTTTTCTTTGAAGTCTTTCTTTAATCATAATTATACGCCAGACGGGTCGCTAGCGCGGCGTGTGAAGTCGAAGAAGAACGCTCCTGTGAGACTGCCCTCGCCGAGGCTCGCCATGGCCTCGCATGCTGGACAAAGCAGGCTGAACAGGAGATCGATTTGTAGTCATTCACAACCAACCTTCTTTCAGCAGCGGAACAACAGCGAACGGAGAGTGGCCTCGCCGAAAACCAAGACACAAGTGACAATTGTCTCTGTGCCGATTCCTCCACTCTGTCAACCCTGGGATTCGCGAGAGACACGAAGAAGTACGGTTGGTGGCGCTGTACTTCGGCGACGAGTTTTTCTTGTTGAGAGGTGCCCGGGTTTCTCAGAGAACAATATGGCGATGAAATATACAGTTGCTATGCGGTACAATGTAATGCAACGCAGTTGAATACCATACCACTGTATAACCTACTATACCATCCTCACCATACAATGCAATTCCATTCCGTACCGTCTTATACTGTACCATACTATACTGTACCATATCATATCGTACCATACTATACTGTACCATACTATACTGTAACATACTATACTGTACATACTATACTGTACCATACTATACTGTACCATACTATACTGTACCATATCATATCGTACCATACTAGTTTAGGTTATGGGGGAACAAAATTTCCGGTGTTTTTAGAGGTGTGTTTTGTGTGTGGTGTGTGCGTGTGTGCGTGTGTGTGCAGTGTGTTGTGTGTGTGTGTGTGTGTGTGTGTGTGTGGTGCATGTGTGGTGTGTGTGTGTGTGTGTGTGTGTGTGTGTGTGTGTGTGTGTGTGTGTGTGTGCGTGCGTGCGTGTGTGTGTGTGTGTGTGTGTGTGTGCGTGTGTGTGTGTGTGTGTGTGTGTGTGTGTGTGTGTGTGTTGTTGTTGTTGTTGTTGTTGTTGGTGGTGGTGTGGTGGTTTTTTGTGGGGGAGGTTGTGTGAATGAGGTTTTCTTTTCTTTTCTTTTTTTATAATGACTTGTGAGTTGATTGCAACGCAGTGACAGCCCTAATATGGCCTTTTGCGGTCGGCCGGGCTATAAGCGACATTATCCTTACCCTTATATTAGCCCATACATCCTATACCTTACCCTGCTGCACGCTACGATACCATACCGTACCGTACCGTACCGTACCGTACCGTACCGTACCGTACCGTACCATGCTGTGCAATTCAATAGGGCTTGATGGTATGCAGTGCAAGTCAGTAAACTACAATACAGTGCTGCGCAAAATCATGCAGTGGAAAAAAAAGTACAATAAACAAAATTTGGAACAACACTGCACAGTTCAGTGCAATACAGCGGTACAATGTATTACACTGCAATACAAGAGTACAATCCATTGCACTGCAATACAACAGTACAATGCATTACAGTGCAATACAACAGTACAATGCATTACAGTGCATTACAACAGTACAATGCATTACAGTGCAATACAACAGTACAATGCATTACAGTGCAATACAACAGTACAATGCATTACAGTGCAATACAACAGTACAATGCATTACAGTGCAATACAACAGTACAATGCATTACAGTGCGATAAAATAGTACAATGTATTACACTGCAATACAACAGTACAATGCATTACAGTGCAATACAATGGTACAATGCATTACAGTGCGATACAATAGTACAATGGTATGGATGACACGTTACACATAGCATGCACCCTGCGTGAGAAATGGAAAGAACGAAGGAGTAATTGATATTGAACGGTATTGACTGGATGACACGGGAAACGACCGAATGACGCCAGCTGGCAGCTCTTCAGTCGGCACTACCCAGGTAGGCAGCCCGTTGTGTATATGAGTATTGATTGTTGAGCGCAATGAGTTGATTCCAAGAATTGCGCTATATAAAATCTATATATTATTATTATTATAATGTATTACACTGCAATGCAATAGTACAATGCATTACAGTGCAATACAATAGTACAATGCATTACACTGCAATACAATAGTACAATGTACTACACTGCAATACAATAGTACAATGCATTACACTGCAATAAATAGTACAATGCATTACACTGCAATACAATAGTACAATGCATTACACTGCAATACAATAGTACAATGCATTGCAGTGCGATACAGTAGTACAATGCATTACAGTGCAATACAAGAGTACAATGCATTACAGTGCAATACAATAGTACAATGCATTACACTACACTACAATAATACAATGCATTACAGTGCGATACAGTAGTACAATGCATTACACTACACTACAATAGTACAATGCATTACAGTGCAATATATAGTACAATGCATTACAGTGCAATACAATAGTACAATGCATTACAGTGCAATACAATAGTACAATGCATTACACTGCAATACAATAGTACAATGCATTACAGTGCGATACAGTAGTACAATGCATTACACTACACTACAATAATACAATGCATTACAGTGCAATACAATAGTACAATGCATTACAGTGCGATACAGTAGTACAATGCATTCCAGTGCAATACAATAGTACAACGCATTACACAGCAATACAATAGTACAATGCATTACACTACACTACAATAATACAATGCATTACAGTGCAATACAATAGAACAATGCATTACACTGCAGTACAATAGTACAACGCATTACACTGCAAAACAATAGTACAATGCATTACAGTGCAATACAATAGTACAATGCATTCCAGTGCAATACAATAGTACAATGCATTACAGTGCAATACAATAGTACAATGCATTACACTACACTACAACAGTACAATGTATTACACTGCAATACAATAGTAAAATGTATTACACTGCAATGCAAGAGTGCAATCCACTGCAGTGCAATACAAGAGTACAATGTATTACACTGCAATACAAGAGTACAATGCATTACACTGCAATACAACAGTACAATGCACTACAGTGCAATACAATAATACAATGCATTCCAGTGCAATACAATAGTACAATGTATTCCAGTGCAATACAATAGTACAATGCATTCCAGTGCAATACAATAGTACAATGCATTCCAGTGCAATACAATAGTACAATGCATTACACTGCAATACAACAGTACAATGCACTACAGTGCAATACAATAATACAATGCATTCCAGTGCAACACATGCGTACAATGCCTTCCAGTGCAATACAATAGTACAATGCATTCCAGTGCAATACAATGGTACAATGCATTCCAGTGCAATACAATAGTACAATGCATTCCAGTGCAATACAATAGTACAACGCATTACAGTGCAATACAATAGTACAATGCATTACACTGCAATACAATAGTACAATGCATTACACTGCAATACAATAGTACAATGCATTACAGTGCGGTACAATAGTACAATGCACTACAGTGCAATACAAGAGTACAATGCACTGCAGTGCAATACAAAAGAACAATGCACCATAGTGCAATACAATAGCACAATGCATCATAGCGCAATACAAGAGTACAATGCATCATAGTGCAATACAAGAGTACAATGCATCATAGTGCAATGCAATAGTACAATGCATCATAGTGCAATACAAGAGTACAATGCATCATAGTGCAATACAAGAGTACAATGCACCATAGTGCAATACAAGAGTACAATGCATCATAGTGCAATACAAGAGTACAATGCATCATAGTGCAATGCAAGAGTACAATGCATCATAGTACAATGCAATGGACCTACAAGACAGGGTGGTCTAAAAAAAAACCACCATAATACAGCCCAAAAAAAGGGGGGGGGGGGGGGGGGGGAGAAACATTACAGCCGAATGTAACTTTCTCCCTTGGACATTTCATCCTGTCAGCCGTAGCACCAACACAGCATTAAACACGGCACAAGCATGGACCAGGCACACTCAGGGCAGAAACAACACAGGTGTTCAAATGCACGCACATTTGTTTGTTTGTTTTCTTGTTGGTTGGGCCTCCATGATCCATTCTCTCTCTCTCTCTCTCTGTCTCTGTCTCTGTCTCTCTCTCTCTGTCTGTCTGTCTCTCTCTCTCTCTCTCTCTCTCTCTCTCTCTCTCTCTCTCTCTCTCTCTCTCTCTCTCTCTCTCTCTCTCTCTCTCTCACCCTCTCTGTCTGTCTTTCTCAATACAATACAATGCGACATGATACAATAATTATAATGTAACATAACGCAGTGCAGTACGGTACAATGTAATTCAACGGAATGCAATTCAAAACAATCCAACACAATGTAATACCATGTAATAAGTATAGTACATTTTGACGCAAAACAGTACAGAACAGTATAAAACAATGCAAAACAACACAGTACAATATACAATACGACGCAAAACAATACAGTACAGTATACAATACGACGCAAAACAACATACACAGTATACAATACGATGCAAAACAACATAGCACAGCATACAATACGACGCAAAACAACATAGCACAGTATACAATACGACGCGAAACAACATAGCACAGTATACAATACGACGCAAAACAACATAGCACTGTATACAATACGACGCAAAACAACATAGCACAGTATACAATACGACGCGAAACAACATAGCACAGTATACAATACGACGCGAAACAACATAGCACAGTATACAATACGACGCAAAACAACATAGCACTGTATACAATACGACGCAAAACAACATAGCACAGTATACAATACGACGCAAAACAACATAGCACAGTATACAATACGACGCGAAACAACATAGCACAGTATACAATACGACGCAAAACAACATAGCACTGTATACAGGACGATGCAAAACAACATAGCACAGTATACAATACGATGCAATGCAAGACAGTACAGTATACAATACGATGCAATGCAAGACAGTACAGTATACAGTACGATGTAATACAACACAGTACAGTATACAATACGATGTAATACAAGACAGTACAGTATACAATACGATGCAATACAAGACAGTACAGTATACAATACGATGCAATACAATACAGTACAGTATACAATACGATGCAATACAAGACAGTACAGTATACAATACGATGCAATACAAGACAGTATAGTATACAATACGATGCAATACAAGACAGTACAGTATACAATATGATACAAGACAATGCAGTACTGCACAATTCCATTCGAAGCAGTACAGTGCTGTATAATACGATGCAAAACACGACAGTACGGAACGAAACGGTGCAAAACGGCAGAGTTCCGTACAATTCCATGCAAAACAATAACGTACAATACAGTTCAAAGTAATACAGTAAAGGACAATACGATGCAATGTAATACTGCACAGTGCAATATGATGCAATGTAATACTGCACAGTACAATATGATGCAATGTAATACTGCACAGTACAATATGATGCAATGTAATACTGCACAGTGCAATATGATGCAACAAAGTACAGTATGGTTCAATACGATGCAATACAATACAGTTCAGCACAATACCGTGACAGCACAATACCGTGCCAAAAATACAGTTCAGCGCAAAAGCATGCAAAAAACAAATTCAGCACAATACCACGCGAATAAATACAGTACAGTACAGTACAATATTATGCACACACAAAAATCTATAGTGCAATATCGTGCAAAACAACACAGTACGGGACAATACAGTAGAGTGCATTACGATACAAAAACCGTGCGATACAATACGTTACAATACAAGAGGGTAAACTTCTGTATAGTACAACGTTGTGGAAATTCCACAGGAGTCGGACTGTAGGCAAGCCATGACCAGAATTCTGCGACAACAGAACACACCTGGGACACCTTCAGTACGACTCTCAGGGTTCACGTGCAATCCACATCATCTTACTTGTTACAGTCAAAATAATCGTCATGACCACCATTACAGTATTGATTAGTGTGCGTTTAGTATTTGATCCACGCAACTGGTTAGCTACTGCTTCAAGGAAGAATGAGCGAAGCTTGCCAAGGTCAAGAACATTGCAATACTTCTGATGGCCACATAGAATACCAGAAACTGTTCACTCTTTGGGGACTTCTCTGACTTGGGCGAATATTGCTTTTAGACGTGTTCAACTGTGCAATGTATTCTGCTGTTCTTTTTTCTTTCATTCTTGTTTTCTTTTTCTTTTTTTCTTTTTTCTTTTCCTTTTTTTTCGGATTTTCTTCTGGTGATGACCATTTGCCCGTTGTAATTCTACGTGCTTCGAATGCGATGAAAGGAAAAAAAACACACAGCCGCCCCCCCCCCCCCCCCCCCCCCCCCCCCACCCCCTCCCCCCCCCCCCCCCCCCCAAAAAAAAAAAGAAAAAAAAAGAAAGAAGAAAAGTGAAAAAAGAAAGAAAGAAAGAAACCAACCAACGTGTGAACGACTTTTACAACACTTGGCTGAAAGATGCAAGTTGACGCAAGGACTACTTGGGGGAGGTAGGTAAAGGGTTAACTAGAGAGGGAACAAAACTGCCAAAACCCATTAAATTTTGGTACGGAATTCCGCACTGAATCCGGAAGAAAAAAAACGGGTCCGGTATAGCGGAGGCCTGCGCTCTCTCGAGTGCTCGTTTTGTTGGTCGATAGTTCCGGCACTGCGCGTGTCAACACTGTTGTGATCACAAAAATACAGACGAAGGTGCAAACCTTGTTTTGAACCATTCAGAGTTGAAAGTTTCCGTATTAAATGTCCGGATTTACATGACACTAGCAACAAGCTCTTTACATGCGAAAGAGATTGGTCGGAAACGGTTTTTTTTTTCGTTTTTTTAATCTTCACTTTTTTTTCTTTCTTCTTTCTTTCTTTCTTTCTTCTCCATGTTTTCTTTCTTTTGCTTGAGTAGTTGCATTCAGATTTAAAGGCCAAATCTCACACCAAAGGTGATATGGCAGAGGGAACTGACAGTCCCTAGGGAATGGGGAGGGGAGGGGGGGGGGGGTTAGGGATCTGTCTTACATTGCATTAATACCACCGATATAACACGTGAATGAAGCTGTACAGTGTCACCGATATAACACGTGAATGAAGCTGTACAGTGTCACCGATATAACACGTGAATGAAGCTGTACAGTGTCACCGATATAACACGTGAATGAAGCTGTACAGTGTCACCGATATAACACGTGAATGAAGCTGTACAGTGTCACCGATATAACACGTGAATGAAGCTGTACAGTCCGTTCCGAGCCGAAAATAACACGTGAATGAAGCTGTACAGTGTCACCGATATAACACGTGAATGAAGCTGTACAGTGTCACCGATATAACACGTGAATGAAGCTGTACAGTGTCACCGATATAACACGTGAATGAAGCTGTACAGTGAAATAGGCAACTTCTGGGATGGGAGCCTGCGAAAATCGGTGCGCTGTAACCTGGCCTGTCTGACAACTGGTTTTAATTTTTAGCACAGCCTTGTCTTTTACACGGGCTTTCTAAATCTGCTTTCACAGGGCCTGTGTTGGCTGAACAAAAACAACAACAACAACAACAACAACAAGCTGGTGATTACTTGCTCTGGACGCCTATGCAGTCTGTTACGTCCTTCACGCGCGCCAAAATTTCATGAGTTCATCTTCGGGCCACGTTCGATCGTTTTCACCCACCAACTGTCCTAGAAACTGGTCCACAGTTTTTGTCTAATCTTGCTGAACCGACCCGGGATCCTTCCCCGGACCCGGATCCGTGCATCAACATTTAACAGGTTCGTCCTTGAGCATTAATCCCTTCCTACTAGGTTCCATCAAAAATTGGTGCAGTAGCTTTGGCATGATCGTACTGAACAAACCAAAGATCTGCCAATCTGAAACGTATCTTCCACCTCCATTGTAATGGATTCGTCCCCGGGTCACATTGAATCTTTTGAGGAAGTCTTGTTAAAAAGTTCAGTAGTTTTTAAGTGACTGCTGAAAAACAAACTGAAACGCGGGTGAACACTTTACTGGAGGAGGAAGGTAAAGGGTTAATCACAGAGGGAACAAAACTGCCAAAATTACGAGGTGACTACCAGCGAGAACTTTCAAAGCGCTGCCGTTTTCGTTTGTTTTCAAATTCAGATGAGATGATCCTTTAACGGGGTCACCAGTTCATGTCTATAGTCCAGCCGATCACGATGGGCCGTATCAGGACCGTCGCTTCGTCAAAGTCAATTCTTTCCGGAACACTTACGTTCAAAGAGCAGCTTTATGTGTATCACCAGATATGAAATACAGAAATCAGTTTTTTGCAGTTACCATTCTCATTCGAAATGTGGGTTAAATCAAGGTTTGAAATTCGCAGAACGGATGTTATTCCAAGCCGCCATGTTGCGAGGTGACGTGACGTCATTATCACGGAACTTACAGTAAATACGAGTGTTAACTTCCGTGGATAAAATCAGGAACGTGAGCTCATTCCACACACTCGCTACCCATCTTCTACTTGACAATGGAAATCGGCACCATTCCGTACAACTTGGAACCCGAATTGACAGACGAAGAGCTGCTGCCAGATTCGGAGGCAGCCATCTCATTGCCGGCCTGCTTGCCAACAAACGATCTGAAGTGATCTTCGTGCACCAGGTGTGTGGTACCCCATTGAAGTAGCCAGCTTGTCGTGAAAATGTTGCATTTCTGACATTCACTAACCATGAAAAGCGTGTTTTATGACGTTTACCAGACTTTTCACGGTTAGAAAGACGAAGCCTTTGTTGTCAGCCGTGTCACGTCGTTGGCCGATCGCTCTGCATCATGGCGTCCTATTGGCCAAGACCGCCAGCCGTCATGGTAACGACCACGTTCAGGGGGCGTTATTCTAAAACGCGTTTACAAGTTGCAACGTGGCTGAGCCCTCGCTGGTGAAAAATTAGCACAATACAGTTGATTTGCTGCTAACAGATAGACTGCATGGGTTTTTTAAAAAAAAGTGACTTTTTTTTTCTTTTTTGCTGACAATGGACTTGCTACTCTGGACCAGTTCGTCGTTTATGACTTGGGTGTTTCCTCTAACGGGCCTCGACTAACTGCCGCGTCTGCTGTGACTGAGAGGTAGGTCAGTAGACCTGCAGTGTCCGTGTTATGATGCCCTCGTAGGCAGTCACTGTTTGGATGATGGCCACGTATTCTGTGATAGTGGCGGCTGGAACAGTACGCTGTAAACCCATGCCCTTGGTGGGTCTGACTCCTTCCGTCTGTCTACCCCAAACCAACTGACTGACACATGTGTCGTCATGATTAATCCCCCCTGTCACACGGGAGTAATGGTCCAGCAACATCACTGATGGGATAAGTGTAGTGCTTGATGTTCTTGGGTCTGTGCACGGCACGTGAGACTCCACCAGGTTACATTAGGGCGAACAGCATGGGACAAGAGATACGGTTGAAAGAGCTGGTCTGTTTTTGCTTTTGCTTGTTGTTTTGCTTTTGTTGTTTAATTATAGTTCTGTCATCCCTATGGTCATCTATCACTTGAACTTTGCACATGCTCTTTCATGATTGTCAAGGACGACAAAATGACTGTCAGCCATGGATGAATCACAAACACACACACACACACACACACGCACACCACACACACACACACCACATACACACACACACACACACACACACACACCACACACACACACACACACACACACAGAGCAGGCGTTGCTACCATGTCCAACAGATTTACTCTGTCATGACTTGGAATCCTTTGTTCTCTCCACGCACATGGGCTAATCTCTGTCTGCTGTCCGAGTGGAAACTCTGGGTATATTTCACATAGTATGGGGTTGTGACACAAGGTAAACATTTAGCAAATGCTGCAATCGCCATGTAAAATGTAACAATAAAGCAGTCTGGACAAAAAAAACGTAAAAATTATAACAATTTTCAAAAATAAAAATTGTAAGTTTTCATTCGACTGAAAATGGTGAGAACTGCATTTTTCGCCCAAGGTATATGAACAAACTTTTAAATAATTGCTACGAACTTCATTGAAATAACTACTGAAGTCAATGTGATATGGAATCTTAAATCCTTGGCTGTAGATGGATGATGAATTGTAAAATTTCCGTCAGTTTGAACTCTTCAACAGTATTTCAATATACTGTTAACTTTTTTGTACGTTTTGGTGCCCACGTTGGATGTCAGAAACTCGAAGCAGTTTCCACAGAAATGTCACAACAACGAATAGGCTTGAATCCCCCGAAAAAATTGACCTTTTCTGACATTTGTTTTCATTATTCACGAAAAATGTAACAGTGTTATGGTTTCAGTGGATAACATGCCGAAAATGGTATCACTGTTAGAGTTTTGTAGGGACTGCTGATTGTTACATTTGACGTTGTAACACGGTTGTCGCAACAGCTTTCTCGATGCTTTATGTTTCTACAAGTAGCGCTGCATGCTTTGTTCTTCTGGTGTTTCAAATGGTTATTCTGGTTAACCAGCGTGTGGTCTCATCTCTTGTAGGGCCAAGTGAAAGTTATGGTATACACGTTTCAGACGTCTGTCAGCGCTTGTTTGTATGACATCGCTTGGATAACTACACACCAGAGCCGTCCACAAGAGCAATTATGAAGACAAGGATGTAAGATGTACATACTTCGCGTTTTGCTTTATATTTTGTATCTCTGATTTCCAACCTATGTTCCTATCGTCTTTTCTCCATGTTCTCCTATAATTATCATCCCTAACGATTCCTACTCAGGGTTTTTTCTTGGCGAAGTTAGTGAGACGTAAGCTGAGTTCAGTAGTTTTGTTTAACGTCTCTTCGTCATGGATGACAGCAAACGAATGGAGATTGGAAGTCTGTGCAGAATGTGGCCGACCCGTCCCCAACGTCTGTTCATGACGTCATCATCTGCAGGCATCTGGTCAGTTCTCTGCCACAGGTGGCTGTGGCTGGACAGTGGTGGACGGCGCCTGGAGTCCTTTGGCAGACAGATGTTGATGAGGGTCGACACTTTCTGGGTAACTTTTAGCCTGTTCCCCCCTCGCTTGCTCTGTGATGATGGAGCCGCCCTCAATGGACTCTCTAGACTTGGAGTCTTTGCTCCGTGTCGCCTGCTCTGTGATAATGGAGCCGCCCTCAATGGACTCTCTAGACTTGGAGTCTTTGCTCCGTTACGCCTGCTCTGTGATGATGGAGCCGCCCTCAATGCTCTAGACTTTACGCCTGCTCGCCATTTCCGGTAGCCCTGTTTAGAGTAAAACTTGATTGTTTTTCAACCGGAGCACGATAAGGACCTTGAATGATGGCCCGCCACTCTCAGATGGTTGGTTGGAGTGCCGCACACATCAGCGACTTCAAACAATGACTGGACTTCTGAAGAAAGAACGTTTGGAATGCTCAGAGCGAGGCTGATCGTCAACAGACCGAAGAGGCGGACACACAGACAGGAGATGGAATAATTGGAGACTGAAAGCTGGATTGGGAGGGGTCCCCCTGTCATGCCTTTTGAGTGACAGGAACTGAAGAGAATGCGCATTTGCGTCCCGGGTGCTTATAGGGTGTGTGTAATCGATTCGCTTAAAATCACTATACCCTCTCTCTCTCTCTCTCTCTCTCATAATATATATTCACATTTTTATAAATAAAAAAAAAAATTAAAAATATAACACATTTCAATATGGTGTTTTTGGTCATAGATGATAGAAAAGAGTAGATGGGCAGAACTACTGTGGTAGATCCTGTTAGCCAATATGTGGGATGAATACGGTAATAGCGAGGTTAGACAAATGGAAGCGGAATAGAACGCGGGAATACTGAACGTTTTTGTTTGTTTGTTTTTTTTTCTTTCTTTCTTTCTTCTTTTTTTTTTTCTTTTTTGATGGTCGTTGCTGTTGACTTGTATGTTGAAGCCGCAAAAGCTTCAAACCAAAAAAGGACGGATTGGACAGTAATGGTGACGATGATGCCCTGGGTCATTTGCTGCTAAGCGGGGATTGAACGTGGATGACCACCTGCACAGTTCAGTGGTGGACGTCGGACTTGTAAATGGTTGGGAATGTTGTTTAACCACAGGTGTTCGGTTCAGGTCTCTCTGTGACGCATCTTTCTGATTCTGCCCATGCCGTACCAACTGGATTTAGAATAGCCAGAATCTCAGCGAAGACTCGCCCACTTAAAAGTCTGCTATTTTTTGAAACTTTTTTTTTTTTATCTGTACCAAATTTACCTCCCAGTGAAGAGACCTTTTTTTCTTGATTTTTTCATTATCTAGTTTACCTCCTTTAAAAAAAAGTTCCTTCCCTTTCAGGATTTCTTTCCTAAGGATATTTTAGAATGTTGTTATCACCGCTAGACTGACTCGTAATATGGACGCTTTTGCTATAAATACTGTTCCCCTGGTTGATTTTTATCTCTTCTATTCTACGTTTACCTCCAAATTAATACTTCATTCCTCTAGATACTAGCCCTTCTTCCGGACCATTTTGGTCTTCAAATTAACTTATTTACCCTCTCCTCTCCAACGAAGAGTCTCTCCCTTTAGGGCTTTTTTTCCCTTTTCCCCCTCGAATTTTCTCTCTATTTTTCTATGTTAGACTACCCTTCAAAACAAAATAAAACAAAACAAACACACACCAAAAAAAAAAAAAAAAAAAAAAAATAGGGAGAGAGGCTTCGCATATTGAGAGCTGTTTTTGCAGGAACATTTGTTTCCTCTGGTCTAGACTACTTAACAAGTCCCTTCCCTTTAAAGGTTCAGCTAGCTTTATGTCCAATAAAGACTGCCTACAGCTATACAAATGTACCCCCCAATAACGACTCCCTTTGTGTATACTAGGTTTACCTCCAAATAAAGGCCCCCTCCTTCTATAATGTATTTCCGTATAAAGGCTGAAACCTTCTAACCTAGATTTACCACTCAAGAAACACCTCCTCTCTCTCTTCTAATGTTCCTCCCATTGAAGACTGCTTCCTTCCATACTAGACTCCCTCCTGTCTATGCTAGATGTTTCTCCCAGTAAAGATTTCCTCCCTTTATACTACATGTACGCGTAAATACAGACTCTCTCCCTCGATACAAAATGTACCTCCCAATAAAGACTCCTTCCCAACCATAACACACTCCGCTAATGTCTCTCTGCATCACTGATATACCACCATAATAGACTACCCCTTTCCATACTAGAATTACTTACTACCCAAGAAAGATTCCACCCTCTCTATTTAGACGTTCCTTTCAATAAAGACTCCATCCATCCATAATACCAGTACATTCCAATAAAAGCTCCATAATACCTTTACATTAATGTGTATGTACCTGCCAGTAAAGACTCCGTCCATCCACAATACCTGTAAATTCCAATAAAGCGTCCCTACCTCGATTATATAGGTACCTGCCAATAAATACTCCATCCATCCATAATACCTGTACATACCAATGAAAGCTCCGCACCTCTATGCTATATGTACCTGCCAATAAAGACTCCATCCATCCATCATACCTGCACATTCCAATAAAAAGCTCCATACCTCTATGCTATATGTACCTACCAATAAAGACTCCGTCCATCCATAATACCTGTCCATTCCAATAAACCCTCCCTACCTCTATTGTATATGTACCTGCCAATAAAGCCTCCCTATCTCTATTGTATATATATGTACCTGCCAGTAAAGACTCCCTCCCGATACAGGTTTGCTTAACTGCCAAGAAAGACTCCGTCCCTCTGTACTAGATTTGCCTCGTGATAAAGATCGCCTCTATACTACATGTACCTGCCGGTAAAGACACCCTCCTTCTATGCTGCGTGCACCTGCCCGTAGAGACACCCTCCTTCTATGCTGCATGCACCTGCCCGTACAGACACGTACCTCCTTCTATGCTGCATGCACCTGCCCGTAAAGACACCCTCCTTCTATGCTGCATGCACCTGCCCCGTAAAGACACCCTCCTTCTATGCTGCATGCACCTGCCGTAAAGACACCCTCCTTCTATGCTGCATGCACCTGCCCGTAAAGATTCCCTCTCTTTACATTACATTTTTCTCCGAATAAAGTCTCCTTCCCGTATTAAATCTACCTCCCATCAAAGACTACCTTCCCATATACTGGATTTACTTCCCATTGAAGACTGCATCCCTCTGTACAAACGTACCCTCCAAAAAGTCTCCTCCCCCTATACCAGATTCACCTACCATTGAAGACTTATCCTTTTATACATCAGTTCTGGCCGATAAGAGACGCCCACCCTCTACAGTAGATGTACTTCTCAGTACACTCCCTCTCTCTTTACTAGGTTTATTCCCACATAAAGGCTCCCTCTCTCTGTGGTGTACCTCCCAATAAACTCCCTCTCTCTGTGGTGTAACCTCCCAATAAACTCCGTCTCTCTATGCTAGATGCACCAGCAATAAAGGCTCCCTCTCTCGGTGGTGTACCTCCCAATAAACTCCCTCTCTCTATGCTAGATGTACCAGCAATAAAGGCTCCCTCTCTCTGTGGTGTACCTCCCAATAAACTCCCTCTCTCTATGCTAGATGTACCAGCAATAAAGGCTCCCTCTCTCTGTGGTGTACCTCCCAATAAACTCCCTCTCTCGATGCTAGATGTACCAACAGTAAAGGCTCCCTCCCCCTGCGGTGTACCTCCCAATAAAGTCCCTTTCTCTATGCTAGATGTACCAGCAATAAAGACTCCCTCTCTCTGTGATATACCCCCCCCCCCAGTACCCCGCCCCCCCCCCCCCCCCCCCCCCAAAGTCTTCCTCCCTCTGTGATGTACCTCTCAATAAACTCCCTCTCCCTATACCAGATGTACCAGCAATAAAGACTTTTTCAATGTGCACTAATTGCACCTCCCAATAAGGAAATCGTCTTTACTAGCTTTTTCTGTGAATAAAGGATCCCTTCCTCTGTACTAGATGTGAATAAAGACTCCCTTCCTCTGTACTAGATGTGAATAAAGACTCCCTTCCTCTGTACTAGATGTGAATAAAGACTCCCTTCTTCTGTACTAGATGTGAATAAAGACTCCCTTCCTCTGTACTAGATGCAACTTCCAATAAATTATCCCCTTACACCAGCTTCATCTGTAGATCATGACTTACCCCTCAATACCAGATGTACTTCAAAATAAAGACTCCCTTCCTTTGCACTGTATATGTTACGCAGTATACGTGTACCTGCGCAGTACGTATACTACGCAATTTTTGGCGTGTTTCGTGAACTGCGCAACCTCGTTGCAGAATTCATGAACTCAGCAGCGAGGTTGCGCAGTTCATGAAACACGCAAAATAGCATTGTCCAGTACATGAACTACGCACACGGTGCAAACTCGGTTGTAACCTCAATTCGCAGATTGCGTATTTCATGAACTACGCAAACAAGCTCAGTCTGTATGTCCACACAAGAATGATGAACAGTAAAGGCAGAGCAGAGAAGGAAAAAAATAGACCAGTACGTCATGAAGTCATCTGAACAGTTATCATTACTCACATAACTGTTTTTGATGCCGACTGACAGCAAAAAAGTCTAAACGTCTTCAGTTGATTATCTGTATCCGAAGAAGCGTGGATGCTACTGCTAGTGATTCCGCTCGAGGCCTGTGGTCTGATGACTATGAAAAAAAAGTTCTCGAGATTTTACGAAGGCCTCTCACTGGCAAGAAAGAAGACCGGGAAGTTTACCATATCAAGAATACCTTTGCTATTGTGTCCATTGCTGGATTGGACCGTGTTCAGCGCAAGTCATCGGGCAAGTGCATGATCACACAGAATCGAGTATATGAAGTGCTTGAAGCAACACACCAAGCAACAGGTAAATGTTTTCAAATACTTCTGTCAAATGTTTCAAGAACAAGAGCGATTGCACCAGTGCATGCCACCCACGAATTACTTGCAAAAACATTCCGCAGTAGAATTTCCTTTCCACAGTAAAATATAATGATGTTTTCTTCGTTTCTTTCTTGCATTGTTGTCAGTCTTCGCTTTTTGTCACTTCGCATTATTGTTGTCAATGTCTTCCATATTGTGTCATTCTTCCCGATTGAGGATTTAAAAAAAAAATTCTACTATTTGAATATCGTGTGACTGGCATCTGAACGTGGAACTGGGAGTTCTCAAAATTTTCCCCTGGACACACATATGATTGTATGCTTCGTCGCAAATCATGAATATCTTTTGTATGGCATTTGTGGGTTCTTTTGTGTGTGTGTGTGTGTGTGTGTGTGTGTGTGTGTGTGTGTGTGTGTTGTGTGTGTTTGGGTATGCTGCATTAATTTGCAATTAATTCGTGATCATAATATTTTTTTTCCTTCTCTGCGCTGTTTTATACTTTACTGTTCATCATTCGTGTGAATTGTGAATTCATGTCAATGAAGTGTTCTATACAGTCAGTTATGAATCCCTTCGTCATAACGCACCCACATACACAGACAGAGCTTGAGGTTACAACCGAGTTTGCACCGTGTGCGTAGTTCATGTACTGGCAATGCTGTTTTGCGTGTTTCATGAACTGCGCAACCTCGTTGCAGAGTTCATGAATTCTGCAACGAGGTTGCGCAGTTCATGAAACACGCCAAAAATTGCGTAGTACACGTACTGCGCAGGTACGCGTATATCGCGTAACATATATACCACTCAATAAAGGCTCACTACTTCTGTACTAGATTTACCTCATAATAAAGCTAATAAAGAGCCCCGTGCAGATGCACCTGCCATAAAAAGACTCCTTCCGTCTGCCTAGATGTATCTTCCAATAAAAACAATCTCCCTCTATAATGCACTTCTCTCCCAATAAAGATCCCCCCCCCCCCCCCCCCCCCCCCATCATGACATACCTCCCAATAAATACTCCCTCCCGCAACGATTTATCTCCTTATAAAGTCTCCCTCGCTCTTGATAGATATCCCAATGAACCCCCCTCTATGATTTACTCCCAATAAAGACTCCCTCCCTCTATGATTTACTCCCAATAAAGACTCCCTCCCTCTATGATTTACTCCCAATAAAGACTCCTCCCTCTATGATTTACTACCAATAAAGACTCACTCCCTCTATGATTTACTCCCAATAAAGACTCCCTCCCTCTGTAATTTGCTACCAATAAAGACCCCCCCCCCCCCCCCCCCCTCTATGATATACCTCCCAATAAAGACTTCCCTCTCTATGATTTACCTCCCAATAAAGACCTCTCTCTCTCTGTGGAATACCTCCCAATAAACTCCCTCCCTCTACGATTTACCTCCCAATAAAACTCCATCCCTCTATGATATACCTCCCAATAAAGACTCCCCCCTCTATGATTTACCTCCCAATAAAGACCTCTCTTTCTCTCTCTCTCTCTCCTCTCTCTCTCTCTCTCTCTCTCTCTTTTGGAATACCTCCCAATAAACTCCCTCCCTCTATGAAATACCTCCCAATAAAGACTCCCTCCCTCTATGAAATACCTCCCAATCAAACACCCTTCCTCTATGGAATACCTCCCGATAAAGACTCCCTCCTCTGTGATATACCTCCCAAAAAATCCATCTGTGATTTACCTCCCAATAATATTCCCTCCCTCTATGATATATCTCCCAATTAAACTCCCTCCCTCTACGGAATACCTCCCAATAAAGACTCCTCCCCTCTATGATTTACCTCCCAATAAAGACTCCCTCCCTCTATGGAATACCTCCCAATAAAGACTCCCTCCCTCTATGGAATACCTCCCAATAAAGACTCCTTCCCTCTATGATTTACCTCCCAATAAGGACTCCCTCCCTCTATGGAATACCTCCCAATAAAGACTCCTTCCATGTATATTACCCCCCAATAAAGACCCCCTCTATGTATAATTACCTCCCAATAAAGACTCCCTCCAAGTATATTACCTCCCAATAAAGACTCCCTCCATGTAGGTTACCTCCCAATAAAGACTCCCTCCATGTATATTACCTCCCAATAAAGACTCCCTCTATGTATATTACCTCCCAATAAAGAATCCCTCCATGTATATTGCCTCTCAATAAAGACTCCAACCATGTATATTGCCTCCCAGTAAAGTCTCCCTACATTTATAATAGATTTACCTCCCACTAAGGACGCCCTTGTTTTATGGACTCTTTTTCTGGAAAGACTTTACGAAACTTTTTTTTTCTTTGTCTAAAACAGGCTGACCCCCCCCCCTCCCCCCTCCCCCCTCCGCCACCCTCCCCCCTCCGCCACCCTCCCTCCAAGAGACACTTTAGAAACATGTTTTCTGTTCGTATGAGGCTGACCCCCAAACATAGACCCATCCTGAACATGTTACTCCCCCAACAGTCCACAACAGTTGACTTACGCCTCGACCAAAGAATTTTTTGTAGCATTTTTCCGCAGACGATATAATGGCGGGGAAAGCAGACGATACAATGGCGGGGAAAGCAGACGATACAATGGCGGGGAAAGCAGACGATACAATGGCGGGGAAAGCAGACGATACAATGGCGGGGAAAGCAGACGATACATTGGCGGGTACAGCAGACGATGCAATGGCGGGTACAGCAGACGATACAATGGCGGGGAAAGCAGACGAGATAATGGCGGGTACAGCAGACGATGCAATGGCGGGGGAAAGCAGACGATACAATGGCGGGGAAAGCAGACGATATAATGGCGGGCAAAGCAGACGATATAATGGCGGGTACAGCAGACGATACAATGGCGAGGAAAGCAGACGATATAATGGCGGGTACAGCAGACGATACAATGGCGGGGAAAGCAGACGATATAATGGCGGGTAAAACAGACGATACAATGGCGGGGAAAGCAGACGATACAATGGCGGGGAAAGCAGACGATATAATGGCGGGGAAAGCAGACGATACAATGGCGGGGAAAGCAGACGATATAATGGCGGGTAAAGCAGACGATACTACCATTCATTCATCAGGTGGAGGGGGGGGGGGGGGGGGGGGGGTGCATTACTGTGTTTCATTACAGAAATCGTATATTCGTTTTAAATATACTTTCTGTATGGTGCATCTGTACTCAGTGCATTCATTACAATACACATATTTGTGATTAATCGACAAACGTGCCGAAAACAATCAAAATGTGTGTTTCGCACTGGTGTAAGAATACAGTACTACTTTAGCGAAGGGGGCCCACAAACCGTCCCTCAAAGAGTTTTGGCTGGAACTTGTTTCCTCTTTACCGATAACGGGCTTTATGCCCGATGAAGACTTCTGTGTAATATGCTTTCTCTTTGTCTATAACAGATTGCCCCTTACCCTCCTCCCCGCCACACACACACACACACACACGCGCGCGCGCGCGCACTCACGCACGCAAGCACGCACACACAAACACACACACACACACACACACACACACACACACACACACACACACACACACTTCCCCCAGAGGCTTTTCTTGGACTTTTCTTTTTGTCTGTAACAGGTTGACCACCCGGAGCACACACACACACGCGCGCGCGCGCACACACACACACACGCACACACACACACACACACACAACACACACACACACACACACAATATATATATATATATATTATTCATTTAAGAAAAAGTGACGCCTGTACCTCGTGAGGTTCCAGGCGCCATTACAATATAAAAGCCGAACGTTTAAGAATACAGAGAAGAACGGAAACAAATAAGATTAAAGCATGTAAACAATGACATCGTAAGACCAGCATACATTTAAAAACATAGAATTATACATGAAGAGAAACATAATCACACCCTACGCTCTTTCCCTGCGTTGTCTCCCCCCTCACTCTTCCCCTCTCTCCAGCACACACAAACACACAAGACACACTAACGCAGTCACACACACACACACACACACACACACACACACACACACCACACACACACACACACACACACACACCACGCGCGCGCGCTCGCATGCACGCACGCACTTTATTCAGGATAAGACATTACAGCAGGTTAACAGTACTGTGCATAAAATTAATCATTGTTATACACACACGCACGCACACACACACGCACGCACGCACACACGCACGCACACACACACACACACACACACACACACACACACACACACACACACACACACCACCTCCTCCAACAAGAACCTTTAGGAAACGTTTTCTCTATAGCAAGGTAGACAATCCCGTCCCAACCCTCTTCCCTCAAGAAAAACTATTAAGGAACATGTTGCCTTTTTGTCTTCTACAAAGTGATATCCCCCCCTCCCCCCCCCCACCTCACCCACCAACAAAGACTCTCATGAAACATGTTTTCTCTTCGTCCATCACGGGTTAATGCCGCCAGCATGACTGTTGTGGAACTTGTTTTCTCTAGAACAGGTTGGCACCCACCCACCCATCCAACAAATATCGTTCTGAACCATGTTGACCCCAAACATTCTGCTGGGACATGCTTTCTCTCCTTCTGTACCATACTGACCACCGCACCCCACCTCCACCCCCAGCAAGAAGTCTTCCAGAACAACTTTTCTCCTTGTCAAGATGACCTGGATCTCCATCAAAGACTCTATGAGCACATATATAGACGTTGGCACAGAGAGATTGCACTGCACTCTTTGGATTCTTTTCTATCGAGTTCGACACATGCTCCGCACGAAAGCTAGAAAATAAAATCTTACCCTGTTTTTTTTTTTTTTTTTTTTTTTTCTCTCCAGTTTTTTCTTCCTCCTCTTGAATCTCTTTACGTGTGTATTTTGAAGGTAATTAAACATGGCATCGATTAGTAATGTGTGGGATGTGAACCTCTTTACGTGTGTATTTTGAAGGTAATTAACATGACATGGATTAGTAATGAGTGGGATGTGAACCTCTTTAGGCCTACGTGCGTATTTTGAAGGTAATTAACATGGCATGGATTAGTAATGTGTGGGATGTGAACCTCTTTACGTGTGTATTTTGAAGGTAATTAACATGGCATGGATTAGTAATGTGTGGATGTGAACCTCTTTACGTGTGTATTTTGAAGGTAATTAACATGGCATGGATTAGTAATGTGTGGGATGTGAACCTCTTTACGTGTGTATTTTGAAGGTAATTAACATGGCATGGATTAGTAATGTGTGGGATGTGAACCTCTTTACGTGTGTATTTTGAAGGTAATTAACATGGCATGGATTAGTAATGTGTGGGATGTGAACCTCTTTACGTGTGTATTTTGAAGGTAATTAACATGGCATGGATTAGTAATGTGTGGGATGTGAACCTCTTTACGTGTGTATTTTGAAGGTAATTAACATGGCATGGATTAGTAATGTGTGGGATGTGAACCTCTTTACGTGTGTATTTTGAAGGTAATTAACATGGCATGGATTGGTAATGTGTGGGATGTGTACCACAGTTCAGGAATGTCCCCAAGCGTTTCTAAGCCAAATTTTAACTTGTCCTTTTTTTTCAACCTTGTTGCCCCAGCTACCAATTTGCTTCTCTCTCTCTCTCTCTCTCTCTCTCTCTCTCTCTCTCTCTCCCCTCTCTCTCTCTCTCTCACACACACACACACACACACACACACACACCACAACACACACACCACGCCGCGCGCGCGCGCGCGCGCACTACGCACGAATGCACACGCAAACCAACAAGAAAACAACAATAACAGCAACAGCACACACGCGCACACAAACGGATCTACACACACACACACACACACACACACACACACACACACACCACAATCACGCGCGCGCGCGCGCGCACACACACACCACACACACACACACACACACACACACAACACAACAACAGCAACAACACGGACAAGCGACAAGAGGTCCGTGTTAGTTTTTTAAAAAGTGACGTAACTTACACACAGTAAATTAGATGTTAAGGTATACACTTACCAAAGATGAGCTGACAGACAGTAGTCATCATCCTGAGACAGCGGTGGAAAGGGGCCTATCTGACACGACTCTGTCGCTGCCGGAACGACAACACATCAGTACGGGCAACGAGAATGTCATTTTTGCTGTCAGGGTTGGTGCCGACAGGTTTTGAACCCACAAGGTCTGAGTACCACAAAGTCTGCACTCTACCACTGATCCAGTCCGTCTTCAGAAACTCTTCAACACTGGTCGCTTTTAGACGGTGGGAATGCCTATATTTCTGTCCACCAGTTACAGGGGCGACGGGAAAAAATTATGACAGTGTATAATTGGGGGGAACAGTCCCTTTCTGACTTCTTGCACTTAAAGAAATTTGTCTTGGTTGTAGTAAAAAAACAAATAAGTGGGATTTAAACCTAAATGCAAACTGAACCTGAGACTTAGTAGTTTAAACTTTTTTTTTTAATGTTGAAGGTAATAATGTTCATCTTTTTGGCCTGAGGTTCTTAATAACACCTCCCTCGCCCCCTCACATACACCCTACCTCGACTGAAGACTCGCAAGGGCGCAGATTTAATACAGATGTTAAACATCTGCGACGAGTTAGGCGTTGTCCGAATTCCGTATACCCCCGAGCAGTTTCGTACTTGGTTGTTGCTGAGTTCACTGTTGTTAGAGCAGCACACTTGTGTAGACCAGCCAGCAGTTCTGTAGAGCAGTTCCCATTGGTCAAAGCGGCGGCGAACACGCACAGGGCGCCTTGGAACGGTCCACGAATGGCTGCACCCGTTGGCCCATACCACCACAAACCTGGCGCGTCTCCACGCTCGCTGACCATAGTGTCGGTCAGCCAATCCGTCTTAGTCCAAAGGCCACACCCCCTCACACGTGACGTTGAGGTCGGGCACTACTGGGTCCCGCCTTCTGTGTGGCACTGAAGGTGGCTGGCTAGCTTCTTGGTGGGTGACCGAGTTTGCAGTCACACTTTGAGACTAGTTGACGTCCGTATTTTTTTAAAAAGTTATTTTCGCGGCCATTGTTTGTGTATTGTTCTCACTGTGTAAGTGTTGTTTCAGTTGTTCTCACTGTGTAAGTGTTGTTTCAGTTGTTCTCACTGTGTAAGTGTTGTTTCAGTTGTTCTCACTGTGTAAGTGTTGTTTCAGTTGTTCTCACTGTGTAAGTGTTGTTTCAGTTGTTCTCACCGTGTAATGTTGTTTCAGTTGTTCTCACTGTGTAAGTGTTGTTTCAGTTGCAAAGTGAGATGACTGCAGGCGGAACCCTGAACACATTGTAAAAGGCATTTTAAATGACACCACCAGATAATATGGATAAACGAATAACAAGACAAAACACGACGCGTTTCGACCTCTTAGGTCTCCTTCATGTAAGATAATCAACACGTACGTTGAATCAACGCCCATCTTGCGCGGAATTTGACAAGATAAGTAATTGCTCATTCTTCATTTTCGTGGTCCTGAGTGTCATCTTGGCTGAGAATACCTCAGAGGTCGAAACGCGTCGTGTTTTGTCTTGTAATTCATTTGTCCATGTTATCTGGGGGAGTCATTGAAAATACCTTTAAAGTATTGGTTTAGTTTGGTTCTCCATGTCCCCAGCTCTCCTGGAATCGTGAACCTCATCTTGATGCCATAGCACCTTAAGTGAATGTGCACTTTAATAACTTGCATGCCTCAACAAAAAGTACCGTTATGGTTGGTCTTCTGGTGTGCTGACAAAACGCAAACAGCAAATAATAATAATAATAATGAATACTTATATAGCGCCTATTCTCGGCTAGAGACCAAACTCTAAGCGCTTTACAATCCACACTCGTTTACACAACGGGCTGCCTACCTGGGTAGTGCCGACTGAAGAGCTGCCAGCTGTCGCTTCATTCAGTCGTTTTCCGTGTCATCCATTCAATATCGTTCACTCAATTTCCCTACTTCCTTCATTCTTTCCATTTCTCACGCAGGGTGCATGCTATGTGTAACGTGTCATCCATACCAACGGCCAGACTGGCCTTCTCTTCCGAAAGTTGGTGATGGGAACATGTGTGCAAGATGTTATGCGTGCGTTCACACACGGAACCTCGGTTTATAGTCTCATTCGAAGGACTGCATGGGAAATGGAGTCAGAACCAATGTTGACTCCGAGGGAAAAATCCCCTGTACTGAAACGGCCCAGCGGAGATTCGAACCCGCAACCCCAGGATCACGAGTCCGGCGCTCTACCAACTGAGCTAATCCGGCTCCCAATCCACATGGAGAGGAGGTTTCTACGTAATGCTTAGTTTAGATATATCTAGAGATTCACGTCCAGTACCGCAGGAAAATTTTCAAGCGAGGGGTAAGGGTGGGGGTCAGGAAGGGGGTGAGCACGGGGGAGGTGGGGGAGGAAAGGAAAAGGTTGCAACAGAAAGAAGATGTGTTCTTTTGCGAAGGCTGAGAAAGAAGTTTAATTCCATGTAGACACCACGCAGGAACCCATGCTAGAGTAGACCAATTAATTGTTATTATTTTTGTCCTTAGTAGCATCAAGCCAATAGGATGTCGCTGGCTTAGGCACAGCAGCGTACTCCTCCCTCCCACCCCTTGGTAAGCATGTGTCACATCACTGGGCACACGTTCATCATGCTCATACACGGGCAGTTCAAGTACAAATGGTGTGTGCGTGTGTGTGTGTGTGTGTGTGTGTGTATGTGTGTGTGGAGTGAGTGTGTGTGTATCTGTGTGTGTATGTGAATGTGTGAGTCAGTGTGTGTGTGTGTGTGTGTGTGTGTGTGTGTGTGTGTGTGTGTGCCCCCCCTGAGGAAGGGATTTAGGGGCCGTTTAGAGCCGGGTAGGGTCCAGGGGTAACACCCTGGTTAGGGGAAGAGTGACGGTGGGGGGGGGGGGGGGGTTGCACCCCCCCCCACCCCCTCCCCCCCACGTTCAAGGTTACGTAAATTTTGGAGGTGAGCCTGACGCCAGTCCTCGAAGATAACCTGGTATCCATTCACTGTATATACATAGGTAATTATAGTACTTTTTTTTAAGAAGAGGGGAATGGGATGTGGACCCCAAAGAATCCCATGTATCCTTCCTCCTGTCTCGCCCCCACCCCCCACCCCCACCCCCTTCCTTCGAATCCATCTTGACACAGACGTAGATAGAATCTTCCTCAAGTTAGCATTGCCTGTTCCCTCTTTAAACACATGCGTCGGCATGTGACGTTTAGAGTTTCTCTGAACACTGCCAGGTTTGGGTTCTGTCCGTTGGAGCGCCAGTCAGCGATACCGAGACGAAGGAGCGGGGGGGTGGGGGGGGGGGGGGGGGGGGGGCTGCTAAACTGGGCTTTTGCCAGGCCCTTTCTGTGGTTGTTGTCGTCACAGACACTGTCAGGTACAGCTCATGCGGTTTGTCCAGCGAGGTCATTTGTTTGGACAAAGACCTAAACGAGCCAGCCCCCACCTTCCCCTCCCCTGATTTTTCGAAAGGAGGAGGAAGGAAGAGACTGGGGGGGGGGGGGGGGGGGGGGGGGGGGGGGAGAGTGTGCGGCTGTTCCTGCGCCAGTGACGTCCCATCGGGTTGAAGCTACGAAGGACAAGTTGACCCTTGACCCTCGCTTCGGCATACTGTCTTTTGGAACGTCTAGTTTTTACTGGTTTGTTTTTTCCAAACTCGCCGAAAGATTTGAAAGTGCATGTGAATCTTTTAGTACCGACTGCACACGAGTCAGCCTATTAGTGGGAAAAGGGGGGAGGGGGGAGGCGGAGGGCCTATCAGTGGGAAAAGGGGAGGGGAGGGAGGGAGCTGAATAGATATTTTGGCGTAATGAAAAAGTCGTCATTAGATCCCATAACTTTAGGTCGGAGGGTTGCTAGGATTGATTTTGGAATCTCCACAGGCAGAGACCTTCTGTCTCAGGATCTCTACAGGCAATCACAGACCTGTCTCAGGATCTCTACAGGCAATCACAGACCTTCTCCCTCCGGATCTCTATAGGCAATCAGAGGCCCTCTCTCTAAGGATCTCCACAGGCAATCACAGACCTTCTGTCTCAGGATCTCTATAGGCAATCAGAGGCTCTCTCTCTAAGGATCTCCACAGGCAATCACTGACCTTCTGTATCAGGATCTCTATAGGCAATCAGAGGCCCTCTCTCTAAGGATCTCCACAGGCAATCACTAACCTTCTGTCTCAGGATCTCTATAGGCAATCAGAGGGAGGCCCTCTCTCTAAGGATCTCCACAGGCAATCACAGAACTTCTGTCTCAGTATCTCGACAGGCAATCGGAGACCTTCACTCTCAGGATCTCTATAGGCAATCAGAGACCTTCACTCTCAGGATCTCTATAGGCAATCAGAGACCTTCACTCTCAGGATCTCTATAGGCAATCAGAGGCCTTCACTCTCAGGATCACTATAGGCAATCACAGACCTTCACTCTCAGGATCTCTATAGGTAATCAGAGACCTTCACTCTCTCAGTATCTCTATAGGCAATCAGAGACCTTCACTCTCAGGATCTCTATAGGCAATCAGAGACCTTCACTCTCAGGATCTCTATAGGCAATCACAGACCTTCACTCTCAGGATCTCTATAGGCAATCACAGACCTTCACTCTCAGGACCTCTATAGGCAATCAGAGACCTTCACTCTCAGGATCTCTATAGGCAATCATAGACCTTCACTCTCATGATCTCTATAGGCAATCAGAGACTTTCACTCTCAGGACCTCTATAGGCAATCAGAGACCTTCACTCTCAGGATCTCCACGGGCACCCAGAGACCTTCACTCTCAGGATCTCCACAGACACTCAGAGACCTTCACTCTCAGGATCTCCACAGGCACTCAGAGACCTTCACTCTCAGGATCTCTATAGGCAATCAGAGACTTTCTTTCTCAGGAACTCTATACGCAATCAGAGACCTTCACTCTCAGGATCTTTATAGGCAATCAGAGACTTTCTTTCTCAGGATCTCTATAGGCAATCATAGACCTTCACTCTCAGGATCTCTATAGGCAATCAGAGACTTTCTTTCTCAGGATCTCTATAGGCAATCAGAGACCTTCACTCTCAGGATCTCCACAGGCAATCATAGACCTTCACTCTCAGGATCTCTATAGGCAATCAGACTTTCTTTCTCAGGATCTCTATAGGCAATCAGAGACCTTCACTCTCAGGATCTCCACAGGCAATCATAGACCTTCACTCTCAGGATCTCCACAAGCAATTAGAGACCTTCTCTCTCAGGATCTCCACAGGCAATCACAGATCTTCCCTATCAGGATCTTCACAGGCAATCGAGAATCCCCCGAGGCAGCCAGGGATCTCCACAGGCAATCAGATTTCTACATTCATAATCTCCACAGGCAATTAAGGATCTCCACAATCAGGGTCTAAGCAGGCAGTTGGATGCCTTTACAATAAGGATTTCCACAGGCAATCAGAGACCTTCACTCTCAGAATCTCCACAGGCAATCAAAAATTTTTCATGACAATCAGGTTCTCGACAGGCAACCAGAGATCCTCACATTTAAGATTCGACAGGCAATTAGAAATTTTCACAATCAAGATCTTCACAGGCAATCAGAAACCCTGACAATTAGGATCTCCATAGGCAATCAGGACTTTTACAATGAGGGATCGCCACAGGCAATCAAGGATCTCCGCAATCAAGGATATACACAGTGAGGGATCTCCACTGGCAATCAATGATCTCTGCAATCTAGAGTCTACACAAAAAGTAATCTCCAAACGCAATCAAGAATCTCTGCAATCCAGGATCTACACAATGGGGATCTCCACAGACAATCAAGGATCTTCACAACTCAGTTTGTACACAAAGAGGGATGTCTATATTCAATCAGGGATCCCACAATCAAGGGTCTACACGAAGAGGGATATTCACAGGCAGTCAAGGATCTCAGCAATCCAGGGTCTACACAATAAGTGATTTCCACAGGCAATCAGGGATCCCCATGATCAAGGATGTACACATTGAGGAATCTTCACCAGCAATCAAGGATCCCCATGATCAAGGGTCTACACAAAGAGGGATCTCCACAGACAATCGAGGATCCCCATGATCAAGGGTGTACACAAAGAGGAATCTCTACAAGCAATCAATGATCCCCATGAGCAAGGGTCTACACAAAGATGGATCTCCACAGGCAATCAAGGATCCCCATGATAAAGGGTCTATGTAAAGAGGGATCTCCACAAGCAATCAATGATCTCCACAGTCAAGGATCTACGCAAATAGGTATCTCCACGATCAGTCAAGGATCCCCACAATCAGGGGTCTCCACAATGAGGGATCTCCACAAAAATCACCAGACTTATCAGAGACCTTTAGAAAGCTCGCCAATCAGGGATCCCCAGAATCAGGAATGTCTACAGTCATGGATCTCCACAGCTCAGTCCTCAGGCTCCCACAATGGGAGTTTTCAGTTTCGGTTTCAGAACAGCTCAGTCCTCAGGCTCCCACAATGGGAGTTTTCAGTTCGGTTTCAGAACAGCTCAGTCCTCAGGCTCCCACAATGGGAGTTTCAGTTTCGGTTTCAGAACAGCTCAGTCCTCAGGCTCCCACAATGGGAGTTTTCAGTTTCGGTTTCAGAACAGCTCAGTCCTCAGGCTCCCACAATGGGAGTTTTCAGTTTCGGTTTCAGAACAGCTCAGTCCTCAGGCTCCCACAATGGGAGTTTTCAGTTTCGGTTTCAGAACAGCTCAGTCCTCAGGCTCCCACAATGGGAGTTTTCAGTTTCGGTTTCAGAACAGCTCAGTCCTCAGGCTCCCACAATGGGAGTTTTCAGTTTCGGTTTCAGAACAGCTCAGTCCTCAGGCTCCCACAATGGGAGTTTTCAGTTTCGGTTTCAGAACAGCTCAGTCCTCAGGCTCCCACAATGGGAGTTTTCAGTTTCGGTTTCAGAACAGCTCAGTCCTCAGGCTCCCACAATGGGAGTTTTCAGTTTCGGTTTCAGAACAGCTCAGTCCTCAGGCTCCCACAATGGGAGTTTTCAGTTTCGGTTTCAGAACAGCTCAGTCCTCAGACTCCCACAATGGGAGTTTTCAGTTTCGGTTTCAGAACAGCTCAGTCCTCAGGCTCCCACAATGGGAGTTTTCAGTTTCGGTTTCAGTACAGCTCAGCCCAGCCCACCACACAGGGCCCGCCCAGGGGCTGTCATCAGCCAGAAATGAAAATCTACCTTGCCACAAAACAGCAACGACAACAACAGCTACAGCAATAACGACGACGACAACAACAACAACAAACATGCGTGCACAATATCCAATAAGCTTCAAGTCTTGTCAGACCTCTCCATCAATGTCAAGGCCTGCAGTGTAAGCCTCACTGTGATTGGCTGTACCGTTGTGAGTCACGTGACTGTTGGGAAACGTCAGTCATTCCACGTTCGATTGGATCATGGCGGCCGTTCTTTTTTAAGAACACATTTGTTGTGATTTGTTTCGTTTCATCGGTAGGCACACTTTCATTGTCGATGTCGTTGTTGTTAAACGAAAGATTTTCCAGTTGTGTTGGCCGCACGCGTCGCGTGCAATTCGTTCATGCCAGTAAATTCAGTTGGGCTGAGTGTTTGACTGGAATTTAAGAGGTTGACAGTTCACATCTGTTTACCGCGACTGAAGACCACGCCCTCCCCCCCCCCCCCCCCCCATCTCTCTCTCTCTCTCTCTCTCTCTCTCTCTCTCTGTCTCTGTCTCTGTCTCTCTCTCTCTCTTTTCTCTTCTCTCTCTCTCTCTCCCTCTCTCCTCTCTCTCTCTCTCTCTCTCTCTCTCTCTCTCTCTCTCACCATTAGAAATCTATTAA
>CM031626.1:54912013-54930104 GCA_018398815.1 Conus ventricosus
GTTTCGCACCATGGCAAACAAACGTTAATAATATGATAAAGTGCTGATTTTTTTATGAAGCCGCTGACAATAGTTTATCAAATTATTTTGTTCATCCATTTTTGATAATCTTTCGTTTTAATATATGAATGTTTGCTTATGCAGACATTCGTTAACGAAATACCGCGGATTTTTTTCAGGTAAGCTCCAGATCGCATTTTTGAAGAGAGGCTGTATAAGGCTTCAGGGGGACCACTGTAACGGATAGGTTCCTGTGGTATACATTACATTAAATTATGCATCTAAAAAAGGAACAATTATGGTGATTAGTATTTTTTATATACTTCTCGTGATCCCATCTGGACCTGCTGGCCTAGCCATTTTTTAAAGGATCGCACGGGGCAGCAAAAACTTCATTTCTTATGTTATATCTGCTCAAGAGAATCTTGAGTTGTTCACGTGATGACCGTCTTCCTCGTTCGCTGGCCGTTTCATCCTCTTCAATTCTTTCACTGTCAATGTTTTTGAAACGTTGTCTGAATTTGACGGAAACTACTTGGGAATAAATGTGGTGTAACACTGCTCTTTTCTAATGTTTTTTACTACTGACTTTGTAGAGATAAAGGATCGCCACTTATTCCAGAATCTGTCGATTTTTATTTTTTGCATGTATGACTGCACAGTCGACGTTCGTGTTTTTTCTTTTAATCTCAGGAGCTCTTTATTTCTCTTCGTTTTCTTTATATTGCAGGTCTTTAAACTTCGTAATCCACCGCGTCTGTTTTATTACTGTCTAAAATCAAATCTAGTTCTTTTCTGCATTGACAACAGTATTGGTCGAACCTTGGGTCTGATATTCCTTTTCCTACTGTTATCGTTTTCTTCATACATAAACAAGCACTGAGACAACGCTTCGTTAATATTGAATGAGCTTCGTTATTGTCAGTTTTATTAAAGAGGATGATGTCCTAAACTGTTTTTTTAAATTCATTGGTTGTAATATTTCTTCTTAAATCTTCAAATTTGTTTTGGTCCCAGACAATTTTTCATTCTTAAACTGCTCACGTTTACATTTGTTTCCTCATCAACGTTAAACCTCGTGAGTTAAACTCAAATTCAACAGGCAGGTGTTTTGATTCTATTTTGGGACGAACATTCAGTGAAACAAAAAACTTCTTTAATACAACGTACATGTAGTATATCTGTACGAGAGAGTGAGAGGAGTGAGGAGAGAGAGGAGGGAAGAGGAGAGAGTGAGAGAGTGAGTCGTATAAAACTCATGATAAATGTGTCTGTGCGTTTCACCGATTGTAGTGTTTGCCCGTCATGCCCACCCCACACCTACCAACCCCCCAGGCCACAACCCATTCTTACCCACCCCCACCAGCAGCCTCCTTCCGCTCCCTCCTCTCTTTGCTTGCCTGGGCAAACTGCCTTTGTCTGTGTGTTTTACCCTCTCTTTGCATTGCCTGGTCAAACTGCCTTTGTCTGTGTCGTTTCTCCCCCCTCTCTTTGCTTTGCCTGGTCAAAACGGCCTTTGTCTGTGTCGTCTCCCGCTACCTCTCTCTTTGCATTGCTGGTCAAACTTCATTTGTCTGTTTGTCGTTCTCCTCCTCTCTCATTTGCATTGCCTGGTCAAAACTGCCTTGTCTGTGTCGTTCTCCTTACTCTCATTGAATTGCACTGGGTCAAACTGCCTTGTCGGTGTCGTTTCTCCCGCTCCTCCTCTCTTTGCATTGCCTGGTCAAACTGCCTTTGTCTGTGTCGTTTCCCCTCTCTTTGATTTGCCTGGTCAAATCTGCCTTTGTCTGTGTCGTTCTCCGCTCCCTACTTCTTCTTGCATAGCCTGGTCTAAATGCATTTGATGTGTTGTTTCCCCTCTCTTGCATTGCAATGGTCTAACTGCCTTTGTCTGTGTCATTTTCCCTTCTTCTTAGCATTGCTGTCAATCTGCCTTTGTCTGTGTCTTTCTCCCAACTCACTCATCTATTTGCATTTGCCTGGTCATATACGCCTTTGTCTGTGTCGTTCTACCGCTCCATCCTCTCTTGGCTTTGACTGGTCAAAACTGCCGTTGTAATAGTAGTTTCCCATCTTTTTGCATTTGCCTTGTCAAATTGCCCTCGGTCTGTGTCTTTCTCCCGCTCCCTCCTCTCTTTGCATTGACTGGTACAATCTGACTTTGTCCTAGTCGTTTCCCCTCTCTTGCAATTGCTGGTCATATATGACTTTGTCTGTGTCGTTTCTCCCGCTCCCTTCATATCTTTTCTTCTAGAGATCAGGGAAAGGACGACATCTACCACACTTGCTCCACCACGTGTTTTGGAGCGAAAAGTGGCCTAAATAGGACGCTTCCTGTGGCGGATAAGAGTGAGAGAGTGAGTGAGTGAGAGAGAATTACCGGAAGCCCTGACAAAGCCGTTATGGTCAAGTTGCCCTCAGAACACAGACATAGTCAGTAAGACTGACAGAGAAGAGAGAGACAGAGAGAGAGGACAGACAGAGAGGCGTACCATGCACAACAATACACACACACTCACACCACTCACACACGCTCAACACAATCACACACTTTTAAAAAAATGTCGCCCTGGTTTACAGTAGCTTACCCCTCGCCTTCGGTGGCGTGCTCCTGTTACATTGCAGGTGTGTCTCCGGCCAAAAAATCAATACTGCCGAAACTTATTCCCCTAAAACCAATCTTCCTGCCCAGCTTGCTCGATTGCTACTTAATTACTTCATGCCAACACTGAACCGCGTGTCGGCGCTGGTTCAGCTGGGCTGGCATCTGAGGGCGGCTTAAACATGACTAGGTTAACACACTGTTCCACTGATGATGAGCACGCAAGGGCGCGTTTATGTGCGGTGGTGTGTTTATTCTAACAACGTTTATGAAAAGACAGAATTGTGTTTATTAAGTTTTGTTGGCTACAAGGAATTGAAATTATCAGTTGTAGGCAATATTGTTGTCAAATGTTGCATTGTTTTTATACGTGTTTGACTATTGTTGTGATGGTTCAAATTATCTAATAAATGGCGCTGCATTTGTTGAAAGTGGCCAGAAGCATAACAAAACCATATAGCGTGATTGTTGGGGATGGCTTGAGACTGCTAATGCCATGTTTAATAAACAAGGCGTTCATTATTATAGGCGAGGTATTCTAGGTGTATTCGTATGTTAAAAACTTTTATTTGAATCATTTTTGCTGTTCCGCACAAGTATAATATGTTCATCAGCTCTTGGTTTTAGACTGATTGATTGTTAACTACAGATTCAGTGTTCATGTGGCAAGCTGATCTGGTATTTAGATGTGTTATACTTTTCTACTTTTTTAAATTCTAAACAGTTCATCTGCCTTTTCATGTGTGCCCTATGCAACTGAATGGCGGATTTTCGTATGTGATGGCAAACATACTAGTTAGGGTTAGCCAGACCTTAGTACATATTCAGTATGGAGTGGAGTAGTGTGTGGCAGCACTATCTTCATTTAATGCTTCACTATGAAGAGATGTACTACTACTGCGATTTGTGCCGCAATTATAATGCTTGGCTTCGGCAAGTAATTGCTGTATTCTGCCATTTTTAATGCTGGTTGAGAATTGAGGAGCTCAGCAAACTAGGGCTTGTGTTAGTTGTTATTTTTACATAAAAATCCGCAAATTTTTATGACTAATTTCTAACCTATATAACTTTGTGTTACAGTTAGGCTGATCGAGGCCGAAACCTTATCGCTTAATTTACGGCTAGCGAGACGCCGGAACCTTCGTTCTAAAACAGCGCTCGGCAAGCGACATAAATGCATTAATGAAGGAGGACTGGGCTTGCCAGGTGAGGGGTGGGGGTGAGGGGGTGTTTTCATTTCAGGTTGACAGCGAGACAGGTGTCGTTAGCGATTGTTTCTAGACTGTTACGTGTCACTACCACTTTGTGGCCGCCACGTTTCGCAATAGACCGGGTTGGTTGTCATTGAAGGTGTGTGATGTTGTGAGAAAGTTATTTCCCGAGGTTTTGTGCTGGGTTGGTTTTGTTTTTATATAATGTTTTGATCATGGCATAGAACAAAGACAGTGGGTGATTTCTAAGCTGATATACTTGACGAGCATGTTGAGTACCATGTACTATGTGTTGTGTTGGATGAGTTGTTGAGCGGCAGGCCTTCATATTCTCGCAAACTAAGAGAGATTGATCGTTTGTTGTTTCCATATGCTACTAAGGTTTTCTACAGTTGGTCTTTATTTCAGAGTAGTCTTCTATTTGGGATGGATTTGTATTTAATGTTTTAAGCAATTAGTGTAGGAGATAGAAATTATTGGACTATCCCCGTACTAGATCATTGGAAATACAAAACCCAATCCTCGCAAAGTCAGCTGCAGTGAGAGAGAACTAGCAGATACTCCCTAGAGCGGTTCAAAGGTCACTGTTGGCAAGCCGTTTCGTCAGCGCTCCACCTAGAGCGGTTCAAAGGTCACTGCTGGAAAGCCGTGTCTGCAAGCTCCTCCCTAGTGCGGTCAAAAGGTCACAGGTGCGCAAGCGTTTCGTCAGAGCTCCACCATTAGAGCGGTCAAAGGTGTCACTAGTAGCAAGCCGTTTTCCAGCGCTCACCCTAGAGCGCTAAAGGTTCAGTGGCAAGCAGTTTGAGTGATCCAGCGCTCCACCAGAGCGGCAAGGTTTTTATGCAGTGTGGGTTGATTTTAGACTTTTTTTTTGATGCTTCGTCGCTTTTGCTGTCTACGCTCTCTTCACATATACAAAGGCTTTCTATTCAGACGTCTTGCGCCAAGTGGTTTGGTACACAGACCAAATTTTTAAAGCTCTGTGTACACCACACAAACTCCAAACCACATGTAAGTTACCCACAAGTTCTTTATTAAGTTTTTTTTTATGTCACCCATCGTTCTTAATTATGTGTGTATTAAACTCTACATCAGTAGATTCAAAAAGTCTCTAATAAGTTCTTGATCACTTATGTTTTTTTATTAAGTTCATTGAGTATGTCTCATCATGATCTTAACTAAGTCATCATTTTAGTTCAAACAAGTTCTTTGTTAGGTATCTTATTTTTATCAAAAATATACAATCTATGTGTTTTTCTTAAATAGCAGATGCCTTATTATAGTTCTCAAAAGACTCAATAATTAAGCGTCCATAGTTGAGGATGGCTTGCTCGCGTTCTCTGCCATGATCTTAAGGTATGTTATTTCATACTAAGCAACCGGCAATTGATTACATTTAGGGTCTATGGAATATGTCTTTTATAGACTCCATGTCTTTATTTATTTGGTACTTTATCATTTATTTTTCGCAATGTTCTTTTTTTATTAAATAAATTTAAAATTGTTCTGGCACTTTATTAATGGATTCTATAATGATGCTTTGTTTTTGTCGGTTTTGGCGTGATGTTGACTTCTGTATTTGTGGTTTCAGATTTTTTTGTTTGACTTTTGTTTCTGCTGCATTGTGTATATATTTTATATTCCGTTTTAATAACTGCCCCCTACAGCTGCAATGGCGCCTAAAAATGGCAACTGTTTTAAGAGTTCATTATGCATGTTAGACTTTGGTGCACTTGTATAATCATGGGAGGTTTTATTGCTGGCATTGAATTATCTTGTTCTGGCGATGTGGCAGGAGTTATGTTTTCTTGTTTGTGTTATATTTGGTATCATTAATTTTTTGTTCGTTACCATCTCGGCTTAATTTTTTTTCTGCTTTTTAACACGCCCAGGATGTGGGCACTTTTCACTGGCCCCCTCATGTTTTCAGTGTTTTTTCTGCCTGTTTTTTTTCTGGCTTGGTTGATTTCTCCAACTTGATTCATTGTTTCCTGATTTCTGATGATTTTACTGCTAGATTCATTTTTTGTAGGTGGATACTAATTTATATGATTTAATGTTATTATTCACTTGATTTATGGCAGTATTTAACATTTGTTTTTCCAAATCTGTTGTATTTAGATATCATCATATGAGTCTGCTATTGACTTTGTTAATCTGGTTCTTGCGTTTTAATTTTTTCATACTTTGTTCTTGTTCTGAATAATTGGGAGGCATAATCTTCTGACTAGTTTATGTGTTAAATTTCTAAGACCGTTTTCCACACTCAATTGTCACCTTTTATAGACCACATGCTGGATTATACCTGTTTTTGATAATTTTAAATGTCTTGCGGCGAATCCTGTTGATTATGTTCTATTGCTGATATTCTGTTAGTGGAAAATATGTTTTGTTTTTCCAGATGCTGCTAAAAGAATACAGCCTTTTCCTTTTTGGGGCAATAAGAAGCTTGGTCATCTTTCTGGGTTACTTTCTTAAGTCAGGTGGGGTTTGTTTTGGTGCCTTGTGGTAGCTGTTGTAGAATAATCAACTGTTCATGTTTTTTAATATATTTTTAATTATGTTTTTTTATAAAATTGTTAGGTTGCTCAGTAATTTACGGTTGCGTAAATTGTTTACCATCTGATGTGGATTGTGTGGACTTAAGTGTGGGTTACATCTTTGAATTGGTTAATGCATGTTTTATGAATTATTCAAGCTGATATTGGAAACTTGACTTGTGGTTTCTGCATTGATGTTTGGATATTTATGTGATGATCTCGTTGGCACGAAAGTTTTTCTAGTCATGCAAGGATTTATTTCCGGTATATTTTATATGGAAGTATATAAATACGTTTATGATATTTGGCCTTCGCTCGTAATGATGTTTGGCGCGGCTCGCTGTGGTTTTTGCGCTCGATTTTATTGGTTGTTTTTACGCATTTGTAAACTGCGAGTTGATGGAAAGAGGCGTAAGGTAGAAAAAGACATATAATTAGATGTGGAGCATTCTTGCTGCCTGCACACATGTTACGCTATGAATGCAAGAGGAATTGAGCAGTTAGGATTTTATTTATATCTCAAATGTAATAAATGGGCATGCTGCTTTACAGGTTTAAGATGTTGTTCAAGCAATTTAACAATTTTATATAGGAACAGGCAACCAATCAGAGACTTTGACCCCTCCAAATTTAGCGACTTTTTAATAAACCTTCAGTATAATAAACAAATGATGCAAGAAATCGGGTTTATTGTCTGTGAGTATGTCCGTTGTGTATTTTTGTTGATCTTAATATCGGCTCTGTATAAAAAATGATCAAAATCTATTATCAGCCTTAAGGATATTGGAAGGGAATAACAGCAATTAAAATGCTAAGCCAAGACAGCTGGAGTCAGTGTACAAACAGCACAAAGAATGGTTATTAAACAAGCGATTTGCATTTTTTTTGTACCTGCGACTAGGCGATGAAAGAGACCACTCGTTGTCTATATACTCCATAGAAAAATCTAAGGGACTTTCTATTATTTTCCCTTGTTACGATTTGACGTAAAATGTTCTTTAGTAAGCACTCACAGTCATTGAAATGCCCTTCTTGATACATGGCTGCGGAGCACTTTAACACAATAAGGAGTGTGATGCTGTTGATGTCGCTATACTATGATATAACATCGAGGGCATAACTTTTCCTCGCTTGATTTCTAGTCGATGACGGGAAATGATTAAAGAATCTTTTAATGGGAAATCGTGATTCAATTATTGTTATAACATATGTGTTACATTAAAGAGCTTTAATGGTGTGCTCGTTCACAGGACTTTGGTTTGAAACTTTATAATATACAAGTTAGCTGAAAGTACTTTTTTCCTACCAGTTCACTGAGAGGATGATTGGACATATTTCTAGCAAACAGAATGGGTTAGAATGACTGACACGTGTTTGCGCGCAATGATATGAAGAGTTAAAGGTATAAAACCAGTAAAGCCAATTAAAAGAAATACAATTAATTGGTGCGGATGACTCAGTTCTCCCAGCATTCTAGTACCGTATGGTTGATATGTTAGATCTCCTTTATTTTCGGGGGAGCT
Source organism: Conus ventricosus (assembly GCA_018398815.1). Classification (NCBI taxonomy): domain Eukaryota; kingdom Metazoa; phylum Mollusca; class Gastropoda; order Neogastropoda; family Conidae; genus Conus; species Conus ventricosus. The sequence goes on from CM031626.1 coordinate 54,919,890, forward strand.
GAAGGGGACTCTGCTTAGGGCATAAAGATCCTGTTTGGAGTGTGGACACGCGTTCGAAAGTGAAATTTGATTTGTATAATGATTCAGCCTGTGTTTTATTTTCCGAGAAACTGACACAACATAACAGCCTGCCCCATCAAAGATCTTTTGTGTTGGAAGAACTGAGATTTTCCCGCCAGGAACCGGTCCGCTTTAATTAATTTTAGTTCTACAGTGCCATTGATATGAAAATATGGTTTACAAACACACGTTTTGTGTTTGTTCTATCTAAGTATTCTTTGTTAACAAACGGGTTGTGTTTATCTCTTGTAGATTAGATCGCAGGTTTTACGTTGTCATTGATGATATAGTTTATTTGACTAACTATGCTTTCTTTGTGTTGTCATGTGTTTGTTTGAATGCTCATAGCTGCGAGTTTTCCATATTTTGCTTTCTTAATGATTTTATCCTGGATCGAAATCTGTATACATTTTTGAACTTTAACCCCTCATACTCTGGTTTACCTTTAGGGATATTTCTTCCTTCATCTTTTCCTAACCTTATTGTTGTTGTAATGGTATGTATAGGAGTGTCTTTAGGATAATAGGTCGTGTCATACCAATAATGCATGACCTTTTTGCCACATTCGGTTCTAAATGGATTGTTTATGATGGTCATTAAGTTGGGATATCTATAACATAACTATCTGTATCTGTGTAAGTAATATGGACTCAGGTTTCGTGGGATTAATGTTGTCATAAGATATTCTAAAATCACATTTTGCTTTGATTATTCTAAAAACAGTAAACCCTATATAAATCTGGTTTGTACAAATTTGCTTTCTTTTTTTCTTCTGTATGCATAATAGTATGTTCTGTTATCTATATATATGACATGATAATTAGGTTTTGAAGTTTGCTTTTTTTGCTTCGTGCTCTCGGTTGTCTAAATCTGACGTCTTTGCGCTTGTGCGGGGTTTCTCCTTGTATTCAATACTGCTAGTTGGTCATCTTAATGTTAAAAGTCTTTTTCATGAGCTATCTGTGGATTTTGTTCTGTGATCTGTGTTAGTTATTGATGTTTTGGTTTCATGAAATGTTCTTGATCAAATGGATATTTTGCAGTTGAAACAGTGTGATCTTTAATACCATGTTATTATATTAAATTTGTTAGAAGCCTGTATTGGACAGACATATTTTTTTGCCTCGAAGAATTAGGCACCATGTTTTTAGGAGGCTCTCTTGGTTCCATCATTTAAGTATTTAGGGATAAGGGATAGTAATTATGCAGGTAATGGAGTTAATGGGATATTATATGTCAACTTCTAGTATGTATCAACGCGGTTGCTTAAGGGAGTTTAAAACTGACCCAACACTTTTATGCCTTTTGAATATTATTCGGATCGCCCCGCCGTGTAAATTTTAAAGTTTCGTAATGGTAGTGATTGTGCCTAGCCCATCAATTCTGTGTTTGATATCTAAATTCATGGTGATAGTTAGACTTTTTTCTCGGATCATCTGTCGTCCAAGTATTTGTTGTTTGCTTTACTGTAATGCTTTGAAAGCAATACTTTTTCACTACACGCAATACGTTTCAAATCATCTGGATCATTGTATATCTGACAAATCAATTATCAATCTGTACTCCAGTAATATTTAGTTATGAGCCAAAATCTATTCCCGGGCGCTGAATGATAATGCGCGGGATCCAGGATTTAATGTTTCATGGCAGGTCTTTCTGTAATTTCAATGCAGTCGCCTAAACAAACATACATCAGCAATTATGTAGGAGTCATGATAGTCACCTTCGTTTTACATATCTAAATTTTGCCAAGCATCTTGTGCATGCTGGTATTCGGAGTTAGTTTCAGTTGTTGTCCGTTCCTCTAAGACTAGAAAAGAAACGCGCCTTTTGAGGTAGGGTATCTTCGTAAAACCTTCCCAATGTTCATGTATTCATAAGGGTTTAACACCCTTTCTAACAATGTGTTGTGTCATTATATTTTTAAGATATTGTGGCTGGACTTTAAGGACATAGCCAGTGCTCTAATGAGCCATCATGTGTTGCTTGGTCGTAGAAAGAATGTTTTTTAATGTGATAAACTCATGGACTTTTTATGTTTGAATGTTGCAATGGGCTTGTACCCTGAAGGCGCTGGTTACTGCTTGATTTTTTAGGGAGAGTATTAACCTCGCAAGTGTGAAAGAATACAGCCAGCTTCCATGTCTTTGGTTCAATTATGCTTTAGGTGAGATTGCATTTTACTGTGCGCTGCTAATATTAATTCCCTCTTATGTGTTCAGGGTCTATTACTGTGGGTTTAACACTCTGGGAGTTTGCATCTAAACCGCAAATACAACAATGCGTGGAAATGAGTCATTCTGTTGTGGTATTCAGGCAGCCATTTTGTTTTCAGATATGTTTAGATTAGTAGAACAGGCGTTAGAATTGCGGCATGCGTTTTAAGAATGTTTCTGCAGCATTGGCCCTCTTTATAATTATGGTCTGAATTATCGCAATCACGTCCATAACTATAAATGAAGGCAATCATGAAAAAATCTGTTGAGTTACTATGTATGAATGTTTTTTCGAAGTTTTTGTGGAGCTGGACCTTCATAGGTATAATTGAGTGATTCTAAGTCTGCGTAAACGAGTATGGTGAATTTGCTGCCGTTTCCAGTTCTTAAAAATAACTTTAGTTTCCTGGCGGGGGCGTAGTTTAGTTCTGTCTTACAGTCTACAGGAACTTTGTAATTGTTTTTATTTGTTAAATGCGCGGACTTGTGGCGGTTGTGAATTCTTGTTAATACTTTTTACAGGATTTTTGTTTATGATCATGTTACTTTTGATGTATGCGCTTATTTTGCTCATTGTGCGTATCATGGTGTTATGGGGCATGCCCTGCTGGCGAAATTTTGAGTAGTATGTCCTCATGACCTTTTGGCTGGTTGCTATTGTTGGTCTGTTCTTGGACATTTAATTGGACACAAATTTGTTTCTCATCAAATGTGTATAATTAAAATTTTTTGGGATGTTTTTGTTCTTCAAAATGTTCTTTGTGGTCTAATATAACAGGAAAGGATATTCATTTGATGTTATGATCTTTGAGTTTTGCCGCTTAGTTAGTCACTATTGATGCGTGTTCGCGGACATGATGCAGCCTTGCATGTACGGCACCACATGATTTATGTGTATGTCGGTATTTTTTATGTTTTAAAATGCTTCTTTAATACAAAATCACGATGGTTAGACGGATTGTAAGCCTTGCCTACATTCGGGCTTACTTTGCCTGTTTTAAGCTATTCTCTATAGACTATCGACCTCTGACCAACCTGAGCCTATCATTTTTGTTCTCAGCGGCACGTCTAACTGTGCTTGCAGTTCTTATGAAATACCGGGTGTTAAGTTGTTTGAGAAAGAATGTTGCTGTTTAGTGAGACCAGACTTCTTGATTTTCTTCTTTTATTGTTAATAGTCGATTTATAAACAGCTTTCATTACTTTTAACTGAGGGTTGATTGGTAGTTTTTATGGAACTTGAGAAATTGCATGAAAATCACTTGCCAATGTTCGTTTGTTGGGTCAATGGACGTCTAAATCAATATCATTCAGTGCTCTTGTTTAACGCTCTCACTCGTGCTTTCTTCATTACAATTCGTCTTGTCCTTCATATTTCTTTGCAATGATGTCATTCATTGCTAAGCCAACTTATTTATTTTTTGTAATATATAATTTTTTAATCTGAACCATTATTCTCGCGGTCTTTTTGCGCTTGGACTCATAGTTTCTAATGTATAAACACCTTTTGGTGTTGTTTATGTGAGTGTTTAGAAACAGTGTTTAATTGTTCGTTTACTTTTTTTAGGCATTCCTTTTTTTATCTGCTCGGGGTCTGGCTGTTTGAGAAATACTTGCCATCGCCTTTCTTTGAGATCAAACTTTGGTATTGTGTAGTATTCAAATTCGGCTGTAACGATTAAATTCTTACATCGTGATGTTTGAGTCAGATAGTAGTGACTTTATTTATTGTACAGTTTGAACGAACTAAGTTTTTAGCAGTTATTAGTTGAAACATTAGCTGTGTTGCTTTTGAGTTTAGTTTTTTTAGTTTTTGCAGCCGTAACTTAAGCTAATGAACTCATGGCCCGATGAGATAAAGAAAAACCTCCTAGAGGTTAAGCTGGGGTGCGCATATGCCCAGTTGCTATAGAGACCACTCGTTATGCTGATTGAGCACTTTATCACGATGCTACAGTATTAACATTTGTTTCTGCATTAAAGGCTGCAGAATACTTCGTTTGGTTTTGCTGTATTTTGAAAGGTCTTGATATTGGACTTTGCTGGATTTGTGTAATTGGTTAATATGATGGTTTTTATGTTAGGGGTTATTCTACTATCTTTCTTTGGCGGCGCTGTAGGCACGTTTGGATATCATGAACAGACTGCTTTTTAAATATAAAAATATTTTAGATATTGTATTATCATTTTAATCTGTTATTTTCAATATTCTGCATGCCGCTAATTTATTTTTAACATATGTACATATAAGCGCGTTTTTCAGCTTCTCTTCTTTTTCATTTTGGATGGTTTTTTACGGCTCTACAGTTCTCCCGCTTCCATGTAAGTGATTATATCAGTTGACATTTGGTTCAATCCATAAACCGTTTTTTGTTGTTAAATAATCATCTAGTCTTATTGCGCTGTGTTGGTGTTGTTCTTTAGCCAATAGGTCAGTTGGTTTCTAAACCTCAACACTCCAAACAGTTTTATTATGTCATCATAAATGCTGATTAGGTTTAGCCGCTAGCAATAGATGTGTTAGGTCTGCACTCTATTCGTAATGGTAACTTTTAGTTATTTTGGATTTAAATAACTTTTCACTTCCTCTTTTATATGGTCTTATTCTTCACACTGCATTATAAAACTTTATTAAGACGTTCTGGCTGAGACGCTTTAAAATTAAAATTCACTTTATAGGTCTGCCATGCTTTAGGTTATGTGTTTGATGAATCACTCTTTCGTTATTTGATTTCTAATTTGACTCTTATTGGTGCCTATCAGCCTTGCTATAATTAGGTTGCTAACAAGTCAAACGCTCTAAGAGATGTCTGAATAATGCTGTTAATGTGCTTCGGTTGTCTGATGGATTTTTTAACCCGGTGGTATTCATTAAATGTTAGTTCATATGGACAAATCTGTCTTTTATGCTCATTGGTAAGGTGGTGCATGCGCTTTTATACACTCAAATTCAAGGGAATGGAAAAGAGATTTCCATTCGCAACACTTTTCAACAGCTTCAGCCTTTGCGTCTTTAGCATCTTCTGCGCGTTCTATGTTTTAGGCTTCTTCATTTTCGATCCGTGAAACGCAAGATCAGCCCTTTATTACCGGTTTGCAATAGTCAGATAGGTTTAAAAATATGTCTGCATTGTGTTAGAATATTTTTCTTGAAAATAATGTTTATATGATATTTTTTAACGTATTCGCCCAGCCCTAAAATTCTGTACCACTGTCCGGTTGGGGTCTGTTGTTGATTCGAGAACTATTTGGTAAGTGAAGTGGGGTGGGTGACTGGCCAGTGCTGGCACTATCAAGTCATCTGATCATAGGTCTGGAAATTTGACGTCAAGAATTTGATCTGCATCAATTAGTTGATGGATTATTGGGAACAGTAATTTGTCCGCTTATTTACTTACGCCAAAGGGTTCAGTTAAGTTTCTATGGGTGGTTATGAATCGAGCATGTGCTTGTGTCGTTTTTTATGAAGCAAAATAAAAATTAATTATTTAAAAACATGGCAGGAATTGAAGATGTAGATGTTTTTGATGTTTTTGATCATGGAGACGACATGAGTGTAATGATCCTTTGAACAGCAGCGCTCAATGCTCTCATTGCAGGCATGAATTAACAGAATTGTAAGGATTAAATCATTTTACGTAAGTTTAGGCCTAGAACCTCCCGAATTATTGCACACCTAATGATTTGAATTAAAAGATGATCATTGTCTGTAATTTACGATCAAGGGCAACTTGTTCGGTTACTACTAAACCGACCCATCAAAGTTTTTTGCCAAGAGTTAATTGTTACAAAGACTTAGTGTGTAAGTTTCAATATCGCCTAGGTATGGTAGACAGAAATTAGATAGGGAGGCAGTTTGCTAAAATTCTAATCCTCTGCAGGATCCACCATACGCTAACCAAATACATAACATGGAACTTGGATGATATTAATTCAATTCGGCAGATGAAATAATAAATGCAATTGAAGCAGAAACAGTTTTCAAGAAGAAACAGCATTAATGTCTATACCGAATCGCCGATAACCCATGCGTGCTTATAGCGGCCCTTGATCATTGCTTTGAGAGGCTTCTAGAGGGCAGTTTTAACAAACAATTTTGCAAAACTAGAGTGAACTGATGAAGCATATTAAAAAGAGAAAAGAAAAACTAGTTGAGGGCTGATGTCGCCAACTTAGGGCCTGATATTAAGAATGAAAGAAGACTATGACACTATAAAAGCTTGAACAAGAATGATCAAGCAAGGACTAGAAGCGATGTCTACTAACCGAGGACAATACGAACTCAAGTGATTAGAAATAAGTGAAACTATCGAATAAATTTTATTGAAGACACGACACTTGCAGAACGAATACGTACACTGTTTAGAGAGCAGAGTCACATTTATATATGCGTTATAACGGCCTTAGGATTTGCAATAAGTACAGGGGGTTGGATATTATACGGCGGAGGTGCCAAAGTTCTGTACATCCACAGCAATCGCAGACGCATGATAGATCATGTGTAAAAAATCAGCTTGTTCATCTAGCGTATTTTTTAAATTTAATTAGTGGTTAATGCTATAGAATCTTTTACCTGGCTTATTTGGGGGCATTGTAGATGGATTTTGTATAATGCAAGCAAAGTAGTGGCCTTGTTCGGCGAGCAACTTTTGGTCATTAGTTCGTGTAATAGGGGCGTTAAGAGTTTTGTAAGATATAGTCAGGTTATCCGATGACAAGTTAATCGAGAACTAGCGCTGTATTTTAATCATTGAATGGTAATCGCGTACTGAGTCCGCGTGCTTTGAGGTGTATTATTGTACTTTGGGGGTTTGGTATTCGGGGATTGGATGACTTATTCTTGGGGGGTCATCTTGTTTGTTTTTACTGCTTGCAATATTACTTGGTCAGAATTTATGTCGTTTGGTCCCAACCTTCTGTGCGTTTCAGCAACGAGATTTTCATTGTTGTTAGTTGAGTTTTATTGTCGATCGGGAGCTGAGGTCAGAATGGCAGCATGTTTAGAGCAGTGCCTTATCGCAAAGTCTTAATTTCAGTCTTGGTATTGTAAAACATTTTGGTACCTTTTAATACTGAGGCAATATCAAACACGGTTGTATTTTGGGAGTCCTCTAAATTTGCTAAGTAGTGGTTTTGTGCGTCAATCCAGTAGAAGGATTGTTATCGTTCGATCTTGTCTGTGCTGTGAACTAGCAAACACCAAACGTATGTGCGAACAGAGTAGTTTATTCGTTCTATCATGGCTGTAGTTAGGCCCTTAGAAGTGTATAAGCTAATGGTTGGCATGCTGTTTTATGCTCTTGATATATGGGACCGAGGTGTGAAACAGTTGTGCCTGAGTGTAAGATGTGTAAGGAGGGATGACTGTCTTAGTTATATTTTCTGTGCAAGCCCCAATTATAAGGGGTGCATTAGGCATGATTGAGGTCCCTCCAAACTTTTGACATTTTAGTCTGGTCTGGATGTTATTTTTGATTTCGTTACTGATTCTTTCAAAAGCCTTCATGTCTATTAGGTTGCCTATATGGTTTATACGGTTTGTCATTTTGGTAAGGGTGCTTGCAGTTCGTCAAAATCGTCTGAAGGTTTTTTTGTAATAGAAATGAAATCTATTCACTGTCATTACCAAAGGTTTTGGGATGTTTTTTGCAATGTGTTCAGCATACGGAAAATCCTCACCCAGTTGATGCCATCCTCAGCAAATTTAACTGGTTTGATAAAAAATGATGGATGAACTAAACCATTTTTTGCGATGTAGTATTTTTTAATTAGGGGGGGGGGTTTATGATATCTGCTTAATGGAGGTCTTAACTTTTTATGTAATGTGTCAGTATGGCGTCTCAGTATTGTCCGAGGGTGTCAGTTGTTTTTTTTTTAGTATTGTAGTGCGGCCCATCAGATTATTTTGATCAGTAGTTGTGTATGCCACTATTTTTATTTGTTTTAATATGGTTTGAAACATTAACATCTAAAAGACCGCACCGCTCGTTTTTAGTATATGCTATTAATAACGGAATGCGATATCACTGAAACGGTAGCGCTCAATGAAATATTCTTCAAAGTGTATGGTTTAATATAAGCAATGCCAAGGAGAATATAGATTAAAATAGTTAATTATTAGAGCAATTGTTAGCGAGTGTATCCTTTACTGATTGGTTATTACGGGTTTTGATCGCATTTAAATATGCAATGAGTATCTTGACATTGCTCTCTAACTTAACATTGCCAAATATGAAACAATGTGGCCTTCATACCGAAGATGTAGAATTGGGTTATATTTTGTAAAGAGCTAGACATTTAATGTTAGGATTTACTTATGCCAATCGGGCGGTTTCTTAGTTTTTAGAGTAGTCGTCAAACAAAATATTATGAGGGAGGAAATTCGCTCGTTCTTGGAATTTCATTCATTAATCTTTGTCATTTGGATGAGCGGAGCTCTGATGGAAATACTTATTTGATGGAAGGGCCAATCAACTGTTTTTTAAGTGCTCTTCCGTCTGGAATAGCTGCTTATTGCGTTTATTGTATTTATACAATTTCCCGTATTTACAGGATTAATAGATTAGTTTGTGGGAGGGTAGGTTAATTTAATATAAAAAATCAAGGAACATAACAGGGGGTAAGTCGTTGTAATGTGATAACATGCACATTTTTTTTTGGAAATAAAATAATACGTTTTTTGGTACTCCCAAAACATGTCGCGTGGGCAGAAAGAATCTCTAGGAGATTACATTAGCGCCTCATGGTGAGGTGTTTAACTTTTGAATTAAAAGACCTTGAAGAAGTTGCGGACTTTGAACAGAATGGCGAGATGGCGGCGATTTGTATGGTTTGAGTTCACGTTAGATGGTGATTTTATAAACGCCAAGAGTTTGGCGTCCACAGCTAAATGTTTCCTAAATCGTACTGCGCAATCTTGAGGCTAAATAATGTTAGCCAGTATGTAGATAATATAGTTTACGAAACCTGCTCAAATGGCACTTAGACCTTATTTAGAATGGGACATAAAATTTGAATTCATTTAGCCCATTTACAATATTTTAGCGTCAAAAAAAGTTTCATGAAAAGCATTCACTCTGGCCCTTTATTGTAAGTCTTATGCAGGACGACATTAGTCGGAAAGAAAGTGAAATAAGCCGTCTATGGGAAAAAGCAGTACATACTTCCACAAGCAAATGTATCAGTTGTAAAAAATGCTCTCACAAAATTACAGTTCTTTACCAAGCAGTAAATTTGGATGGGAGTCAAGTTCAACAAAGCTATTTGAAAATTTCTGTCTTTATAGATGCTGGAGAGGGTTGGGTTGTGGGCGTTAGTGATGACCTTTTAAAAGGATTTATATTTGTTGGCATTACTTAGACGTAAAACGCCTTAACGGTGTTGTCGTGTTCTTCACAATGGCGAGGGATATTAAGATCATAAAACAAGCAACAAAAATCAATGTTGGACTTAATAGAAACATATCTTACAAACTAATTTGGATTAATTTACACATTTATGGATGTTGGGTTTTATTTATACGAAAAGTTTGGAAGGGAGTATGATATATAATAAATGGATTTGTTTAAAGTCTGTATAAATCTATGGTGCAGTTAAACTTTATGACATAAATCATCTTTGCTAATTGATTTGTGGGCAACTGGTTGTGGGTAAACAATATTTATCTCCGACCTGTTACAAACAGTTTATCGTTATAGTTTTATATTAATATTGTGGTGTTCTGTCCACACTTAAATGGAAAACATAGAATATCATGATAGAAGGTCTTTTATGGACGATGATGACATATAGTTAGTTGTCCAGCAATTATCTGTGTGAGTGTTTTTAGAACTGTTTTTTAGATGTTTGATGGAACGCAAATAACACTATTTATTATTGATGAACTGTTCGGCAGAAAGTGATTAGTTAAAAAGAGAAAACTTTGGTCGAAACTGCTTTC
>CM031626.1:54931104-54946104 GCA_018398815.1 Conus ventricosus
TCTTCCTCTCTCTTGCATTGCTGGTCAACGCCTTTGTCTGTGTCGTTCTCCCGCTCCCTCCTCCTTTGCATTGCTGGTCAAACTGCCTTTGTCTGTGTCATTTTCCCCTCTCTTTGCATTGCCCTGTCAAACGGACTTTGTCTGTGTCGTCTTCCTCCTCTCCTTGCATTGTGTTACGGATGGTGTGCGGTGCGTATTTTGTTTGTCTGACTCTCGCTCTCAAAAGTTTGGATGCGTGTAATAATTATTCCTACACACACCCACACCATACGTACATGGATAGCCAGGCAGCACACGAGTTTGATTTCTTTTCTTTATAATTATGCTGCCTGAACATCATATGAATCGTTACCAAATCAATACATGCCTTTACATAGAATACAGATCAATGCACGTCAATTAAGACATCAATACATAAGACACTCAATCATCATATTCAGCGTATCATACTACGTATCTTAATAAATTCACATATCTCGCCGGCGCCGTCCACAGTGTCTCACTATACAATCAACGCATTCAATTCCACAGTACCCAAGCCACAGTCTACAGCACTAAAATAAGACGAAGAAGGATAACCAAGGTCCCCACACGGTAAACACAGCCGTTCACAAACACAAGCGACGAAGAAGAAACAGGTCTCAACACAGCAAGCACAACATATCACGTCGAACTATCAGAAGAAGAACCGCAAATTTACAAGGCACAATAATCCATAGCAGAAGAACCGCAGATTCACAAAGCACAGCAATCCACAGAAGAAGAACTGAAGATTCATAAAACACAGCAATCCACAGATGAAGAACTGCAGATTCATAAAGCACAGCAATCAATATTGAATCCCCGGAGAACACAATAAACTTCGATTCGACGTGTTTCTACCGTTGATCTAAAACAAATATTAACTTCTCCGTGTATTGATACTACAGGTTCACATCAATACATTCAGCCCACCGACACACATGCGGTGGTACAGTTAGAGCACATAAATAATCTTACAGGAGTTTTAAGTCACTCTCGTCGACACAGCCTTCACAACATTTTTATAACAAATAAATTTTCTTGTATATATTCCGCTGGTACCGTCATCAAAAGCATCCCACATACACAGTGAACATCGATGCACTACTGACCACTCGGTCAGCCTCTCCACATAGTAACACTACGGAGAAAAAACGATGATTAAAACAAATAAATTAGGCTGGACACCAAATCCTCGGCGTTAGTTCTTGCTCCCTTCTCTTGTCTCATATCATTATTTTCGTCATCTAGTTACCTATGTCATTTTAAGTTGACGTCATAATTTACGTTGACGTCACAATACTTCCCCTCCTCAAGAAAAAAACAATGACCGAATTGTTTTTTGAAAAAGAAGTAAACAAACAGCAGAATACACAAACCTACAAATTACATTCACTCGACGGAAAACGAAGCCGCTCACGGAAGCAGTTCGTGGCGTCCTTTCAGGGACTCTCACACAACAGAAGAACACAAGTTGTCGTCCCAACGAACTCTGAAGCCCTTTTACATGTTAGCTTGTTGCTGACCTCACGGACAACCTCCCATACCCACACGGAGTAGAGACGGTGGCTGGGCATGGGCTGCACCCCACACCTGGATGGCAATGCATATACGATGTCTACTGACCACTCGGTCAGCCTCTCCATACCCACACTGGGTAGAGACCACACATGTCTACTGACCACTCGGTCAGCCTCTCCACATAGTAACACTACGGAGAAAAAAACGATGATTAAACAAATAAATTAGGCTGGACACCAAATCCTCGGCCGTTAGTTCTTGCTCCCTTCTCTTGTCTCATATCATTATTTTCGTCATCTAGTTACCTATGTCATTTTAAGTTGACGTCATAAATTTACGTTGACGTCACACATTGCCTGGTCAAACTGCCTTTGTCTGTGTCGTTCACCCTCTCTCTTTGCATTGCCTGGTGAAACTGCCTTTGTCTGTGTCGTTCTCCCTCCTCTCTTTGCATTGCCTGGTCAAAACTGCCTTTGTCTGTGTCGTTTTCCCTCCTCTCTTTGCATTGCCTGGTCAAACTGCCTTTGTCTGTGTCGTTCTCCCTCCTCTCTTTGCATTGCCTGGTCAAACTGCCTTTGTCTGTGTCATTTTCCCCTCTCTTTGCATTGCCTGGTCAAACTGCCTTTGTCTGTGTCTTTCTCCCGCTCCCTCCTCTCTTTGCATTGCCTGGTCAAACTGCCTTTGTCTGTGTCGTTCTCCTCTCCTCTCTTTGCATTGCCTGGTCAAACTGCCTTTGTCTGTGTCAATTTTCCCCTCTCTTTGCATTGCCTGGTCAAACTGCCTTTGTCTGTGTCGTTTTCCCCTCTCTTTGCATTGCCTGGTCAAACTGCCTTTGTCTGTGTCGTTCTCCCGCTCCCTTCTCTCTTTGCATTGCCTGGTCAAACTGCCTTTGTCTGTGTCATTCTCCCTCCTCTCTTTGCATTGCCTGGTCAAACTGCCTTTGTCTGTGTCGTTCTCCTTCCTCTCTCTGCATTGCCTGGTCAAACTGACTTTGTCTGTGTCGTTCTCCCTCCTCTCTTTGCATTGCCTGGTCAAACTGCCTTTGTCTGTGTCGTTCTCCCGCTCCCTCCTCTCTTTGCATTGCCTGGTCAAACTGCGTTTGTCTGTGTCGTTTTCCCGCTCCCTCCTCTCTTTGCATTGCCTGGTCAAACTGCCTTTGTCTGTGTCGTTCTCCCGCTCCCTCCTCTCTTTGCATTGCCTGGTCAAACTGCCTTTGTGTCGTTCTCCCGCTCCCTCCTCTCTTTGCATTGCCTGGTCCAAACTGCCTTTTTCTGTGTCGTTCTCCCGCTTCCTTCTCTCTTTGCATTGCCTGGTCAAACTGCCTTTGTGTCGTTCTCCTCCTCTCTTTGCATTGCCTGGTCAAACTGCCTTTGTCTGTGTCGTTTTCCCCTCTCTTTGCATTGCCTGTTCAAACTGCCTTTGTCTGTGTCGTTCTCCCCTCTCTTTGCATTGCCTGGTCAAACTGCCTTTGTCTGTGTCGTTCTCCCGCTCCTCCTCTCTTTGCATTGCCTGGTCAAACTGCCTTTGTCTGTGTCGTTCTCCCGCTCCCTTCTCTCTTTGCATTGCCTGGTCAAACTGCCTTTGTGTCATTTTCCCCTCTCTTTGCATTGCCTGGTCAAACTGCCTTTGTCTGTGTCGTTTTCCCCTCTCTTTGCATTGCCTGGTCAAACTGCCTTTGTCTGTGTCGTTTTCCCCTCTCTTTGCATTGCCTGGTCAAACTGCCTTTGTCTGTGTCGTTTTCCCCTCTCTTTGCATTGCCTTGTCAAACTGCCTTTGTCTGTGTCGTTTTCCTCTCTTTGGATTGCCTGGTCAAACTGCCTTTGTCTGTGTCGTTCTCCCGCTCCCTTCTCTCTTTGCATTGCCTGGGCAAACTGACTTTGTCTGTGTCGTTCTCCCTCCTCTCTTTGCATTGCCTGGTCAAACTGCCTTTGTCTGTGTCGTTCTCCCTCTCTCTTTGCATTGCCTGGTCAAACGGCCTTTGTCTGTGTCGTTTTCCCCTCTTTGCATTGCCTGGTCAAACTGCCTTTGTCTGTGTCGTTCTCCCTCCTCTCTTTGCATTGCCTGGTCAACTGCCTTTGTCTGTGTCGTTTTCCCCTCTCTTTGCATTGCCTGGTCAAACTGCCTTTGTCTGTGTCGTTCTCCCTCCTCTCTTTGCATTGCCTGGTCAAACTGCCTTTGTCTGTGTCGTTCTCCCTCCTCTCTTTGCATTGCCTGGTCAAACTGCCTTTGTCTGTGTCGTTCTCCCGCTCCCTCCTCTCTTTGCATTGCTGGTCAAACTGCCTTTGTCTGTGTCGTTCTCCAGTCATAACAATGTACAGGATTTATGGCTTGTCTGGGATAACACGTGCAAAAAAACACCGGGATTTCGCAGTATGCCTCATATATTTATTTATTTTAGTAATAACAGTAGTAGTAGTATTGTTATTATTATTGTTATTATCATTATATTAATTTATCATCATCATCATCATGAGTATTATTATTATTATTGTTATTATTATCAGGTTATGCGATTTTACTCCTTCTACTTATTCTTAGTGTTTATTTCAGTTGTTCCGTGGATCATATGGAGATATGGTCCAACAGTCACACATTGTCATCGTTCTCTCTCTCTCTCTCTCTCTCTCTCTCTCTCTCTCTCTCTCTCTCTTCTCTCTCTCTCTCTCTCTCTCTCTAAAAATGTGTTTTTCCATGAGTATGTTATAATTTTGCTTTTAGACATTTCCTTGCCTGTTTCATAATATTAAGAAAAAACAAACTCAACTGACATCTTTTTTTTCTTTAAAGGCAGTTGATAAATTACATGCTATTAGAACTTGTCTTGTTCTTTTTTGACCTTTCGCAGTAGAATCAAATCTCACTTCATACATTAGTAAATCACAAGATAAGAAACACCACTTTTCCATTTTCATACGAAAACGACATCTTTATAAGCAGAATGTAACAAAACTGCAACAGAACGTTAAAAAGGTAAATCAAGAAATAGAGAAGGCGGTATTTTGGAAAAAAAAATCATGTTCACCATGATTTACAAGTCTGTAACTTTAAATGACTAACCAACTGATGTCATTTATGTACCATTATCATAGTTAAATCAACAACAAAAATTCTGTGTGTTGTTCAAATTTTGGAGAAACTTTGAAAGGAAATATACATTAAAAAAAAAAAACTGAAGCAAAACATTCTATGTCCTTTGGGGGAACAAAATCTGTAAACTTTTATACGAGGGATTTCGGGGGACAAAATAGGTGTGACTAGGGTGTGTAGTCATCGAGTCTGCACCGACACTCCGGGTGGGACGGGGTGGGTGTGTACTAGGGTGTGTACTAGGGTGTGTACAAATACAACAAACAACAACAAACAAACAAGAAAAACAAAACGTTCTATGTTTTCAAATTTGCTCGGAAACCTTGAAAGAAAATACACAACAAACTGAAGCACAGCATGTTCGTGGTGCACAGATACATCTCTACTGGTGAAAGGGTTCCATCAAATATACTTTACGATGCTCAAGGAAACGTTTAACGACAGTCAACATAGGTATCAGAACAGATAGATACTGGGGCCAGTTCTGGTTACTCTACCCAGGGATCCTGGATTTAATCAAAAAGCGTACGCCCTCCATAGGGTGTACTGTTCTTTGTTCATCCTGGCATGAAACAAATGGAGACGTTTTCATATGATTAATAGCACACACCGCCAAAACGTAGACAAACGAATCACAACACAAAACACGACGCGTTTCGACCCTTAGGTCTTCTTCAGGCAAGATACAGAACACTCAGGACAACGAAAATGAACGAGCGATAACTTACCTTCATTCACTTCAGCGCCAGATGGGCGTTGAAAATACACCCCCAAAAAATTAGAAAATTGTTTAGATTTCCGCTTGCAGTCGCCTCACTTTGCAAGTAGACTGGAGGTTTCCTCTTCGAGGTCAGTGTCGGTGCAGACTCGATGACTACACACCCCAGTCACACCCACCCCGTCCCACCCGGAGTGTCGGTGCAGACTCGATGACTACACACCCCAGTCACACCCACCCCGTCCCACCCGGAGTGTCGGTGCAGACTCGATGACTACACACCCCAGTCACACCCACCCCGTCCCACCCGGAGTGTCGGTGCAGACTCGATGACTACACACCCCAGTCACACCCACCCCGTCCCACCCGGAAATCCCTCAGTGAGAATTTAAACCCCATGTCCAGTGTATGAATCCACCTATTGAAAACAATATAATCCACCTATTGAAAACAATATAATCCACCTATTGAAAACAATCATTGGACACTTCTACGCCCGTTAATTTCAGTTCCGTCTTCCATGGAAGGGCAGACCATCGTGTGCCGCTGGAATGGATGGCGGAGAGGAAAAAAAAAAACACGACAGAACTCCACAAACAAATACAAATATTTAGATTTTCCATGAAGCAGAATGCGTGTGCCTTCCTTTATCTAGAAAGCTATCTGTATTCAAGATGGTGCACACTAACAGAAAAAAGCAAAGGAGTAAAGGATCGAGTAAATCATAATTATGATAGAAATTTGTTATACGGAAGTGTATATCTGCCGTAGCGAGATAAACAGAGAGAGAGAGATAGAGATGAGAGAGAGAGAGAGAGAGTCTTTTGGATGATTGCCAAAGTTCAGTTCCCTCTTGGCTAGCTGTATCAGACCATTGGTTGTTAGTTAGAGCATGCTGGCTTCATAAGTCGGTAAATGCTGTTTTCCTGAGCAAAACAGGAATTTTATGGATCCCTGAGGGTCGTCACTACTTCCTTACGACAATATCTGGTGTCCTTTCAGGATCATAATTGTTTCCCATGTTTTACAGATTTATCATCGTGATTATTCCTTTGGATAGTTATCGTTAATATTCCTTTGGATAGTTATCATCGTTATTATTCCTTTGGATAATTATTGTTATTATTCCTTTGGATAGTTATCGTCGTTATCATTCCTTTGGATAGTTATCATCGTTATAATTCCTTTGGATAGTTATCATCGTTATAATTCCTTTGGATACATATCATTGTTATCATTCCTTTGGATAGTTATCATCATTATCATTCCTTTGAATAGTTATCATCGTTATCATTCCTTTGGATAGCTATATCATCGTTATCGTTCCTTTGAATATTTTATCATCGTTATCATTCCTTTGGATAGTTATCATCGTTATTATTCCTTTGGATAGTTATCATCGTTATTATTCCTTTGAATAGTTATCATCGTTATCATTCCTTTGGATCGTTATCATCGTTATTTGAGATTAGAAATAGAGAAGAAATGATATGCTATATTCCATTGGACAGTTATCATCGTTATTATTCTTTTGGAGAGTTATCATCGTTATTATTCCTTTGAATACACAACTTCTTTCTGCATCTTATCGGGGAAAATGGTAACTATCTTTAAGGAAAATAAGCAAAAGAGGGACGCCGTTGTGATCCTATAGATCCTGTCTGTTTTCTAATCCAAGCTGGCAGGTCCGTGTAGTAAGTAGTCCTTGTGATACAGGTGCGCATGTGCTAGCCAGGGAAAATAGCGATCATGACCGAGTTGCTTATCATTGCCGTTTTCCTAATATATATATATAGACCCGTTTATCAGACAAATATGCCCGTTTTCATATGTCAAACAAGAATAATGGTGATGCTGAGGACAACGGGAGAAACGAATTACGATACCGAGGGAAAACAAGGGAAAGCGGTTACTATCGTGAAAAAAAACACACAAAAATATACACACAAAAAAGAAAAAAAAAAGTTGTGGCCCTTGAAAAACAGTGGTGATTTCAGAAATAACAACGATAGTCACGGTTTTCTCCCTTGGCGCTGTTTTTATCAAAGAGCACAGCTATTTTTCTGAGGGTGGGTTGTTGTTGTTGTTGTTGTTGTTGTTAAGAGAACATGTATAATCTATTTCAGAAGCTGCTATACTCCCGTAGTTTGCGATGTTTTCCCATGGCGAGGAGAATCCCACAGTTTATGTTCATGGTTGAGTTATCTCTTGGATATATCAAGGATGGACAACTGAAATCAGGCTGGGTGCATGAAACAGAATTCGACTGCTTGCATATTAGATGTCTGTGAAAGGTTTGATATTTGCGCCTTAACGCCCTTTTCTGGAAGTTCTCTCTTTGACAAAGTCTTTTTTTAAGTACTGAACGTTTATCCTACGAATAGTTTCTCACTCCCAGCACGTGTCTTTCAATTTCAGGAAGGTTCAGGTCACAGGTAGGACAGTTCAGTGTGTGTGTGTGTGTGTGTGTGTGTGTTGTGTGTGTGTGTGTGTGTGTGTGTTGTTGGGGGGGGGGGGGGTGATATTGGTGTGGTATGTGTGATCTGTTCATGCGCCACCACGTCCACCAGGCGGTGGTCCTCATCACCATACCAATATTGACCACTTTGACATGCAGTCATCACAAGCATGGACATGGAGAAGAAATCAAAACTGAAAATTCCCCCCCCCCCCCCCCCTTTGTTCTTTGTCTTGTTGTCATTGTCTATATCTTCACTTTAATCAGTATTTACATCTTTACTTCTCGGCCACGGTATACTCACCACATTCGCCATGGATCACTTTCAATTTTATACGATAAACATTTTGTGGCAAAATCAATGAGAGCGGGACATGTAGCATCAGTTTGTAAGTATCACGAGTTCAATCTTTCGGAAAGGAAACCAGAAAAAGTTTGGCACTGAAATCCAACTGAAAGACATGGTCATGGCGCTGTGCTGTCTGTCTGTTTCTTTGTGAGCGTTTACATCTGGTTTGCAGATGGTGTGTTAATCGTGATTCGGGTGATTTTGACACATCTTTGGCGACCCTGCAGAATGCCTCCTTATTATAGGGGAGGGGGGGGGGGGAATGTACGGCAGTGCAAATCTGTCAAAAGAGGAGAATGTCCAGAGAGTCTTTCCTGTGTGTCGTCCGTCACGTTGACACAGCTCGGCCGTGGGGAGGGGGGGGGGGGGGGGGGGGGGGGGAGACGGTGGGTTGAGAACAATAACAGGCGCCTGACATTGTACACGCAGTGTGCTCTCTATCAATCTAGTCTTTGTGTCTGTTTCGTGTGTCTGTCTGTCTCTGCCTGTCTGTCTGTCTGTCTCTCTTTCTCTGTCTGTTTGTCTCCCCCCCCCCCTCTCTCTCTCTCTGTCCCTCTCTCTCTCTCTTCATATAGATATGTGGGGAATACGCATAAGCAGACTTTATAAGATTGCATTTATCAAAGCCCCCCCCCCCCCCCCCCCCCCCCTCTCTCTCCCTTTCTCTTAACCTATGTGAATCTGGCTAAACCCAAAGCAAAACAATGGTGAGATGGAATGCTGGCTACTTATCTAACGGAGATTGACAGTACTTTGATATAAAGTCACTGACTAGAAAATTACCAAGAACGGTCTTGTCTGGGAAAAGTCTCGTTACATGTTAGTGTTGCGGGGATGTACCCACTGTGATCGCCTGCCTTACTAATTTTGGTTAACTTGGTTTATTGGTGGATATATTTATTGATTTTGACACAAACAAGATACATTTAAGAAACTTAAAGGGTACACAAATAAGATCAAAAAAACACTTTGAGAATTCCACCTTGTATCACACGCACGCACACACACACACACACACACACACACACACACACACACACACACACACACACACACACACACACACATTTTGGGTATTTTAACCACATTGATATATATATAATATATATATATATATATATATATATATATATATGCATATATATACATACATATATAATGCACAATTCTTAGCTGCTGACAATGTTCTGGTTAACTAACAGTAGAGCTGCCCACTGTGACTGTTGACACTTTTTGACATCCGTTGTATCCTTAACTGGAATATATGCTCCAAAATTTACCCCTATATTTTATACAGTTTACATATGATTTAGTTTTTCAGCAACTTATTTCTTTACCACACTTTCTTTCGTTTCACTTTTCTGCCCTTCAGTGACTGCTTTGGGGTGCTGTTGGATTCCGTTTTTGAACCCTTGGTGGTGAGAGTATCGTTGAATTGTAGACTGTGGTATATCTCTATCTGATGCCAAGGGACCACAGACGCAATCAGCCGTGTCTTCCTGACGATCCTGATCCAGCGGACGAAAGGCCGCGGAGCAGGCAATATGAATAGTTCTGGAGCAGGCAATATCAGTAGTTCTCGAGCAGGCAGTATCAATAGTTCTGGAGCAAGTAATATGAATAATTCTGGAGCAGGCAATATGAATAGTTCTGGAGCAGGCAATATGAATAATTCTGGAGCAAGTAATATGAAGGATTCTGGAGCAGGCAATATGAATAGTTCTGGAGCAGGCAATATCAATAGTTTTGGAGCAAGTAATATGAATAATTCTGGAGCAGGCAATATGAATAGTTCTGGAGCAGGGAATATGAATAGTTCTGGAGCAGGCAATATCAATATTTCTGGAGCAGGCAATATGAATAGTTTCTGGAGCAGGCAATATGAATAGTTCTGGAGCAGGCAATATGAATAGTTCTGGAGCAAGCAATATGAACAGTTCTGGAGCAGCAGTGTGAATAGTTCTGGAGCAGGCAATGTGAATAGTTCTTCTCCAAGGTGGGTTACGATGGTGTCCATAGGCTGCTAGTGAAGATTGTAAACTTGACTTACTTAACTTTTCAGTTTCGTTATCAATCCCTCCCCCCCTTCCTCCCTCCCTCCCCACGCCCCTCCTTGTTGTTGTTGTTGTTGTTTGCTTTTTTCTTTCTAAGAATCTGCCCCATGTCATTAATATAGCGATGGAGAGTTGTCAGCTTGCACTTGTTTCTCACTGCTGACAGATTGTTCAGCATGTATGTATGTGTACCAACACAAAACGAAAACGGCTCCATCCAGAGACATTCTGGATCAGTAATCTGCATCTGCTGGGCCTGAACAGCCTGCAGCTTCCTTACCCAAGAGTGCAGAGATCATTTTTGACTCATGCAGACGCATAGTACTTATTCCGTCTGCTTTACTCTGTGCGGGCAAGCTTATGTATTTACGCGTGAATTTTTCTTTTGGTGGCGATCCTGGAATCAGACACATTGTTAACTGACGAACAGTACTTCAAAAAACTCGCGCGCGCACGCACGCACGCACGCACGCACGCACGCACGCACGCACGCACGCACGCACACACACACGCACACACACACTATTCCCTATCAACCCCCATCACATTCATCATCATCATTCTCTTGCCCATGATGGGCGTAGAGGAGAGATGAGAGACACTCTCGAAGCCAGGCACCGCCATCCGGCCCTGTCCTCTGCCTGTCGCATCAGCGTAGGGCCATCCATCCTGGTCCATTCTTTGATGTTGTCCATCCAGCATTTGGCTTGTCGTCCCCTTCGTCTGCCGCCTTCCAGCGTGCCCTGGATGACTGTTTTGGGCAGTGAATTGTGGCGTATGACATGCCCGAACCACGACAGCTTCCTCTTCTTGACTGTTGCCAAGAGGGGTTCTTGGGGGCCTGCAAGTGATGTTATTTGGCTCCTCACAAGGTCGTTTGTCTTCCGGTCTTGCCAAGAGATCCCGAGCAAGCGCCTGAAGCATTTAGTTTCAAACGTCTGGATTCTCTTGGTGGTCTCTGCTGTCATGGTCCAGCTTTCGCAGCCATACAGCAGGATGGACAGCACCAGGGACTTGTACAGCTTCATCTTTGTAGGAAAGCTGATCTCCCTGCTCTTCCAGATCTTGTTTAGCTTTGCCATTGCTGCTGTTGCGATCGCTAGTCTGGTCTTGATTTCTGTTGTAGAGCGACCGTCTTTGGTGAGAGTGGCGCCAAGGTATTTGAAAGCGCCCACTTCTTCAAGCTGTTGTCCGTTCATGTAGATTTCAGCATGGGTGTTGGTTGTGCTGTTGACCAGGACTTTGCTTTTTTCTGTGCTCACTTCCATTCCATATGCACCTGCCCTTTCTTCCAGTCTCTTTGTCAGGTCTTGTAGTTCTTCGTTGCTGCCTCCCATCAGGTCGATGTCATCTGCGAACCTCAGATTATTGATGATTCTTCCTCCGATGGAGACAGTGGAGTGGAAGTCATGGAGGGTTTCACGCATGATATTTTCCAGGAAGAGATTGAACAGTACGGGAGATAGCAGGCAGCCTTGACGGACTCCAACTGTGGTCTTGAAGTAGTCCCCTATCTGGTTGTTGAGGAGGACTGCGCTGCTGGCGGTGTTATACAGCACCTGGATGGTTTGGACGAGACCCTCCTCTATGCCAAACCTTCTGAGCACTTGCCACAGACCCTTGTGCCACACCCTGTCAAACGCTTTCCTAAAGTCAATGAAGTTGTGGAACAGGTCTCTCTGATGTTGCAGATGTTTCTCCATCAGTATCCGGCAGGTGAAGATCTGTTCTACTGTGCTTCTGCCTGCCCTGAATCCAGCTTGTTCTTCCGCCAGGTGTTCTTCCCCATCACATTAAATTTTCCTAAATGCAATGAACACACACACTTTTCATTCATCAAATTACTCTCTCTAGTATATCTGTCTAGTTATACGTCATTTTCATGCGTAATTTGTCTCTCCTCTCACTACCTTACCTTCTGGTACAACGGGAGAAGGTCAACAACTGACGAAGGCCAACAAAGCCAAAAAATTTGAACATAACCACGTTGGCTTGTGTGTATATGTGTATATATATATATATATATATATATATATATATATATATATATATATATATATATATATGTGTGTGTGTGTGTGTGTGTGTGTGTGTGTGTGTGTGAACAATTTAGTAGTGGGGAAGACAAGTGCAGACTAACAATTCTTCTGTCGTTTCGTTAATGACCTGGCAAAGATTAATAAAACAAACAAAGAAGCAAACAAACAAACAGTTTGAATGACAAATCGAACTGAACGTCAAGTCCATCGGATGGGGACTATAAGCGAGTCGGACCCGTGTGCCTTCCTGACCCCCTGCACACGTTAAAGAACCCACGGCAGTTGAAAATCGAAAAGAGCAGGGGGGTTCCCCGCTGCCCTGGCAAAACTGATGTAGATTGAAGATAGTCGTCTGGTATTTCTTACCAAGCCACAAAAATTGTCACTTACTGTTATCGTGTACCATCGTGTACCGGTGGAAATGGAGGACACGTATAAAAAATCGCATGCATCCTATGTGAGAAACTGGAGGAATAAATGAGATAAATGAAAATGAGTGACTGACATTTGAATGGTACGGGAAACGACTGAATGAGCGCCAGTAGGCTGCTCTTCGGCCGGCTCTACCTGGGTAGGCAGCCCGTTGAGTGAGTGAGGCAGTGTGTTTATTGTAAAGCGCTTAGAGCTTGGTCTGTGACCGAGGATAGGCGCTATATAAACACCCAATATAATAATAATAATAATAATAATAATAATAACAAAGAGAAGGGGCGGTTTATATGTTGCATCGAATCGAACGAATTTTCCACTCCAAATAGCTGCCATTTTGTTGTCTGGAGTAACACAAGATTATGTCCCTGCCCACCTTTTTCCGTTCATGATGTAAATGCAGAAACAAGTACAAATAAACCTATGTGCAATACCTCCCCTCTGCTCTGTAAGTACAACAGAACTTTTCTCATCAGTGGCAATCGCAATATCGCCCCCCCCCCCCCGCTACCGTGCCACTTATCTGTCATATAACAAATCTGGCAGGTTCTCCCAGAACTCTCAGTTCATGGACTAAAAGTTCTGTGGCAAAACCTTTTTTTTTTTTGGTGTGTGTGTGTGTGCCTGTTTGTAAACTTGTTTTTTCCTTTTCCAATTGCAACAGTAAATGAGTGTATAAGTAATTCATAACGCAACCAGCCATGGTTTTAGGACGAAAATCAAGCGCTATGAACCGGGCAAATTGAACGTTGATGCTTCCCTGCGTACTGGTCAGTCCATTGATGGTCCCACACGTTCTGGTCAGTCCAGTGATGGTCCCACACATACTGGTCAGTCCAGTGATGGTCCCACACGTTCTGGTCAGTCCAGTGATGGTCCCACACATACTGGTCAGTCCATTGATGGTCCCACACGTACTGGTCAGTCACGTGATGGTCCCACACGTACTGGTCAGTCCAGTGATGGTCCCACACATACTGGTCAGTCCAGTGATGGTCAGTCCAGTGATGGTCCCACACATACTGGTCAGTCCAGTGATGGTCAGTCCAGTGATGGTCCCACACATACTGGTCAGTCCAGTGATGGTCAGTCTAGTGATGGCCCCACACATACTGGTCAGTCCAGTGATGGTCCCACACGTACTGGTCAGTCCAGTGATGGTCCCACACATACTGGTCAGTCCAGTGATGGTCAGTCCAGTGATGGTCCCACACATACTGGTCAGTCCAGTGATGGTCCCACACGTACTGGTCAGTCCAGTGAGGTCCCACACATACTGGTCAGTCCAGTGATGGTCAGTCCAGTGATGGTCCCACACATACTGGTCAGTCCAGTGATGGTCCCACACATACTGGTCAGTCCAGTGATGGTCCCACACATACTGGTCAGTCCAGTGATGGTCCCACACATACTGGTCAGTCCAGTGATGGTCCTACACGTACTGGTCAGTCCAGTGATGGTCCCACACATACTGGTCAGTCCAGTGATGGTCCCACACATACTGGTCAGTCCAGTGATGGTCCCACATATACTGGTCAGTCCAGTGATAGTCCCACACGTACTGGTCAGTCCAGTGATGGTCAGTCCAGTGATGGTCCCACACATACTGGTCAGTCCAGTGATGGTCCCACACATACTGGTCAGTCCAGTGATGGTCAGTCCAGTGATGGTCCACACATACTGGTCAGTCCAGTGATAGTCCCACACGTACTGGTCAGTCCAGTGATGGTCCCACACGTACTGGTCAGTCCAGTGATGGTCAGTCCAGTGATGGTCCCACACGTACTGGTCAGTCCAGTGATGGTCCCACACGTACTGGTCAGTCAAGTGATGGTCAGTCCAGTGATGGTCCCACACATACTGGTCAGTCCAGTGATGGTCCCACACATACTGGTCAGTCCAGTGATGTCCCGCACATACTGGTCAGTCCAGGGATGGTCAGTCCAGTGATGGTCCCACACATACTGGTCAGTCCAGTGATGGTCCCACACGTACTGGTCAGTCCAGTGATGGTCCCACACATACTGGTCAGTCCAGTGATGGTCCCACACATACTGGTCAGTCCAGTGATGGTCCAACACATACTGGTCAGTCCAGTGATGGTCAGTCCAGTGATGGTCCCACACATACTGGTCAGTCCAGTGATGGTCAGTCCAGTGATGGTCCCACACGTACTGGTCAGTCCAGTGATGGTCCCACACATACTTGTCAGTCCAGTGATTGTCAGTCCAGTGATTGTCAGTTCAGTGATGGTCAGTCCAGTGATGGTCAGTCCAGTGATGGTCCCACACGTACTGGTCAGTCCAGTGATTGTCAGTCCAGTG
>CM031626.1:54951104-54996104 GCA_018398815.1 Conus ventricosus
CTGACAATAAGACAACATCATCAGCAAACAATAAAAGAAATAATTCTACTGCACCAGGGATGAGTTGGATACCGTTGTTTCCCTGTTTTGGCACTTCAATAGCTAATTCGTTGATAAAAAGCGAAAACAATAATGGACTTAGAAGACATCCTTGTTTTACACCTCTTGGGCACTTAATATAATCTGTGTAACTACCCTGATTGCGCACACAAGCTAATACCTCATTATACATACCTTTCAGTGCCCAGTACAGTTTACCTTTCACACCATTTTTCCTCAAATCGACCACAATAAATTTCTATCAACAGAATCAAAAGCCTTTTTTTAAAATCGACGAAGGCAACATAAAGTTTTGTTCTCTAGCCAAAAATTTACTAACTATTGCATATAGAGTAAAAATATGGTCAACGGTACTATATCCTTGTCTGAAGCCTGCTTGCTCTTCTATCATTTTCTGTTCTTGTTCCGCCCATTTGGTTAATCTTTTATTCAAAATGTTTGTAAAACTTTGCTCAACACACTGGTTAAAGCGATACCTCTGTAATTATTGGCTGATCAGCATCATCTTTCTTATGTATCGGTATAATAATAGATTTTGACCATTCCAAGGGGAAAACTCGAGATCAAATATCTTATTGCAATACATTACAAGAAAATCAATAACGGAAACATCTGCATTTTTTAACAATTCGCCGATGATCTTATCTGGCCCTGAACTCTTTCCAGCTTTGAGGTTACCAATACTGGCGTAAACCTCATGTCTAGAAATAGGGGCATCATGAGGAAGCTACAATACTTTCCTCATCTGAATCTCCGGTAAAGTTAGACTCTTCTGCATGCAGTTCTTTGTTTGGTTCATTAAATAAATTAAAGAAGTGGTCATGCCATTGTTCTATTGTGATGTTGTTATAAGATTACAGATTTCCTGTTAATGGATCGAACTGTTTGCCAGAACAATTTTGGATCATTCACTGATTGTTTGAGTTTATCTAGTTTAATATCATCGAACTCTTTTTTCTTTTTGTATAGCATGAGTTTATAATCTTTTCTTTCTGTGACGTAAGCGTCTTTTTTCTTTCCACTCCCTTCTTATCACGTTTAAATTTTCTTAACAGCTGTATAACTTTCTTCTTTTTTCGAGCACACTCTTCGTCAAACCACTCATTTTTCTTTCTGTGGCCGTTTCCTACAGTTCTAATCATGCATGCAGCTGAACTACATAGTGCTTTAGTAAAATATATCAATAGACATATTGATGTCAGAACTAAGTTCTGTCTGAGCATTTAACATGCACTGTGTAAACTCCTTAGACTGTTGTTGTTCTTTATATTCATTTTAAGTTCATCAGACCAAACAATTCGATCTTCAGGCAACGGTTCGATCACAGATTGGGCAATGTTACTATTTCGATCTCTGTTATTCAACCTAAATTCCACAGATAAGTGCCATGAATCTATCTTGTCACCAACATTTAAATCACAATTTAGTTTTAGAAATAAATCTTCAGACAATATCACATAATCAACAACACTACAGCCATGAGGGGAAATATAAGTAAAGTCCCCACTGGTATAGTTGGAACAACAACCATTAGCAATAATACAATTAAGCAGAAAACATAAATCTAACAACGATTTACCAAAGTTATTTATACAGTCATCTTTTGATTTGCGCTGTAAACAGTATGCATTTGAACAGTCATCATCAACATCTTCATACATATCCCCAAAGGGGAATAATTTATCATTTGTTCTTCTTTTGGTTGTTCGTTTCCAGTTCTAGCATTCAGATCACCCATTAACATGTATAAAAATCTTGATTTCGAGCAATGTCCAAAATGCTTTCTTGTAACCAGATAATACCATCTTTAATTTGCAAACTGATCGTACAAAGGACCATTTTCGGGCACAATATAGCTAGCAATTATTAAGATATCTTTA
This sequence comes from Conus ventricosus, assembly GCA_018398815.1. Classification (NCBI taxonomy): domain Eukaryota; kingdom Metazoa; phylum Mollusca; class Gastropoda; order Neogastropoda; family Conidae; genus Conus; species Conus ventricosus. Next base: position 54,953,045 of record CM031626.1, read on the forward strand.
TCATATTGGAGAACAGATTTATGTAGTTTCACAACAACCGTATTTGCACAATTTATATTAATGACTGACACATAACTTGCCAATGATTTTCTCACAAGCAGCAAAACGCCGCCAGAATTTCTCCCTTGACGGGACAGTTTTTTTTGCTGGAGCAGTAAATTTAACATGATCTGTAAAAATTCCATTGTAATCAAATGCGTTATCCACAAAAGTCTCAGTTAAGCATGCAAAATCAAACATAGATACATAGTTCATAAAAGATAAGTCGCCAAGTTTGAATAAAGATTTCGACATTATAGACAAGAAAACTCAAATGAGCAAAACTTTGTCATTGTCATTGTCATTGTCTCTCTCTCTCTCTCTCTCTCTCTCTCTCTCCTCTCTCTCTCTCTCTCTCTCTCTCTCTCATCTAGATAATGCTGGTTTTATACCTTAAATTCAATAATGATGAACATTTTTTATTGCTTTTCACATTTCTCTTTTGTAAATTTTGTTTGATTTTTGTTTGTTTGTTTTTTGTTCCTGGTTGGCTAAAGCAGAATGCATAAATACATAAATGGAAAAAAAACCCACAAAAAACAGTCCACTTACGCTTATGTACTAGCGTCGTGAAGAAGGATGTTGTGTTTTCTGTTTGGTGTAATGGATGTGTGGGGATAGCGGTCCCAATTACTGCTGGCATGAGACAACCAGCCTAGCTAGTGGGACAGATTCACGAGTTAGACAGCCAACACGGTCTGGACAACTGCGGGTTGACAAGGAGAGAGAGAGAGAGAGGGGGGAAGAGAGAAAAGAGAGAGAGAGGAGAAGGAGAGAGAGAAAGCCCGCAGACAGACAGAAGCCACCCCCCCAAGCGACATAAGACAGACAAGACAGAGAGAAAGAAGTGAGAAAAAGAAACGGGGAAAAAAAAAAAGGACAAAGAGAGGAAAAGAGAGAGGGAGGGGAAGAGTGAGACAGAGACAGAGAGGACAAGCCCGACAGACAGGCAAAACAGACAGACCCGACAAAACGAGGCAGCATTGCTCCGATGTAGGCGTTTACGCTTGGTTCACCACCCCCCAAAAGGGGTCGCTTTTTTCAACGGTTTTGGGTTTTAAATTGCACGGGGCGACATTTTCCCCCTTCATGCACCCCAAAACGTTCCCTCCCCCCTTGACCCTCCCCCCCCCCCTCACACCCCCCCCCTTTTTCCATAAACCCCTCAAAACCTCCTCCCCCCTCCCCCCCCCCCCCCCCCCCCCCACACCCTTCCCACCCCCCTTTCCCCCTCCCCACTCCGGCGGTTCCGCTATTCTTCACCTGCCCCCCCCCCCCCCCTCCCCCCCCCCATAGTACCCCCATTTTTCCCTTTCTTGTAAATAAATTTTGCACATTTTTGAGGGGGAATTCCCGCCCAAAAATCAAACAAATATGAAAAGTTCTGGAAAAAACCCCACCCCCAAAAAAAAAAAAAAAAAAAAAAACGAAGAAAAAACGAATCACTAGACAAAAACGCCCCCGTTCGACCTCTTAGGTCTTCTTCGGCAAGACACCCCACTAAAAGACAACAAACCAATAACGACCCCAAAATCACTTTATTTTCACCCAATTCGGCGAAATTTCCCCCAAAGGGCCTATTTTGGCCCGAATTGAAATGATAAGTGATTGTTCGTTCATTATTCGTTGCCCTTGAGTTTGTGTTTTTCTTGCCTAAAAAAAGACCTTTTTTTCTCTTTTTTTTTCGTGTTTTTTCTTAAAAGATTCGTTTTCTTTTTTTTTTTTTTTGGGGGTGCTTTTTAAATTAGCTTTTCAAATTTTTAAGATAGAGTTTTAGTTCTTTTTTCATTTTTTTTTTTTTTTTTTAAACTTGAAAAGAAAATTTTACCGTTCTGGGCCCAACGAAAGAGACAAAATTTAAAGCGTTTCGACCTGTTTGGTTTCCTTCCCGGCAAGGGGCAAACGGCTTTTAAGGGAAAGAAAAGAATAATCAAATTATTTCCCCCAATTGACGGAAAATGGATGTGGGGGGAACAGTAAATCTTCCTTTGTTTCTACATTTTTCCCCCTGCATCCCCTCAAATTTTAAACCCCCCCGTTTTTTTTTCCCCCCCTTTAACTCGGGGGGTAATGTTTTTTACCCCGTGTCCCCCTTTATTTCGGTTTTTTGTCTGCCCCAAAAATTACTGAAAAACGATGGGAAAATTTTTTGATTTTTTATTGTAGTCTGCCCAAAAAAATGACTGACAAAATATGGGAGGGTTTTTTGATTTCTTTTTGTATTGGGCGCCAACAAAAAGATGAAAACAAAGGGAGGTTTTTTTTGATTTCTATTTTATGTCTGCCAACAATGACTGAAAAAAGATGGAAGATTTTATGATTTCTATTGTTTTGTCCCGCCAAAAAAATGACTGAAAAACTATGGGGGGTTTTTTATTTCTTTTTGTTTTGTCTGGCCCAAAAAAATGACCCGAAAAAAATTTTGGGAAGGTTTTAAAGTTTCTATTGTAAAGTCGCCAAACAAATGACTGAAAAAAATAAATTTTTGTTTTTCTATGTTTTTTCTGTCAAAAAAAATGCCTGAAAAACAATGGGAGCTTTTTTTTATGTTTTTCTGTCAACAAAATGCCCCGAAAAGTAAGGGAAATTTTTTTTGTTTTTCAACAAAATGGCTGAAAAGCTTTGGGAGTTTTTTCTATGTTTGTCGTGTAACAAAATGACCAACACACAAAAAAAGGGGGGTTTTTTTATGTTTGTCTGTCCAAAAAAGGCTGAAAAACAATGGGATTTTTTTATTTTTTTCCTTTTCAACAAAATGACTGAAAAACTGTGCAGTTTTTTTTATGTTTGTCTGTCAACAAAATGCCGAAAAACTTTGGGAGTTCTTCTGTGTTTGTCTGTCAACATTATTGGAGTTTTTCTATGTGTGTCTGCCAACAAAAGGACTGAAAAACTATGGGTGTCTTTCTATGTTCGTCTGTCAACAAAATGACTGAAAAAACTATGGAAGTTTTTCTATGTTTGTCTGTCAACAAAAAAAAAAAAACAAAAAAAACTAATTGGAGATTTTTTTTTATGTTCGTCTGTCAACAAAATGCCTGGAAAGCTATCTGAGCGATGCTAACGACACTTGAAGGAAATACAGAAGATGGTTTAAGGACAATGCCGTTAAATGTTGGTGTGGATCCGCCAGGCGTATCCAGAATCAAGGGTGAATCTGGGATCGGTTCAGTTATATTTCGTAAATACCAGTGAACCGGTGTAACGAAAAATTTTAACTCCCCGAATGGTTAAACTCCCAGGGAGTTAAACTGTTCATATGTAAATTTTAACTCCCAGGGAGTTAAACTAGAATGACTCCCACCCTGTGCCAAAATGACTCCACCAGTAAAGCTTCAAAATGTTCTAAAATCTTTTTTGTACAAGTCTCAACAAATTCTTGAAACATTAAGGGGGAGTCATTTTGTACATATATCAGACTTAACTCCCACCCTATAACAGAATGACCCCCTGGGAGTTAGTACAGATTAACTCCCGGGAGTTAATCCAGGCGTGTAAAAGTTTAACTCTCTGCCCACTAAGGGGAGTCAGTTTTTCACAGTTTAGAATAACTCCCCTGGGAGTTAATGTGTACACGTGTTTTCTGACTCCCAGGGAGTTACTTTGTAACAGAGGGGGAGTTAATCTGATCATGACTAAAATGACTCCCCACCCACCTATTCCCAGGTGTCTTTCGGTAAGAGAACGAGAAGGGGATTTAATGTTAATGATCATCATCATCACAGGGAAAGGAAATGTCCGTGTACATATTCATGTGCTCATCTATGCATGTCCTTGATATTTTACTATGCTTTTTGTATATGATCTGTATATAAAGTCTGTATACACATGAATTAATGGTTTGATGCCTTTGTAGAAATACTGTAAATACTGTACCTTCAGTCTTTGGCGTTCTCTCTCTCTCTCTCTCTCTCTTCTCCTCTCTCTCTCTCTCTCTCTCTCTCTCTCTCTCTCTCTCATGGAATCTATGCGACTATCAAACAGTCACCCCTAAGTGTAGGGCATTACACTCAAATGGTGTAGAAATGGAAAATTTTCAATTTTTCATTGTGTCATGCCGCCAAATTAGGGAGTGAGGGGGGGGGGGGTTGAAAGGGTAAGGAAGGTGGGTAGAGAATGACGAGTAGTCGCGACGTGACGTAAAATTGTTTGAATTGACTCGCTACATCTGGGGAGAAGGAAGGAGAAGAAGGTTGGCATAGATTAGAAATTTGTGTGTGAGACACAGGGGCCTGTTTTTGTCAACTTGTACAAGAGGGTGGCTGCTTGGGACCGATCTTTTTTTCTTCTTCTTCCTAAAATACTGGTCATCAAAAACGAGTAGGTCACCGGGGGCGCGCATGTTAAAAAGTAAAATAAAATAACATAAAACAAAAAAACAGTGCGACTGACTGTTGGCCCCTGGAGCAAATTTGGCAACAAGGGGTCGCACTCGATATTCAAGAAGTTAAAAGCAAGGGCCCCAAATTCAGGCCCAGGTAATAGTAAAATATCGGGGAAGAAAAAAATAGAAAATCGCAATATGCAGATCTCAAAACTGTCGAATCAATTTGTTTTTAAATGAGATTGCATTTGTGGCAATCTTGATGGCACCCGGCAGTGAGTTCCACAGCCGTACAGAACTGGGATAAAAAGAATGTAAGTGGCTGTCAATATTTGATGCAGGTATGGTAAACATTGACCACCATCCTGGTGCATTTATTAAATTTACTAGTTGTTCCCTGAATATATCATTATTTACTCTGCTTTGAAAAGATGTTTAATTTGATAAAAGCTCTTCTCTCTTCTAAGGGTTTCCATTCTAATTTCCTCATGTTCTTCCTAGTATTCCCCTTTTCTCTGATGTGGTTCCCTGTTACGAAACCGTCTGCTCTCTTCTGAATCTTTTCGAGGTTATCAATGTCCTTTAGATGGTAAGGATCCCAAACTGAGCACCATATTCCAGTACGGTCTAAACAGTGTTTTGTAGCAGTCGTCTTAACCTTTTGGGGGCAGTCATTGATATTCCTGTAATAAGAAAGCTAAGATGTTATTTGCTTTCTTACATACTAAATTGTAATGTTCCTTCCATTTGAAGACGACTATCTATAATTACGCCTAAATATTTTGCAGCATAGTTTCTTTAAGAATAGTATTATGGATAGAATAATCTGATCTAATTGGTGAGCGTTTGTTACATATACGCAACACTTGGCACTTTGGGGGATGAAATTCCTTTTCCAAGTACTTTCCCACTCTTGTAAAGCGTTTAGATCTTCTTGTAAATGCGTGTATCATTCTTGCTCTGATTGTTCTAATACTAAGCTGTCATCTGCAAAAAGCCTTATAGTAGTTCCAGGAGAGAGATTTCTACTTATGTCATTTATATAAATTAAGAAAACAAGGGCCCCAGAACAGTTCCCTGTGTAAACACAGACAAACTGGTTTACAGTGGATGACGACCCTTCCACAACAACTTTCTGCGTTCTCCCAACGAGAATGATCTAGCCCATTTTAGCAAAGAACCGCCAATGCCGATGTGTTCTAATTTAAGCAGCAGGCCCTCATGGTCAACCTATCAAAGGCTTTAAGAAAAGTCTAATAAAATTGCATCTATTGCTGTCTGTTGTTAAGACAGTTATAAAATCATGAGAGTTGTTATAAGTTGAGTCTCACAACTCCTTCGCTGTCTAAAACCATGCTGGGCGTTATTTAAAAAGTCATATTTGTCAAATGGTCCATTATGCTGTAAACCTCCCCTTGTTTCCTACTGTAAAGAAACGCACAAGGGGAGATCGGGTTCGGGAGAAAGTTGGACTAGGTTCATCCAATCAAGACAAAAGAGTCAGGCCCAGTGAAGATTTTCATTCTTTTAATTTGGTCTTCGCTTTTTGCAAATAAAAGGGGCTGGTGACAATGCCCAACAAAAAGCACCTAGGGACGCCATCTGTCAGATCCACTCCTCATGAATATTTATAAGGGTCTTACATGTTTAACTGCAACATTAACTACAAACTTCATATCACTACATGTCCCTCTAACCTAAGCATACAACATCTTCTCAAACATTGCGTGATCCTAAGTTTCACACGTTTGAAATAAGAAAATAATTATCAGAACTATTCCTTAAAATTCCAGATGACAACAACTACATAGTAAGCGCATCCACAACTACTGGTCTTCCTTTACGTAATGGGCTGGCACCCCCACAAACTTTCCCCGGTCTCTTCCCCGGTCTACTCGAGGTATTCCCTCTTTGCATTTTCCGGCCCTTCGCCGGTCAGTGCCTACAAAGGGATTCCTCCTTAGATCGCCACACCACTGGGCGAACTGATCGGGGTCATCAGACTACCTCCCTTGGTTAATCTAAACATAAAAACCATGGCACTCCTCAGTGGAAGCACACAAGAATCTCTGGTCTCCTTAGATCGCCACACAACTGGGCGAACTCATCGGGGTCATCAGACTACCTCCCTCGGTTAATCTAAACATCAGCCATGCACTCCTCAGTGGAAGCACACATGAATCTCCTGGTACACCATAGGTGGTGTACAATGCTACTATATATTATGTGTTCAAGTAGTTTAGCTGATATGGATTAAGAGATACAGGTCTATAGTTCTCTGCTTTTGTTTTGTCACCCTTTTTGAATAAGGGAACAATGCTCGCATCTCGCCACTCATCAGGTATTACTCCCTGGTCCAGTGAAGCTTGGTAAAGTAGTGGTAATACCTCACTCAATTCATTGGCACATAATTTTAAGAGCTTGCCAGGAACGCCATCGGGACCAGTAGCTTTGTTTTCATTGATGTTGGTCAGTAACTTAAATACTCCTGCTTTGTTTACTTGATGTTTTGCATTTCAGGGAGTTTATCATCATCCTTTATTAGTCTAACGTTAATTAAAGGTTTGGGATTGAGAAAACTGAACAAAACTGCTTGTTTAGTAAGTTTGCTTTCCCTCAGGTCCTGTATTAGGTTATTCTGGTTGTTTCTCAGGTCTGGAATCCCAATGTTGTCCTGTCTCTTACTCCTTATGTAAGACCATAATTTCTTGTTTTGATGATCACCTTCTGAAATCATCGAATTAACATAACTGGAGTGAGCAAGCCTACATTCTCTCTGACACCTTCTCTTAATATGTTTATACCTAACCAGTAATCTTTCTGAATTAGGATGTAGTTTCAATTTCTTAAAGAAACGATGTTTCCTTCTCAACAAACGTTTCGTTTTTGTAGTAATCCATGGCTGGTGGTTCTTGCTTGAAGTTATTTTAGTAGGTATGTTGTCATCCATAATAAATTCCAAGTTAGTTTTTATACACTTCCAAAGGTCACTGACATTATCTTTAACACTATGGGACCTCAAAAAAAGACGACTGAAATCATGAGTATCCCTGCGCAATTTTGTAAATCTGCTTGGTTCCAGAGTCTGATGGTACGTTTAGGGGGTTTCTTCGAAAGGGTTGAAAGTTGCTCTGTAAGAGAATTATGTCATGATCACCCAGGCCTGCAATTAATTCCTGATTGCCTAAAGCGCCTGGACAATTGGTAAAAATAAATCCAGGAATGCCTTACCACGAGTTGGTGCTTCAACTGACATGCACTAATCCAAGGTCTTTGCTGGTATCAAAAAACTGAGTATTAATATTTTTACTGTACTGATTACCAAGTATGGCATCTTCACCCCAATCAATACTGGTAAGTTAAAGTCTCCACCAATCCATAATATTGCCTTCCTATTGGCCAAAACAATGTTAGAAATGTCTCTGCAGATAGAACGAACATACATTTTCGCGAGTCTGGAGGTCTGTAAACTGATCCAACATGACAGGTCTCTTTTCTTAGAATTAATCCTACAAAAATAAACTTTCACTATTTTTGCCTTGATATAAAAACTCACTGGCTAAGTTCTTCCTAATGGCAATCAAGACTCCCCCACCTCTTTTTCCAAGTCTGTCCTTTCTATAAATATCAAAATCCTCCAATTAGAAGTTCACTGCTGGATGTTCCAGTTTCTAGCCAAGTTTCTGTTCCAATTACAACATCAATGTTTTTTTCGGGACTAAATTACTGAATTCTTCCTTTTTCTTGAAAAGAGATTGAAAATTTACGACTATGCATTTAAGTTTATCTTTTTCTCTTAATGATTTGGGCTTCAGTTGCACTTTGTGATTGGGGATTTTTATCAGTTTTAGAATCAGGGGTGGAATGCAAACTTAGGACAAAATTTCAAGTTTTCTTTTGGGGATCGGTCTGGTGAGATAGGGTCAAAACGGTTGCTTTCTGAGCTGCAGTCTTCAATAGAATCTTCAAAAAGTCTCGAACTAAAGTTTGGAAGCCCGCAGGTAAAACAAGTCCAAGATATATCACTATTGCATAATGCTTCATAAACTGCTGAATTCATTAACATACATTTAGTGTGATCCCATGTATTGCAGACGTCACAGGCAACTGCTTTATGTTTCCATGTGACTCTCAAATTGCAAACTCCGCATGGATATTTTACTTTGGTGGACGGACCAGGATTGAGTTCAATGTCTCCCGATAGCAGGATAAGGCTTAAAAGCCATGATTAACTCCTCTATGTCTAACTCCTTTTATTCAAACAATTCCTTATCACTGTACTATTTCTGATGTTAATTGAAATCAGGGGTTCAAATCTGGGCCTAGTAATAGACGTGAGAACAGTACTCGGCACAGGTGCACACAGGAGACTAACATGGTTCAGGTTGCACAAAGTTTTAAAACCTGCAAAAAATGGAAACTAAAGGCGTCTACGTCTACATCTAAAATTTCAAAATTAAACTGAGTGCTAGGGATATTGTTGTTCCTGTCACATGTGGAAACAGCTGATGAAGTTGTCAAGTACTCGTCACAGGTGCGGGGTGTGCATGTGCCAAGCAAAAAACGAAAGTCGGCCAGCCATCAAAAAACACATTTTTCAATAAATTTCAGGACACGTGACTAATTCACAAAAACCAATAATAACGAAGGAAACAATTCTACCTGACAAGTCTTGATCTGGCAAGTTAGTGTAAGAACACACACGCACGCACACACCACACACACACACACACACACACACACACACACACACACACACACACACATACATTTCGAATAATATATATTATATATATATATATAAATATATATATATATATAATATAATATATATATAAGATGCATGGGGGGTAGCCAGTGCGGGGAGTGGTGGTGGTGGTGGTGGGAGTCATTCTGGTGGTAATGTCAGAATAACTCCCCTGGAGTCAAACTGAAACAGAGAGGGAGTTAGTTTTTATATTCTAGTTTTAACTCCCAGGGATTAAAATTTACAAATGAACAGTTTAACTCCCTGGGAGTTAAACCATTCGGAGTTAAAAATTTTCGTTACACCGGCTTTACCAACACTTGGTCGAAAGGTGGAATCTCGGATTCCTCCGACCTTGAAGAGGTATGCGCTCTCTCGAAAGCCTTTTTTCGGAATAGTAATTTTGTGTGATCGTGGTCGCCATGTTCCGTATATTGCGCTCTGGTGAACTAAGTTTGTCTTTTCTTGTTTCAGCTTCCACCTGTGGTGCCTGAACTGTGAATCTTCTTTGGTATGGCTTTTTTTTTTTTTTTCCATGTGGTCTCTCTCTGTCTCTCTCCGTCTCTGTCTCTGTCTGTCTGTCTCTGTCTGTCTGTCTGTCTGTCTGTCTGTCTCTCTCTCTCTCTCTCTCCTCTCATCTCTCCTCTCTCCCCTCTCTTTGTCTGTCAGTCTGTCTCTCTCTCTGTCTCTCTCCGTCTCTGTCTCGCCTGTCTCTCTCTCTTTGTCTGTCTGTCTGTCTCTCTCTCTCTTCTCTCTCTCTCTCTCTCTCCTCCTCTCGCTCTCTCTCTCTCTCTCTCTCCTCTCTGGGCGGACCTCTCTATCTCTCTCTGTTTGTCTCTGTCTCTGTCTTTGTCTCTGTCTATCTGCGTGTGTGTGTGTGTGTGTGTTGGTGTGTGTGATGTGTGTGTGTGTGTGTGTGTGGTGTGTAAGCCTTTCATGGTTTGTTGGCTTTCACTTAATGATGAATGCGCCTTTAGTCGTCCCCCCCCCCCCCCCACCCTTTTCTTTTCCATTCTTTGTTCTCTTCAGCTTTTAGTTGTGCGTTTCCTTTCTTTCTTTCTTTTTTTTTTTTTTCATTTTCTCTTCCTTTGTATCTTTCTTCTTTTTGCATCCCAGTTCTTATAGAACAGGGAGTACCTTACAATGGGAACAATAAATGCTGCCCTGTCTGTCTGTCTGTGTTCCGTCCGTGTCAAAATGTGTTCCACTCGCTCCAGATAAAACTACTGGGCCGATCTTTCTGAAAATTTGTAGGGTATGTTCATTATGGGTCACGGATGAAGCCCAATGTTTTATTTTACCGTTATAACCGTTAGTAACGGCTATAACGGCCCATGAAGGGTTTTCTTCTTTATGGAATGTCTCAGAAAGTACTCGGCCGATCTTTCTGAAAATGTTATAGGTATGTTCATTATGGTCACGGATAATGCCCGATGTTTTATTTTACCGTTATAGCCATTACTAACGCTATAACGGCCCATAACGGTTTTTCTTCTTTATGGAAAATCTCCGAAAGTGCTCGGCCGATTTTTTCTGAAAATTTGTCGGTATGTTCATTATGGGTCACGGATGATGCCCGATGTTTTATTCTTCTTTGTGGAATATCTCAGAATGTACCTGGTCGATCTTTCTGAAATTTTGTAGGCATGTTCATTATGGGTCACGGATGATGCCCGATGTTTTATTTTAAACCGTTATAAGCCGTTACTAGCAACGGCTATAACGTTCATAACGGTTTTTCTTCTTTATGGAAAATGTTAGAAAGTACTTGGCCGATCATTCTGAACATTTGTAACTAATGTTCATTATGGTCATGGATGATCCCCAATATTATATTTTTACCGTTATAGCCGTTACTAACGACCATAACGGCCCATAACAGTTTTTTTTTTTATGGAATATCTCAGAAAGTACTTGGCCGATCTTTCTGAACATTTGTAGCTATGTTCATTATGGTCAGGGATATGGATGATGCCCGATGATTTATTTTACCGTTATAACCGTTACTAACGGCTACAACGGCCCATAACGGTTTTTCTTCTTTATGGAAAATGTCGAAAGTACTTGGCCGATCTTTCTGAAAATTTGTAGGTATGTTCATTATGGGTCACAGATGATGGCCGATGTTTACCAGAATAGCCGTTACTAACGGCTATAACGGCCAAAAACGTTTTTTCCTTGTTATGGAATATCTCACGCGTATTCAAGATATACTGGAGTACGTTATATTGTTTTGCATCTTGTTAATTTTTTTTTCTGTCCTTTCTGTAGCTTTCTTTTCCTCCCCCCCCCCCCCCCCCCCCCCCCTCTCCCCACCTTTCTTTTCGTGGCCACGTTTTCGCTTTGTTTTGTTTTGGTTTGTTTTTCGTTCGTTTCTTTGTTTCCTTCCATTCTTTCTTTGTTTCCTTCCATTCTTTCTTTGTTTCCTTCCATTCTTTCTTTGTTTCCTTCCATTCTTTCTTTGTTTCCTTCCATTCTTTCTTTGTTTCCTTCCATTCTTTCTTTGTTTCCTTCCATTCTTTCTTTGTTTCCTTCCATTCTTTCTTTGTTTCTTGGTTTCTTTCTTTGTTTGTTTAATTATTCGTTTGTTTCTTGATCACCTTTCTTTGTTTTTATTGTTTCTTTCATTCTTTTTTTTTCATATATTTTTTTTTTTTTTTTTACTTTCCTTTCTTCTTTCTTCTTCCTTCTTTTTTTTCCCGCTGTTCTTCTCTCTGTCTTTCTTTCTTCCCATTTTTTTTTTTCCTCCAAACTTGCTCTTGTTTTTTTTCTATTTGATTTTTTTTTTTTTTTTTTTTAAACCAGCTCAGCTCGTGCCATGTGCGGGGTCGTCTCCTATTGACGCCACACGGCGCGAGTGTGCTGGGCTGAGAGTTCTTTTGAAACCACGTCTTTGGGGTGAACGTTTTCGTTTCCTTCTGTTTTGTTTTCGTTTTGTTTTGTTTCGGTTTTCTTTTTTGTTGTTGTTTTTGTTGTGTGTTTTTGTGTGTGTGTGTGTTTTTTTTTACCTGAGGTTATATTCCTCCTATTGTGTGCCCTGTTCGTGCACTATGATTGTTTTGCTCCTCTCTCTCTCTCTCTCTCTCTCTCTCTCTCTCTCTTCTCTCTCTCTCTCTCTCTCTCTCTCTGTCCGTTTGCCTGTCTGTCTGTCTCTCTGTCTGTTTGCCTGTCTGTCTGTCTCTCTGTCTGTCTGCCTGTCTGTGGGTTTGTCTGTCTTTGGTCTGTCTTTGTCTGTCTGTCTGTCTGTCTGTCTGTCTGCCTCTGTTTAAAGTGTGTTGTGTGTGTGTGTGTGTGTGTGTGTGTGTGTGTGGGTGTGTGTGTGTGTGTGTGTAATTATCCGCACCGAGGTCCCACTGAAGATCTGAATAATGCATATTGTCAAGGCAGTGTAAACCAGGCCTTGCTGAATGCACTAGCGTTACTTCTTGACACCCCCACCCCACGCCCACCCACACACACACACACACACACACACACACACACACACACACACACACACACACACACACGCACACACACACACACAACACGCACATACACACACACACACACACACACACACACACACACACACAACACACATACATACACACACATACACATACACACACATACATACATACACACACACACACACACACATACACACACACATACATACACACACACACACACACAAAACACACACACACACACACACACACACACACACACACCACACACACACATACACACACACACACCATACACACACACACACATACACACACCACACACACACACACACAACATACACACACACACACACGCACACACACACACACCACAACACACACACACATACATACACACACACACACATACATACACACACACACACACACACACACACACACACACACACACACATACATACACACACACACACACACCCCATACACACACACACACACACACACACACACACACACACACTACATACACAACACACACACACACCACACACACACACACACACACACACACACACACACACACACACACCCTTCCACCCCTACCCCATCCCCCATTCTTTTTTAGAGGGGAAGCAAAATAAACAAGTAGGTAGATAAGCAAATAAATGGATAAATAAATGAATAAATGGAATAAACTGATGGAAATCATTCACATGCAACAAACTAGAAGAGCAGTCGTGAGATCGGACACTCCACCAAGGTCGAACCGACCCGTGGATCTGCCCTTTGATCCGGATCCACACCAAAATTTACCGGATCCGCCTTCGGAAACCCCGTTCCATCTTTCCTCTCGGTTTGGTTAGAATCGGTTTTGTAGAGTTTGTGTAAACGTGGCGACAGATTGGCAAACTAATACATAAGATAAGCAGACGTGATGAAAGCTAACCTTGGCGGAGATACCAAGCATTAAGGGGGCCATGTGGACAATGATACAAGTGGTGCAGAGTGGGCCATTTCCCTTTTACACTGCTGGATGTGTTGACAATCTCACTATCTTGTCGACAGAGCACAAAAAAGAAGTTGCAATGCTATGAATTGTAAACAAGTTATTTTTTAAAAAAAATAATGTACAGACTGAAGATGAATGGGTGATAAAAATCAGAAGAATATGGTTGCTGAAAATAAGGATTTTTTTTTTTTTGTTTTTACTCAAAGTGTGACAGCAAATGGGGGAAATCATTTTATTTGTATTTCTATTCATCTATATCAATTTCAAGTTACGATTTAAACCCCAGTGCATTGTTCTACTATATGCTCTTAGGAATGTTAACACAAACATTTGCAAAATTATTAGCAGACTGTCATTTTCGTATGTGTGTACAACACATGGTCACCTTGGCTGGGTTTTGTTGTCAGTTTCATAGGATGACAAATGATTTGTCACCGTACTTTGTATAAAATGATAGCATGAGATATAGTACTTGTCTGTATGCCATGAGCTCTGTACTTTGTATAAAATGATAGCATGAGATATAGTACTTGTCTGTATGCCATGAGCTCTGTACTGAAAGCATTGCTAAGTCACGTCATTTTTCCCCCTATGAATTCTGTACTGACAGCAATAGATGCAGCGTCAGTCTTCACACCATGAGTTTTATAATAAAGGCATGAGATACTGAATTAGTCTATACATCACATATTCTTTAGTTTAAGCATGCTATGTCAGGTCAGTTTGCATCCCATGAATTCTGTAATGAAGACAGTAGAAGCAGCATCAGTCCTTGTACCGTAAACCCTAAAATGAAAGCATGATATGAAATATCAGTTTGGATACTAGTGACTCTGTGATGAGACTGAATCAGCATTTATACAACGAAATCTATTATGACAATGTGACATGTAGTATCAGTTTGTATACCGTGAGTTCAGTAATGAAAACATGAAAAGTAGCGTCAGTTTTTATCTCACGAATTCTTTCAAATGAACGCATGTAACGTAACAGCGTTTAGTCTGCCTTGAATTCTAAAAACATGAAGTGTTGCGTTAGTTTATGTACTAAGAATTCTGTAATTAAGCTATGAGATACGCCAGTGGTCTGCATACTAGGATTTCTGAAAAAAAAAGCGAGAGGTGTAGTATAGATTTGTATACAGTTCGAAGATAAACGCATGAAATGCAGCATCAGTATGAAAACTACGTATTCTACAGTGAAAACATGAGATGTAACATCAGTTTGTATTCCACGAATTTTGTAGTTAACGCAGTCTCTATAACATGGATTTCATGATGAAAGCAGGAGGTGTGTCACCAGGGTATATACATGCCACGAAATCTGTAAAGAAAGCATTACATGTTGCATCAGTTTACATTATCTCATGAAATTTTTAGATGTAGCATTATGTTATATATAATAAATTCATTAATTAAAGGATGAGATGTAGCATCAATCTGAATACCATAAATTCTGTAACACAAGCACGGGTTTAGCATCAGTTTGCTCAGCAGGAATTCTATAATGACAAATCAACATCAGCTTCTACCTTGAGTTCGACGAAAGCATGAGATGAAGCATCAATTACAACACCATGAATTCTATGACAAGGCAAGAGATATAGAAGCATCAGTTTGTACACAACGAATTCTACAAGAAAAGTATGACAGTTAGCATCAGCGTGTAGTGCAGATCCCTGTAATGAAATAATGAGGTATATCATCAGTTTATATTCTTGGAAATCGAAAGCATTTTTTTTATTTTAACATTTTTTATTTGTTTTTATTGTTATTCCTCGTACAAAGAGAAAAAGGGGGAAAAAAAGACAGACTCACACCCATACACATATAAAGAAGCCAGACAGACAAACCGACAAAAAAAAGAAATAAACAGCAACACTCATAACTAAAAATTAGGTATAAAGCAAGAAACAGACAGACAGACAGACAAAAAAAAACACACACACACACATAAAAAAAAAAAGAAGAGAGAGAGAGAGAGAGAGAGAGAGAGAGAGAGAGAGAGAGAGAGAGAGAGAGAGAAAGCATGGCATGCAACATCAACGTGCGTTCTAAAAATTCTACAATGTAAGCATGAGATGTAGCATCGAGTTATATGCAACGAGTTCTGTAATCTAAGCGTGAGATGTAACATCAGTGTACATACTACGAATACTGTAATGAAAGAACGAAATGTAGCATCTGTTCGTACACTCGGAATTTTCTAATCAAAGCGTGAGATGAAACACCAGTTCGTATTCCAGAATTCTGCAATTAAAGTGTGTACCAGGAAATCTGTAACGAAAGCATGAGATGCAGCATCAGTATGTATTCCCCGACTTCTATAATGAAAATATACAGTGAAGCATCAGTTTCTATACCAGAATTATGCGAGCCAAATATATACCAGGAATTCTGTAATGAAAGTATGAGTCGTAGGATCAGTTTATACAGCAGAAATTCTGTAATGAAACGTAAGATGTAGCATCAAGGTGCACTAAGTGATTCTCTAATAAGAGCATAAGATGTAGTACCAGGTGGCATACCGGGGATTTTAACCCATGACACGTAGCATTAGTTTGAACACTTAGAAATCTGTTGCGAAAATCATGAGGTGAAGCATCAGCTGAAATGTAACATCGATTTGTAAACAAGGATTCCATATCAGAGATATAGCGTCAGTTTGTATACCATGAATTCTATGCTGGAAGAGGTAGCATCACTCAGTAACCCAAGAATTCTGTACTAAAAGAATTCTATATAGCATTAGTTTGCTTACCGAGAATTTATGAATGAAATAATTAAATGTGGCATCGGTTTGAATGCCACGAATTCTGCAATAAAATCATGAGATGCAGCTTCAGCCTGTAAACCTTGAATTTGGAAGTGAAAACATGAAATGTAGTAGTATTATGAATACCATTTATTCTATAATGGAAGCATGACACATAGCATTTACCTATGTACCAGGAACTCTGTGATAAGACCATGATATGGGGGCCGGATAGCTCAGTTGGTAGAGCGCCGGACTCGTGATCCTGGGGTTGCGGGTTCGAATTTCGGTATAGGGGGATTTTTCCATCGGAGTTAACATTGGTTCTGACTCCATTCCCCATATAGTCCTTCGAATGAGACTATAAACCGAGGTTCCGTGTGTGAACGCACGCATAATATCTTGCACACACGTAAAATCCCATCACCAACTTTCGGAAGAGAAGGCCAGTTTGGCCGTTGGTATGGATGACACGTGACACATAGCATGCACCTTCCCCGAAGATGGAGTATGGCTGCCTTAATGGCGGGATAAAAAAGGGTCATACAGACAAAACTCCACTGCCTGGCTATACAGGGAGTGTCCGCAGGAGTATCAGCCTGCGTACGCAGAAAGAAAGAAAGAAAGACCATGATATGTAGCATCAGATTGCATAGCAGGAATTCTGTAATGAAAGCATAAAATGTAATAATATTCTGAATACTGTTCATTACATAACGAAAGCATGAGACGCAGCCTCAGTCTGAATACTAGGAGGTGTGATAACAGTTTGTATGCCAGGAATATTGTAAGTAAAGAATGGAATGTGGTATTATCATAAAAACATGAGAAGTCGCTTCGGTCAAAATAACATGAATTCTATGATGAAAGCAAAGGGCATAGCATCAGTCTGTTTGCAGGAATTTTGTAATAAAACCATGACGTGTACTATCAGCTCATCTGCCAGGAATTCTGTAATGAAAACATGAGAGGTAGCATTGGTCTGTATATGAGGAATTCTGTAATGAAAACATGAGAGGTAGCATTGGTCTGTCTGTGATGAAATCTGTAATGAAAACATAAGAGGTAGCATTGGTCTGTATGTGAGGAATTCTGTAATGAAAACATGAGAGGTAGCATTGGTCTGTATGTGAGGAATTCTGTAATGAAAACATGAGAGGTGGCATTGGTCTGTCTGTGATGAATTCTGTGATGAAAACTTGAGAGGTAGCATTGGTCTGTCTGTGAGGAATTCTGTGATGAAAACATGAGAGGTAGCATTGGTCTGTCTGTGATGAATTCTGTGATGAAAACATGAGAGGTAGCATTGGTCTGTCTGTGAGGAATTCTGCGATGAAAACATGAGAGGTAGCATTGGTCTGTATGTGAGGAATTCTGTAATGAAAACATGAGAGGTAGCATTGGTCTGTATGTGAGGAATTCTGTAATGAAAACATGAGAGGTAGCATTGGTCTGTATGTGAGGAATTCTGCGATGAAAACATGAGAGGTAGCATTGGTCTGTCTGTGAGGAATTCTGTAATGAAAACATGAGAGGTAGCATTGGTCTGTATGTGAGGAATTCTGTAATGAAAACATGAGAGGTAGCATTGGTCTGTATGTGAGGAATTCTGTAATGAAAACATGAGAGGTAGCATTGGTCTGTCTGTGATGAATTCTGTGATGAAAACATGAGAGGTAGCATTGGTCTGTATGTGAGGGATTCTGTAATGAAAACATGAGAGGTAGCATTGGTCTGTATGTGAGGGATTCTGTAATGAAACTATGGCAAGTACCATCAGATTGCATATAATAATTATATACTGAAAGCATAAGATATAGCATCAATTTATTCATTCGTATGTTGTGATGAAAGTATTATATGTAGCATCAATTGGTGTACTCCATTACCATGATGAAAACATGAGATGTAGCATCAATTTGCATACTCCAAGTCGTGATGAAAGTCTGAGATGTCGCTTTATGCTGTGTAACAAGAATTGTGTAACGAAAGTTGTGTAACGAAAGTTGTGTAACAAGAATTGTGTAACGAAAGCATGAGACTTCGCATCAGTGCGTAAACCAGGAAGTGTGTGATACAATTGCGAGATGTAACGTCAATTTACATTTCACGAATTCTCTGCTGAAAGCATGAGATTAGCATATGTCTGAGTACATGGATTGTATAATGAAAGCGTGGGATGAAGCTTCAATTTGTATGTCATGAATTTTATAATGAAAGCATGTGACATAAAAAGCGTTTATATACCATCGGTTTTTAAAAAAAAAAAATGATGATGATGACGATGATATGAATAGTAATAATAATAATAATAGTAACAATGATGATGATAATGAGAGCACCTGGTGTACTATGAGATTGTATACTATGAATTTTATGATGGAAGCATGACATATAGCGTCAATTAGCTTATCATGAATGCTGTAAAGAAAGCATGAGATGTAGCATCAATTCGTATACCAAGAATTCTATGATGAACGCATAGGACGTAGTTTCAGTTTGTATACCATGAATTCTATAGTGAAGCGTGAAATGTAGCATGAGTTTCTACACCAGGAATTCTATAGTGAAGCGTGAAATGTAACATGAGTTTCTACACCAGCAATTCTAAAATGAAAGCATAGGATGCAGCATCAGTTTGTATACCAAGAATTCCACACCCAAAGTGTGAAATGTGGCATCAGCATAGGAATTCGATCATGAAAGCCTGAGGTGTAAGTAAATGTGTATGTTATTAAGTCTTTAACGAACGCGTGATTTGTCGCATTAATTTATATAAAAGGAAGTCTATAATGGAAGCGTGAAATATAGTATCATTAATGAAAGCGTGAAATGTAATATCAATCAGTATACGAACGATTCTGTAAAGAAAGCATGAGATGTAACATAAATTCGTTTTTATACGAAGAATTCTATTATGGAAGCATGAGATCAGTTTGTTTACCACGAAATGTATCTTTCTGGCCTCAAACCGGTGAGATATTACATAAGCCTTCAGTTTAAGCTAAACGAATGACAGGAATATAGAGCAGTGCTTTCTGTCTGGTCCTTACCGCTGCTGCTTGTGCTTTTCTTTTCTTCATCTGTTTCTTTTTTATTGGTGTTGCCTTTTTCTTTCTGTCTTTCTTTTTTTTTTTTTTTTCCTTTCCTTTTTCTATTTTTCATACAAATGGCCAGAACAATATCTAATTTAGGTTTTTCGTTTCCAGTCGCATTTCCAGCAAGTTCCCTTTTGGATACCGTACAAACAACTCCCCACCTGAACATTCGTTGCTAGTATCCACCTCTTTTTATGTCCCCCCCTCTGTCTGTCTGTCTGTCTGTCTGTCTCTCTCTCTCTCTCTCTCTCTCTCTCTCTCTCTCTCTCTCTCTCTCTCTCTCTCTCTCTCTCTTTCCCCCGTCGTTTACTGTTTTATTGTCTTTTAGGCCATTCTCACGTCCTCGTCGTGGAAACTCTTTTACACTTACATCCGGTCACAGTGTATGACATGCCAGGTTTTTTTTTTTTTGCATTATTCTGACAACTAGGTAGTGAAAATACTACACGCTGCTGGGACCTTGCGCTGAAGAGATCAAAGCTAAGTGACAAACTCGTTCATTTTCATTGTCCTATTTGTTTGTGTCTAGCCTGAAGAAGGCCTAAGAGGTCGAAACGCGTCGTGTTTTGTCTTGTGACTCGTTTGTCCACGTTTCTCTTGGCGGTTCGCTAACATTTATTTAAGATTTCTTTTCATCGGGTTTTTATTATCTGGGAGAGAAAACTAGTGAAATTCCTGGTTGGCTGTGCACAGCCGTATACAGTCTGATCCGCCGTGTGGACGTCAGCAGCTAAGCCGCCATGCCATGGATGGCAATTCCTGTGGGTTTCTCTTTCAGGATGTGCATTGTTTTCAGGATCTGACCCGTGCAGGGGAGGATCTTTTTAGTTTTCCCCGTATGGGTTTGACCTTCACAGTCCTGGCAAGGTTTGTGTATAAATTATCTGGACGAAAACAATAAAAGAACCCGGAAAACTAAGACAATGATAATCACGATTACAATAACAACAATAATAATAACAATAACAATAACAACAATAATAGTAACAATACTACTACTACTACTACTAACAACAACAAGAACAACAACAACAAGAACAACAACAACAACAACAACAACAAGAACGACAATGATAATAATGATGAAAGTAATGATAATAATATAAATAATAGTAATGATAATAACAATGATGATAATAATGATTTTAAAAAAAACAATAAGTAGATAAATGAATGAATAAATAGAAATGCATTTCCTGTTATATTTTCCATATCACCCACAGGCAGCGCCAAGTCTTCAACAGCGTCCACATTCCCTGGCCCCTAGGCCTGTCTCTTACTGTCTGTCGTGTCCTGTGCTTTTGTTGTGTGTGCCCATGACGGCAGGTCGCCCGGGTGACGCCGGTTGGAAGAGAGGGATGGAGAGAACGAAGGATGAACAAATGAATTTATTTCGTGAAGGCGGAAGAATAGATACAGAATGTTTTGGTTTTTTTTTCTTTACATTTGGTCCGAGAAAATAAAACAAAGAAACGAGACACAAAAACTCACAAAACGTGCGCGCGCGCGCGCACACACACACACACACACACCCCCACACCACACACACACACACACACACACACACACAGTATATCTTGATGTGTTTCACTCTTCCGACACAGAAAATGAAATCAGACCTTGATACACACATCTTTTTTCTTTCTGCAACAAAATTTATGTTGCAAAAATGTGACGATGCGGAATTAGTTAATTAACTGAATGTCCTAACCAAATCGCCTGTAGCCCGCAAAACCTCTGGTTTTCATATGGCCACAAAAGTGTTCTTTGCTTCACACACGACAAGATGTACAGCAATACTGCACTTCTCATGCGGAGTCAACAGAGGGAGAAAGCTGGTAGTGGGAAGACGGGGTATGAAGATGAAGGGGTAGGGCGGGAGGACAAAGGAGATGGCAGGGAGGTGGGGGGTGGGGTGGGGTGGGGAGGGTGCAGAAAAGGAAACAGGGGAAACATATCAAAAACCCGCACATCAATCACATCGAGTCTTAATCAGTACATTTTTTGGAAAAATTTGGAGTCAATTTGACAGATTGAATCGGTTTCAGATGGGTGAGAGGGATAAAAAAAACAACACACATAAAAAAAAAGGGGGGGGGGGGGGGATGGAGAGGGCGCTACAGAGTATCGTATAACTATAAACAGTAATATTTGTTAATTTCTTAGTCTTTGCAGGAAGAAAAGGAAAGAGTGGAGGGGGGCGGTATGCATAACACACCACACACACACACACACACACACACACACACACACACATATATATAAATTATATATATATATATATATATAATATATATATATATATTATAATATATATATATATAAAAACAGTCAAAGTAGATAAAATCCAAACAAACAAGATCAAAGTTTCCCAAATTTTCGGCTTTTTTTGCCTTCGTCAGGGGCCTATGACTGAGACTGTAAAAAGCCGCTTTCTCCCACCCTCAGTAATATATATAATATATAATATATATATATATATAATAAAATATATATATATATATATTGAGAAAGAGAGAGAGAGAGAGAGAGAGAGCGAGAGAGCGAAGAGAGAATGACATTGACAATGACAAGATTCTTTAGTTAACAACGGTAAAAGTAGGGGCTTAATTAGCCATTTTTCACACTTGCTCTCACGGGTTCTACGAAGCTAGTACTAAAGACCCAACGCATGCAACAAAAAATGATTATACGAACTAACAGCAAGCAACCAAACAAACAATCAATAACAACCACCATCAAGAAACAAGTACTGACATCAACAGCGAAATAAGCAAATGAAGGCAAAGCAACTTTTAAAATACATCAACCACCCAAAAAAAATTAACAACCACGAAAATAACATATGTAGAGGTGGCCAAATCTTATATGGCATTTGTGAATTAAAAACAAAAGGTAATGAACACAAAGGAACTTAAAGCAACGACAACAACAAGTATTATATAGTAATACTTCTGATGTTGCTGAGAGAGAGAGAGAGAGAGAGAGAGAGAGAGAGGAGAGAGAGGGGAGAGAGAGAGAGAGAGAGAGGTGGAAGGGGGTACTGGTTTATTGAACAGTAGACCTGATCACTAGGAACAGTAGACCTGATCACTAGGACAGTAGACCTGATCACTAGGTTTGTTAGCACATCTCTATCTCCCACACCTCCTTTTTGAAACCTCAAGCATAGGCTCAACATTTTCGTTAATACTGATGATTCGATGATTCTTCGTGCATTTATTCATTTTATTTATTTGGCCAATCATTTCACTATCGCTTTTTTCCCTTTTTTTTTTCTTTTTTTTTTTTCTTACCATTTCCCTTTTTCGCCCTTCGATGTGTCCCCGGGAGGCAGTTGACTGTGGTTTGCTCCCCCTGGCGATTTTTGGGTGTGATGTCTGTGATGCATGGCTTGCATTTCGGTGAGATATGCAGGGTGGGGGGGGGGGGGGGGGGGGGGGGGGGGGGGGGGGGGGGGGGGGGGGGGGGGGGGGGGTGGGGGGGGGGGGGGGGGGGGGGGGGGGGGGGGGGGGGGGGGGGGGGGGGGGGGGGGGGGGGGGGGGGGGGGGGGGGGGGGGGGGGGGGGGGGGGGGGGGGGGGGGGGGGGGGGGGGGGGGGGGGGGGGGGGGGGGGGGGGGGGGGGAGGGGGGTCGAGAGCAAACAGCTCTTGTGCTCTCTTGAAGTTCTGTGCTTATAAATTCCTCTTTTTGTCACTCTCTTTCTCTTTTTTTCTTTTCTTTTTTCTTTTTTGTTGTTGTTTGTTTTGTTTTCTCCTTCTTCTTTTTCTTCTTCTTTTTGTTTGATTTTCGTTCTTTACTGTTGTCTACTTTTTTTCTGCCCTTGTTCGAGGAATTTTTTAAAACACTTTTTCCCGATCACAAAGCTTACACTTTTTAAAACAAAAATCATAAATAATGGTATACCACAGGTTTTCGTTTTGGTCTGGTTTGCTGGTTGTCTTTCTTTTTTTTCCTCTTTTCAGTGGTCTGGCGTCTGGGTTGTGAAGATTAGCCCGCAGTTTAGTTGACACTAAGTTGTCCATTCTGCAGTGTCATTTTGCCACTGTTGCTTTTTTGTGTGTGTGCATTTCATGTCATTTTGGGTGTTCTCCGTTTGTTTGTTTTTCGTTTTTTTTTGTTTTGTTTTTTTTTTTCGTTTTTTTTTTTTTTTTTTTTTTCGTTTTTTTTTTTTTTCGTTGTTTTTTTTTTTTTTTTGTTTTCTTCTTCTTCTTGTTTTGTCTTTTTTTTTTTTTAAATTTGGGAATTGGGAATGCATAGCACTCCCCACCCGCCCAGTGTCCTCTGCCATTGGGAATGCATAGCACTCCCCACCCGGCCCAGTGTCCTCTGCCATAAGATTGTCAGTACTCTGGCTACCATGTCATGATTTGCTTTGGTTTTGTTTTTCTCTGATATCGACTCGGATCGCATGACACAACTGGTCTCTTGCTTTAAGCGCGTTCTTAACCGGGCGAACAACCATTTGCAAACTTTGTTTCAGAAGACTCCGAACAAGTTTGCATCTGAACCGCAACGAACACATGTTCGGAAACCCTGTTTTCGAGAGGTTCGCAAACTGTGTTGCCGAACAGTTTTTAGTTTCCAAGCCGTGTTCTGGGGAAATTGGGTGTTCTCTCCAATTTGATTGGCGAACTCTTTTGCGGATGAAGATTCATTTCGGTCTTTCCATTGCGACAAAATGGCTGACACCACGCCGATCACTTTGAGTAAACAAGACACAAGTCTGTTTATCGACTTATGGAACAACATCCCGGTTTATGGGATTGCCGAGATCCCAAGTACAAAGATACAGGTGTCCGGCAACTGGCATTGTCTACATTGTCCAGCTATCAGAACAATTGCAGCAAAATCTTCCACATCATGTCGTAGCAGCCATTTTTGTTTGGACCGGGAAGGTCGTGTGCATATCATTAAACAGAGGTTAGCTGGTGACGTATGCATATCATTAAGTGGTGGTTAAGAACAAGAACTTCAGTTCCTCCGAACTCGGGTTTCTCATCTAGTTCGCCGCCACTATTCGTACGCAACACAGTGTTCACCGAAACACTTCGCGAATCAAAGGTTCGGCTGGTAAGAACGCGCTTTATGCTCGTGTGTTTCGACGTGTCCAGTTAGTAGCCCAGTCGAACACACGGGATCCTTACAAGCCTTAGAAGAAAGTCTTCTCATGAAAAACAAACAACAACAATGTTACAAACAGTTCGACTTCGCTGATCCAGATGATCATTGATCGAGCCAGATCTTCATATCTTGGGCTTCGCTTTGCACGCATCAAGTTTGATGTGAGCTTTGTATACATGACGCATACACATGCTGCATAATGATTCCAAGGTCTGTTTTAAGAACCAGAATAAGGCAGACAGTTTCTAGAAGCTTCTTTAAATCGTTTTTTGAATGTGCCGATCGTTTTGATTGGTGTGTAATACGTGATAACTCGATTCCTCCAGAAAGTCCCACGCTTTTTGATTGGCCGTGCTACGTCATGATCTCAAACAGTCTAAAATACTCCGTGCTGATTGGTCGTTGTCTAGCCATGTGTTTCTTTGACTTTCTGATTTGATGATTTTCAAATGACTGAGAAAAAGAGAGCGGGAATAATCACACACACACACACACACACAACACACCACACGCTCGCACATACACACACACGCTCGCACACACACAACACAACACACACACACACACACACACACACACACACGCACGCACGCACGCACCACGCACGCACGCACGCACACACACACACACACACACACACACACACACACACACACACACAACACACAGAGTCCTTCTCGTTCCGCGATTGGCCTACTGTTAACTTTTTGGTGATTGCTCAACAGTTGTTGCGTCATTCTCGTGTTGCTAACGAACCCCTCGCTTGCAGTCTTTCTCCTTTCCACCTCCTCGGCCAGAATGGCAGTCTGAGCGAAGCAAGGAGATGCACGTAGCAAACGAAAGTGTGTGTGTGGTGTTGTGTGGGGGGGGGGGGGGGGTGTTCTATTCCCATGTGAAACAATTACGTGCCCACAACTCCGAAGAAAAGAATGCTGCCTTTGGCACCAATCACCTAACACAGACACATTAATTTCTTGAAGAGAGAGAGAGAGAGAGAGAGAGTCTACAGGAACGGCCAGTAAGCCTACTCAAAATAGCTTACCACCCCTCATTTTTCCTACAATCATGTGCGTAATGATAATAAGTCCTCCCCTACCCCTGCCGTCTATCCGGCCCCCTCCGTTATTCCCAATACAACCCTCAGCCTCCTCTTTATTACACCTCCCCTCCTTACGTCTCTGACGTCGACAAAAAAACAACAACAAAAACAAAAATCATCCTGATCTTTTATCACCTTAGACCCACGAACGGTGTTTTAGCCGAAAACAATCCCGCAGCACGCCCTTTCCTGTATTTCCCGTGTGACATACTGCGTTGTCTCTCTCCTCTCTCTCTCTCTCTCTCTCTCAAACAAATTTCGAAGCTTGTTTCGCCTGTGTCCTCGTGTTGCTATAAAACATGGTGCAGTTCAAACAAACTAGTTGTCTGATTCAGCTTTCTTCCATTAAACCTCCACTTCATGTTCGATAGTGACGAATAAATCATAGGTTCAAAGTCAGGTGACCGCAGGCGGACATTGAAACAAAACTTAAAAGAAAAAAAACAAACCCTACTCCGCCGGACACAAGGGACAAACACGTTACAAGACTGACCACGACGCGTTTCGACCTCTTTCAGGCAAGATAAACCACATTCAGGACGATGTAAACGAAGAACGAACGATCACTTATCTTCTCCGAATGGACGTTGAAATCTGGTCTACGGCGCTAGCGGTCAAATGGGAAATCTTTTCTACAGGTCACCCATCAGGTCAGCCCCGTGTGCCAGACAGAGAAAGAAGCGTCCTGCTGGTTGACTGGATGAGCTGTTGGAAATGTTCATCTCCCGAACTGGCGTTTTGCCGTGGGCATTGACACACTTTACAATACTCCTCTACATCTCCTCCCCATCTCCCTCCTGCCCTCATTTCACCCCCCCCCCCCCCCCCCGCCCCCCTTCCCTCTCCCGCTGCTCAACATTCCTCGTGTCTAGACATCCCAGTTCACCATTGGCGAAAATCTATGCATACGTGACCGTTTGAAAATACCGCTATTAATGTTCTCAGAATTGCGTCTTCGGGATGGGGTCTGACCAATGCATGTTGTTTGTTCTCCATTCTGCGCATTTCATTTATGCGTTGCTCATCTAGTATGTTTTTCGTTCTCCATTCTTGGCGTGCATGTTTTTTTCGTTCTCCATTCTTATGTGCGTTGCCATGTTTTTTTCGTTCTCCATTCTTAGCGTGCATGTTTGTTTTCGTTCTCCATTCTTAGCATGCATGTTTTTTTCGTTCTCCATTCTTAGCGTGCATGATTGTTTTCGTTATACATTCTTGGCGTGCATGTTTGTTTTCGTTATACATTCTTGGCGTGCATGTTTGTTTTCGTTCTCCATTACTTGTATCGTCTTGCGTGCATTTTCGTTTCGTATACATTTGGCGTGCATGTTGTTTTCGTTATACAATTTGTAGGTGCATGTTTGTTTTCGTTATACAGTTTGCCTGTTGTGTTCGTTTACATGTAGTGTGTCTGTTTGTTTCGTATACATTCGTAGTGTGCTGTTTGTGTTCGTTATACATTCGCAGTGTGTCTGTTTGTGTTCGTTATACATCGCAGTGGCTGTTTTTCGTTATAAACGAGTGCCGGTTTGTTTTCGTTATCCATTTGTAGTGTGCATGTTCTTTTTCGTTATCCATTTCTAACGTGCATGTTTTGTTTTCGTTATCCATTTGTAACGTGCATGTTTTGTTTTCTAGGAAGGAAAGAATGGATATAATGTGCGTGCAAGATTTCGTTTCTTTTTTCTTTTTTTTCTTTTTTTTTTTGAGGCAGCCTCTCTCTCTCTCTCTTTTAATATATATATATATATATATATATATATTATATATATATATATATATATAATATATATATATACACATATATAATATATATATATATATATATATATATATTCAATTATAAACAAAGCTTGCTCTTATCTCTTAGATTGAAGAAATAGGGGGAGATAAGCATTCATACCTGCAGTGGTAGTTAATTCTGCAATTTATAATTGAATATTTCTTGCAGTCATTGCAACACCAAGCTGCTCTGTAAGTTGCTGGAACGGTGCTTGGTTACTTGTCCTTGTAAGTTATTAGTCTAATATATATATGTCAAGTGGATAAGGAGGGCATTAGAGGAGTAGGAGATAAGAAAGAGAGTGAGTGGACACATCATCTTCGACACCGACACCAGCTCGTTGGTTTCCTCTCTCTTTTATTTCAAAACATAGTTGGATCGAACCAACCACACCGAACTATTAAGACATACACAATAATGATCATAAACACGAGGTATTATATTTTAAAAAAAGTACAGAAAAACATTATCATTCAACATGAGAAATAGTTTGGTAGGGATAGATCAAACATTAATAAGACACAAATCATTCAAATTATGCCAAGACAACTATCAAATGTCCCTAATGGAATTGTGAAATCATACATCAAAACAATAGGTCTTAGCTTCAAAGAAGATCTGAATATTGTCCCTGCAGCACATAGACATTACCAAAATTAAGGTGCATGGATTTACAACAAAATAGAACAAAAGACCTCCCCGTTGCGAACGCTACGATGTAAAACATATCTTTGCAGTCAACAACATAAACATATCATAATCATAACATTAACCAAAGGGGATCCCCAGTGCGAACGGCAGGATCAACAATATGATTATTTCATAATCATAACATTAACAAAAAGGCTCCCCGTTGTGAACGGAGCAGGAGTTACATACAGTCAAAAGCATGGATCATAATTTCATATCGAAGAACAATATCATAAATGAACATACATAAGCACACACAAAAAAGGGAACACCCCTTGCGAACGGCAGGAGCAATGAACAATGAATGAAATTAATTAACATCTAATTTTCAATAGCAAGACATCACTTGGGCCGTATAGCAGTTACACAATTGTATGGACAAAATCATCTGCAGAGTGTCCACATACTGCACGTCAACCAGCCAACTAAAGCTATTTTTCTTTCTCAGTAGACACACCCACCTCAGGACAGTGCGTGCTACACGCTACGGCTCCTCACGTTTCACCCGTTAGGCCTACACCCCGGCCCGACAATGGCTGTTGCTTTTCAGCCCTGCAGTGGACCCATGGGTGTAAATATATCGAAGAAATATACACTCACAAACAAACAAACGGAACAAACAAACAGACCGACCAGTGGCTATTCTCTCACAAAATAGCCACATGAACGCACAAACAGCCGAAAGCATCCAAGTAATTAACTGCCTAATTACTCGGCCAAGTAACCATGCAACCATTCAGTCGCTCAAATAATAAAATTGCAACCATTCAGTCGCTCAAATAATAAAACAATCGAACAAACAGGTCAAACATTCGTTTGTAGACAGGTAGCAACCCAGACACACAGGAATAATCAAAGTTACCTTCACTGACAGTATCTTAATCATTTG
This sequence comes from Conus ventricosus, assembly GCA_018398815.1. Taxonomy (NCBI): domain Eukaryota; kingdom Metazoa; phylum Mollusca; class Gastropoda; order Neogastropoda; family Conidae; genus Conus; species Conus ventricosus. The sequence goes on from CM031626.1 coordinate 54,982,052, forward strand.
CACAGGCCGCGGTTTCGTCACTGTGACTTAACCCTATCCGTCTCACCAGCCAACAAGGGCGACGAACACAAGGACTCTGCAGGGCGCGCGTTAAACTTTATCCACTAATCACAATGAAAGACAGCAACGTCTGAAATCTATGTTTTCTGGCATCGATTTGTCGATTGCTAACAAATGAAATCTCTGACAATACTGAATAACTGTTTTTAATTTCATTCTTATTAAGCGCCAGCGCCTCCTTAGTTGCAGAGGTACTTGAATAATTGACGGTGGAGATTTGGTATATCACATTTCCAGTTGATAAGAAAATGGAGTTTGTACAATGAAAATGTAAGAACATAGAACTTTTAACATCCATTTACTAGTGTTGTTTCACTAAGATAGTGCTCTGTCTGCCCTTACTCTAGGTAAAACATAGCCAAACCAACGGCAAAAACCATCAACATACCTTTACATTCACAAACATCTGAATAACGGAATCAGCGTCACAGACTTCACCACACTTTGCTTAGTGAAGAAATGGCCTCAGAGCCAGAACGCTGCGAGTATATAGGCCTCCCAGCCCTTTCAACGAGATCTTTCGAGAAACTCCTTTGTGGCCTGAGTCACAATGGAACCACTAGAAGCATCTACAGTGTCTAAGATCCAGCTTCGCCCAGCTGCTCTGAACTGACATTCTATCCCCCAGGACCCAACAACCAACGGGGCCGACCGTCATGTAAGTGGCTGGATCTGGAGAGGTACAGAGAAACATCAAGACAGACCCTTCAGACCCCGTACCTAGGGCAAAATCCAGCATGTGTGCACTCCGTCGCCAACGACTCCCACCTGCGAATATTTACCTCTCTAAAATCTCAAGTCCCCCTCAGCAAAGACAGCACCAACTACGGCTCCACGGTCTTCCAGCGTTGTCTCCTCGGCCTATAATTAGTCTTCCAGACCAAGCCATCCAGACCAGCCATGGTCAAAGAGATGCTCAAGACTCCTCAGCAAAAGCAACACCAATTACGATGTGGCTGAAGTCCAATGGCTGTCTCTTCTAAACCAGTCTGCCCAGACCAGCCGTAGGCAGATTGTCTGCTGAGTGACCAGCAAACTACCAACTAGGTTACCCCTCACTGCGATCCTATCCTACGTTTGATGGATTATCCACTGCAAACTCTCTGTTCTCAAAAGTTGGGCAGAATCATACCCTTTACATATATATAATGATAAGGAACAACATGGAATGCTGTAGTAATCAAGAAATGAAATAACACGGAATTAGAACTATAATCTTATAATCTTAAATAATTCATCTGATATCTTTGTTTGCTTGTCATTGATGATGGATCTGAATCACTCGCACACCACACACACACACACACACACACACACACACACACACACACACACACACACACACGCACACAAACGCACGCACACGCGCGCGCACACACTCACACACACATACACACACGCACGCACGCACGCACGCACGCACGCACGCACGCACGCACGCACGCCACACACACACACACACACACACACACACACACGCACGCACACTCTCTTTATAGAGAGAGAGAGAGAGAGAGAGAGAGAGAGAGAGAGAGAGAGAGAGAGAGAGATCAGGGAGAAAGACGATCGTGTTGGCTTCAGTCTCGGGAGAGGAAGTATCTGGTGGTCTGAATCAAGATAGTTTGTCGCTGTGAAAATCCTTCGTTCCTCCGAGAAGACATCACAGCCCCCTCAAACGGCTACCACAGTCGGCCGGGTATATACAACAACATGACAGGACAACATGTTCACCTGCAACAGGCCAGCGACTTCAAGGAGGACACGTGATGAGGAGAGGGAAAGGAGGGTGAGGGAAGGCGAAGGGGTGGGTGGGTGAGGAGAGTGGGTAGGGATAGAACGACAGACTCAGTTTGTTTGTTTTTTCTTACCAGTCTTTTCTCTCTCCCTTCTCGCTTCCATCCCCAATCCCCCCCCCCCCCCCCCCCCTGAGTGGTTAATGTGCCCATTAGTTGTTTATCGTCGGTCGGTTTACAGCATTCGGTTTAGCCTTCATTCAAATATGGATTAACACGCGCTTTTGATCTTATGCTTGAACTTAGACATGTCTTGGAACACACACACACACACACACACACACACACACACACACACACACACACACACCACACACATGTACGCACGCACATTCAGTCGGGCGCGCGCGCGCACACACACACACACACACACACACACACACACCACACCACACACACACACACACAAACACGCGCGCGCGCGCACACACGCACGCACAACACACAACACACACAGACACTCACACACACACACACACACACACACACACACACACACACACATATAATATATATATATATATGGTGTGTGTGTGTGTGTGTGTGTGTGTATATATATTGTGTGTATATATGTGTGTGTGTGTGTGTGTGTGTGTGTGTGTGTCCAACTTGGTACCTCTCTCATTCAGACCTCTACCACTGTGCGAAATCTAGGCGTTGTACTTGTCAGACACTCTCTTTCAAAATCAGATTTCTTCTATCTGCCGTGCTTGCTACTTGGAGCTTCGGCGAATCAGTTCTGTGCGCCACCTTCTGTCTGAAGAAGCCACCAAGACTCTGGTTTCTGCTTTCATTCTTTCAAGACTTGACTACTGTAATTCTCTTCTTGCTGGCTGTCCACAGAATCTCCTTGCAAAATTGCAGAAAGTCCAAAATAATGCTGCTCGCCTTGTCTCGAAATCTCCGAAAACCTCTCATGTTTCTCCCTTGCTTAAATCTTTGCACTGGCTTCCTGTTGAAAAACGCATCAAGTACAAACTTTCTTTGCTCTGCTACAAGGCATTGGATGGCCTCGCTCCATCTTACCTCTCTAAACTTCTGTCGACCTATACTCCTTCCAGACAGCTTCGCTCTTCTTCTGACACTCGCATTCTCAGATCCCTCGTTTTCGAGCCAGAACACTTGGTGAACGTTCTTTTTCTTTTCAGGCTCCTTCCTGCGGAACAATCTCCCTTCTGCACTCCGAAACTCAAACAGTCTTTCTTCTTTCAAGTCCTCCCTCAAAACAACTCTCTTCAAAACATAATTTTTTCTGCTCCTCGCTGGTGTGTGGGTGTGTGCGTGTGTGTGTGTGTGTTTGTGTGTGTGTGTGTGTGTGTGTGTGTCTGTGTGTGTGTGTGTGTGTGTTGTTAGGGCTTATTGCTGTAAGCGCTTAGGGCTTTTGTTTAAGATTAAGCGCACTAAATGTTCCTTATTATTATTATTATTATTATTATTATTATTATTTAATTAACAAATTTTAAACTTTCAACTTCTCGCTGAATTGCATTTTTCTTTTTAACTTGCTCTTGCATGAAATTGAAATTAAGCGACAGAGTTACAATGAAGTAAATTTCGCTGAGCAGATCTTTTTCGTTCATATAGATTGATATGTTGCACACAAAAAAAGTGTATTACTTCGATATCATTTCGTGAATCTTAAGGATAGAAACTGATGTATACACAGTTAAAATGTATTGGAATGGAAAGAAAGGTCATCTCTCTCATTCTCTGCCTGCATGGTGGGATGCGAGTGTACATTTCTCTCACAACCTGTATCAGTAAATAAGTTCGTGCAGATAAAACACGTTTTCTGTCCGGCCGACTCGATCTTGTACATGTACACCATACTGCATTTATTCCGAAAAGGAAGGCAACCTTATTTTATGTGCAGTCCGTGCAATAGCACTAATTATGGTGAAAACACGTTTAAACAGAAAATTCATTCATTCTTGTACAATATAGTTTTATAGTCATCAGTAATCGTGCTCACACTAGTTTTATAATTCAGTTATTCTGGGCTTCAAACGCAATATGTCACTGTAAGAACACTCTGAGAGAAAACATGAAAGCAGAGCTCGCTTTGTTTTCAGTTCAATAAATATACTGACTGTTATTCCGTCTCCGTAGCGTTAGCCGTTCTCAAGATATGTCCAAATAGTGCCAAAATAAGCATGAAATAAGTTAGTCCCTATACAAAATCAATACATAATACTTTGAAAAATTCTGATTTGAAAATAAATGTGCATGTAATTTTATCATATTGTTTAAACTCTACCACTCACAAAGGACTATTGCTTGATATTAATATAAAGCCTAATTGTAATACGTGTATCATGTATCTTTCTCTCTCTCTCTCTCTCTCTCTCTCTCTCTCTCTCTCTCTCTCTCTCTCTCTCTCCTCTCTCTCTCTCTCGTCTCCCCCTCTCTCTCTCCTCTCTCTCTTTCTCTTCTCTCTCCTCTCTCTCTCTCTCTCTCTCCTCTCTCTCTCTCTCTCTCTCTCTCTCTCTCTCTTATTCTTTTTCATTCACGCAGCATACAGTGGTATTGCTGTTTAAGAGAGATCTAGCGCAGTTTATAACGTGAAGATAAGTCGTGCATATGCATCTTTTAATTTTCTCACCAACGGCGTAATGGCTGCCTTGCTAAACAAATGCAAGGGTCGTGTGTAAAAAAAAAAATTAAAAAAAAGGACACACAAGAGAAACCGCCAAAAGAATAACCAGCAGAAAATGCTGGTGATGCCGGCCATTTCCTCCTGGCGTCAGGAATCCTAATGCAGCGGCATGGTGATTTCTCGCACAGTAATCTTGGATGATACTCGTTCGCTTGGGGGAAAACCTTTCATTTCGGGGAAAATCGTAGCCAAATCAGTGTTCCTATCGTCAGGAGTTTGCTGCAGTTGCATCCAATCATCCTGCACATTCCCATCCCTGGCCATGTCCCGTGGGCAACGTTTCATACAGAACAGCACGAGCAGCACACTACTCCGAAGCAGCAAGACACCCCCACCCGACCCCCACCCCACCCCACCCGGACGAAATGAGGTATTTAAGCAGTGGTTTATGAATTTATAAGAGTTGTTTATTTGCTAAACAAAAGATCAATCGGTTTTATTGGCTTCTTTGTTTTGCTTCTTTGTTTTTTTCTTCTTTTTTTTTTTTTTTGGGGGGGGGGGGGGGGGGGGGATGGGGGAAGGGGGAAGGGGGGTTATTGTTTTTTTGTTATGTTTGGTAGGGTTTTCCTTTCTGTTTTGCTTTGTTCTTTGTTTTCACGTGCTTATCCTCTGGATACTTGAAAAGGGAACGAAAGGTCATTTTATGTGACAACTGATGGCCTATTGCGAACGGAAGTAAACATGTTGCATCAGAACAACCAGTGTACGCAAAACGGATTATAATTATGCTTACGGGATCAAACAAATCTATCTGTGCCGATGTATAAACATAAACGAACAACTGTGTGCACTAAAGTGGATATAAAATGATAATTAATATTTAAAATTTTTAAACTTTAAGACACAGACAAGAATTTTCTATAACAGTTGATACAGATTTGAAATAAAACTAAATCGTGTGTGTGTGTGTGCGTGTGTGTGTGTGTGTGTGTGTGTGTGTGTGTGTGTGTGTGTGTGCGCGTGCTGCGTGCGTGCGCGCGCGCGTGCGTGTGTGTGTGTGTGTGGTGTGTGTGTGTGTGTGTGTGTGTGAGAGAGAGAGAGAGAGAGAGAGAGAGAGGAGAATTAACAGCCTGACATATAGACTGACAGAAAGACAAACGGCAGCAGACAGACCCGACAAAGAGGAGAAGAGAGAGAGAGGGGGGGGGGGATTTGCAGACTGACTGCCAAACAGGCAGGCAACACAGAGAGAGGGTGACAGACAGGCAGACAATAGACTTGACGTCGACAGACAGACAGGCAGAGAGAGAGAGAGAGAGAGAGAGGGGAGAGAGAGAGAGAGGCCAGGTAAGTAAAGAACCGTGGAAGTGGGGAGGCGAAGGGAGTGGCGGAGAAAACTAGAGCAAAGTGTAATTGTCAAAATATTGCAGCAGCCTATCAGTCAAAGGGGGGGAAGAACGAGAACATTGAAGTGAAAATTCCCCCTTCTCTGCTATAACAAGGGGGTTTAACGCCTCAACAAAACAAACATGCATAACACAAATGTCATCAATAACCTTGATCCATATTATAGATTTAGCTCAATAAGTGAGTTTGTTTGGCAAGAATCTACCTTAAGCAGATTTTTCAAAATGGGTGACTGGTGGCGGCGAACGAAGCAAAATTAGGAATAGAGTTTGTTTAGAACTTACCGCCAATGACATTGACAAACAAAGCACATGACAAGACACGATGCATTTCAACCACTTGGGTCTTCTTCAGGCGAAAAAATAAATCACTTTTAAACCCATGTGGGACAGTCAACGAACAAAAACGAAAAAAGAAGAAAGAAAAATGACTTATCCGTTTTCTTCCATGTGGTCGGGGGCGGAAATGACATGGGGCCAGGGGGATTATGGGAGAGGAAACGGAGGGGGGGGGGGGGGGGGTTGCGTCGGGGGAGGTGTGTGTGTGTGTGATATGATAGGGTTGTGTGTCTAGTTTATTGGGATGGTGTGGTATCTTTGTGATGGTAGTGGGAGTGGTGGATTGATAGTAATGGTAAGGGGAAAGAAGGGGGGGGGGGGGCGGGGGGGGGGGAGAAATGAGGGGGAGGAAAAAAAAAACAAAAACAAAAAAAAAACGGAATTTAAGGGGAAGGATAAAACAAAATTAAGATTAAATAGATGGAGGTTGCTGTAACTACTGTATGAAGTGAGTGAGGGGGATGTGGTGGTGGTGTATGTATGTGTGTGTGTATGTGTGTTGTTGGTAGGGATATTGCCAACTGATGTGGAAGTGGTGGGTATGTGTGTTTGGTTATTGTTGGATGTTGATGCCTTGGGGTGTAGTGTGCCCAGTTTGGCAATGAGATGGGATTCTTGAGTTGAACGCATTTTTCTTTCTTCTTTTTTCGTTCTTTGTTCGTACTGTCCCACATGTTAAATGTGATTTATTTTTTCGCCTGAGAAGACCCAAGTGGTTGAAATGCATCGTGTCTTGTCATGTGCTTTGTTTGTCAATGTCATTGGCGGTAAGTTCTAAACAAACTCTATTCCTAACTTAAGCAGATTGTTAAACATTCATCTATTGACATGATGCTTTGGAGAACAAAACTAGATTGACAAACATTTATTTGTCGACATAATGCTTGAAGGGAACAAAAGTAGATTAATAAACATTTATTTTTCAATATATTACTTGAAGAGAACAAAGTAGATTAATAAACATTTATTTGTCAATATATTACTTGAAGAGAACAAAAGTAGATTGATAAACATTCATTTGTCGACGTAATGCTTGAAGATATTAACTCTTTTGCTAGACTATCTTAATTAAATAATATTTGTTTTAAAAGGGTGTATTTTACTTAATGATTTACACATGAATAAGCAGTACACTGCTTCCTAAAATCATTCTATACAAATCGGATGCAGATTGCCATCCGGTTTTTGAAGCATAAACCATTGTCTACTATTCATGATACCATACTTTTTTTTAGACGAAATTCCATTAAGTTATCCTCGAATCTTTCTTTTGTTAACAATCTATGATAGATATTAGACAATTAGGATAGACAGAATCTTTGAAAGTGGAATAGTACTGGGGTTTTATTCCTAGATTAATTCATTTCACAGAAATTTTCATTTAAAAGATATATTGTTTTTCTCTACATTGAGACATAAAACGTTTCCATGACCAGTAGCCTAGCACAACCAAATACCCAAACCATTTAGTATTAACACATTCGTACTCTTGTTACTCATGAAAATACATTTTGAAATACCGAGTGGCACAACCAAACAATGCCCAAACCATTTACTATTAACACAATTCGTTACATTTATTACTCATGAAAATACATTTGAAATACCGAGTGGCACAACCAAACAATGCCCAAACCATTTACTAATAACATATTCGTTACATTTATTACTCATGAAAATGCATTTTGAAATACCGAGTGGCACAACCAAACAATACCCAAACCATTTACTAATAACATATTCGTTGCTTTTGTTACTCATGAAAATACATTTTGAAATACGAGTGGCACAACCAAAACAATGCCCAAACCATTTACTATTAACATGTTCGTTGCTTTTGTTACTCATGAAAATATAGAATACTGAGTTGCCAGACGCACATTCTTACTTCAACCAGACCTCGAGCTATTTGTCTTTTCTCCAGGCAGGACACGAACAAACAAAGAATGACAATGAATGAATTAAAGTAATGAAATAATACAAGTAAATAAATCGTCAGGAACTAGTAAAACGACTCAACAGGGGTTTCGAAAGAAGGGGGTTATGAGGAGGGAGGAGGGAGGAGACGAGACGGAGAGGCTGGGTGAAAAAGTGGACAATAAATCCTTCTCTGGCAGCATTTGGTGGAATTTTGAGGTTTGCATCGTGAACAGAACTGTTTGTTTACACCCGTTTACACGCTGACTTTCGTCTTCTGGCGAGAACTTTTCAGTGTCGATACGGATGGTTGCAGTTGTGGCAGTCCATCCATATCTTTAACAAAAATCACTCCTGTAATTATTTTATATTTATATATATATATAATATATATATATATATATATTTCATTTCCCCCCCCCCCCCCACCCCACTTAGTAGCATTATGACCAATCCACCTTAACCACAACCCTCACAAATATATCACACCACCCCACTAAACCAGCTACACAACCCCCATCGTTTCACCCCCCCCACTCCCCCCCCCCCCCCCCCTCCTTTTCCTCTCCCATAATCCCTCTGTCGTTTCCGTCTGGCGGCCATTCTTCCTACCACATGGACAGATAAGTCACTCTTCGTTCTTTGTTTGTACTGTCCTAAATGTTGAATGTGATCTAGTTTTGTTTTTGCTTTTTGCCTGAAGAAGACCCATGAGGTCGAAATGCATCGTGTCTTGTCCTGTGCTCTGTTTGTCAATGTCCTTGGCGGTAACTAACCCCCTCTTTCTAAATTTCACTCCTGTAATGTCGCGGTGTTGTCAACACCATGGGGAGACAACACGATCAAACGAACTGTGAAATTTAACTTTCCTCGCCTGGTTTTCTTCAGTTTTGTAATGTTGAATCAGCAGCACTTCCTGCGCTTGTCTGCTTACTGTGGAAATTGGCAGTCTGCTAAATTTACGCCAGTCCTTGATGTTGTTTTTCATGGCCGATCTGATGTAGGAAGGATGTCTACCCGTTTCTCTATACTTCAGTTTATTAGAAGAATGCAGAGTAACGCGTCGAAATCTTTTTCATTGGAAACGTGCGCACTTTCTCTGTCTTTGAAGAATTTTCCAGACTCCATGTTTCATTTGCGTGAGTTCCAAATGGCTTTGAACTTCAAAAAGTTTACAGAATACAGTGATACCTGTTGAAACTCATGGTTTCACTGACTTTACAGTGATACCTGTTCAACCTCATGGTTTCACTGACTTTACAGTGATACCTGAACCTCATGGTTTCACTGACTTTACAGTGATACCTGAAACTCATGGTTTCACTGACTTTACAGTGATACCTGTTGAAACTCATGGTTTCACTGACTTTACAGTGATACCTGAAACTCATGGTTTCACTGACTTTACAGTGATATCTGTTGAAACTCATGGTTTCACTGACTTTACAGTGATACCTGTTGAAACTCATGGTTTCACTGACTTTACAGTGATACCTGGTGAAACCCATGGTTTCACTGACTTTACAGTGATACTGTTCAACCTCATGGTTTCACTGACTTTACAGTGATACCTGAACCTCATGGTTTCACTGACTTTACAGTGATACCTAAACCTCATGGTTTCACTGACTTTACAGTGATACCTGAACCTCATGGTTTCACCGACTTTACAGTGATACCTGTTCAACCTCATGGTTTCACTGACTTTACGATTTGTTGAACTCTCTCTCTGGCTTCTCTGTAAATGTCCAAAAGGTCCAGTCTGATGAAAAATGTGGAAAAATTATGCTGAGATACATATAGCTGATTACTAGTCTTAATTTTAATCTTAATCTCTATACATCCATTTTCATGTGGTCGTGAATGTGCACTCCTCAAAACTACATTTATTGCGAGAGAGCGTCTGCTTCTTTTTTCTTTTTTTTGGTATGATATGTAATTGATTCTGCAATCCTGTAGATGATCTTGAAAGTAGAATGCCACCATCTGAACACAATAGAATGCCACCATCTGAACACAATAGAATGCCACCATCTGAACACAATAGAATGCCACCATCTGAACACAGTAGAATGCCACCATCTGAACACAGTAGAATGCCACCATCTGAACACAGTAGAATGCCACCATCTGAACACAGTAGAATGCCACCATCTGAACACAGTAGAATGCCACCATCTGAACACAGTAGAATGCCACCATCTGAACACAGTAGAATGCCACCATCTGAACACAGTAGAATGCCACCATCTGAACACAGTAGAATGCCACCATCTGAACACAGTAGAATGCCACCATCTGAACACAGTAGAATGCCACCATCTGAACACAGTAGAATGCCACCATCTGAACACAGTAGAATGCCACCATCTGAACACAGTAGAATGCCACCATCTGAACACAGTAGAATGCCACCATCTGAACACAGTAGAATGCCACCATCTGAACACAGTAGAATGCCACCATCTGAACACAGTAGAATGCCACCATCTCAACACAGTAGAATGCCACCATCTGAACACAATAGCGAAAAAGAAAAAACAAACATAAGAAGAAAAAAAGTTTAACTGCCCCAGAGATTAACTGTGTCCGTAACTTCCTTCTCCTGGTATTTTTATGGCTAATTCATTAATGAAAAGGAAAAATATCAATGGGCTTAACAAACAGCCTTGCCTCGCTTAACTCTCTTGGGATAATAGAGGGGAACAAAGGGGGGAAATCAATGTGAACAATTTTCACGCGCGCATGAATCACAGAAGCGAACACACCTCACAACTTTGTGCTTCTTTCCATCTACCTCGTCTTTCTTTATATAGACCGTAATAATGTTTCTGTCCACTGAATCGAACGCTTTTCTAACATCGATGAAAACTTCATACTGTTTAGAGTGCTTTAGAAAGGTGTTTCTGGATTGGAAACAAAAGTGTAGAGATGTGGTCAACTGGGCAGTGTATAGATCAGATTCCAGACTGTTTTTCGACGTATTTTCCCATTTACTTCACCTAGTTACGCGATTTCTTTTTTTAGATACTACTGTAAAAGTCACTCATACATGTATACGGAATCTCCGTGTATTATCAGTTATATTTGGTGTTCCCTTGTTATGAATCGGCATAATGACTGATTTTGTCCACTCTTTCTGAAATGACCCTTCATCGAATAGTTTATAAAACATCCTACAGAATAAGATTATAGACTCATTTATGTTTTTGTACATTTCTCCCACATTTTATCGGATCAAAACTCTTCCCTACCTTTACAAATGCCATCCATGACTTATCTTCCTTGGTTTAAGACTCGTCAAAGATGATATTATGAGCACAAGATTCTGATAATTCATATTCATTTGTGATGTTTTCATACGTACTAGAATAGAAGGGCTGGAAGCTAATGATTATACAATTGTGCCTCAGTAATCGAATTGCTGAAGTTTACTGAACGAATAGCTGCCAGAACAGTTTTCAGTCCTCTAGACTTTCTTCCAAACTGATCAAAAGCGTACATTTTTTGCTCAAGCAATATCTGTTTACAGTCTGTCTTTTGTTCTGCAACGGTATTTTGAATTTATTTTTCCTCTTTTTTCTAATGATGATAATCACTCAGCTGGTGTTTTTTTCCCCCAACATTCTCAACGTATTTGATCATACGAGTAGCTGCCACTAGCAACGCACTGATACTAACACAAACTGATTCACTAACGCATAACATTCAGTGCACCATGATCAGCTCAGGATGAGTGAGTCAATGCTGCACATGTCTTTCAAATATAATTCCATCGGTTTTTGCCAAAGAATCCAGACAGTTTTTGACTGCGTACAACAACCCGTTTTGAAAAAGAGACAAATAAATTGCAAGACAAAACACGGTGCGTTTCGACCTCTTGGTCTTCTTCAGACAAGACAAACAATCTGCGCCCAATTTGGGGAGAGAAGTGATTGTTCGTTCCTCGTTTTCATTGCCTTCGATGTTGCTTGTCTTCCCTGGAGAAGAACAAAGAGGTCGAAACGCGTTGTGTTTGCCTTGTACTTGGTTTGTCTCCTTCGTTGGGCGGTACAGTCATTTTCTTTGTTTGTCTCCTTCGTTGGGCGGTACAGTCATTTTTCTTTGTTTGTCTCCTTCGTTGGGCGGTACAGTCATTTTTCTTTGTCTCCTTCGTTCGGCGGTACAGTCATTTTTCTTTGTTTGTCTCCTTCGTTGGGGCGGTACAGTCATTTTTCTTTGTTTGTCTCCTTCGTTGGGCGGTACAGTCATTTTTCTTTGTCTCCTTCGTTGGGCGGTACAGTCATTTTTCTTTGTTTGTCTCCTTCGTTGGGCGGTACAGTCATTTTTTCTTTGTCTCCTTCGTTCGGCGGTACAGTCATTTTTCTTTTTGGTTTGTTTCAGTTTGCACCTGCAGTCACTTCACTGTGACAACTAACTCCACCTGCAGTACTTCACTGTGACAACTAACTCCACCTGCAGTCACTTCACTGTGACAACTAACTGCACCTGCAGTCACTTCACTGTGACAAACCTAACTCCACTGCAGTCACTTCACTGTGACAACTAACTCCACTGCAGTCACTTCACTGTGAAACTAACTCCACCTGCAATCACTTCACTGTGAAAACTAACTCCACCTGCAATCACTTCACTGTGACAACTAACTCCACCTGCAGTCACTTCACTGTGACAACTAACTCACCTGCAGTCACTTCACTGTGACAACTAACTCCACCTGCAGTCACTTCACTGTGAAAACTAACTCCACCTGCAGTCACTTCACTGTGACAACTAACTCACCTGCAGTCACTTCACTGTGACAACTAACTCCACCTGCAGTCACTTCACTGTGACAACTAACTCCACCTGCAATCACTTCACTGTGACAACTAACTCCACCTGCAGTCACTTCACTGTGACAACTAACTCCACCTGCAGTCACTTCACTGTGACAACTAACTCCACTGCAATCACTTCACTGTGACAACTAACTCCACCTGCAATCACTTCACTGTGACAACTAACTCCACCTGCAGTCACTTCACTGTGACAACTAACTCCACCTGCAGTCACTTCACTGTGAAAACTAACTCCACCTGCAGTCACTTCACTGTGAAAACTAACTCCACCTGCAATCACTTCACTGTGAAAACTAACTCCACCTGCATCACTCACTGTGAAAACTAACTCCACCTGCAGTCACTTCACTGTGAAAACTAACTCCACCTGCAATCACGTCACTGTGAAAACTAACTCCACCTGCAATCACTTCACTGTGAAAACTAACTCCACCTGCAATCACTTCACTGTGAAAACTAACTCCCTGCAATCACTTCACTGTGAAAACTAACTCCACCTGCAATCACTTCACTGTGAAAACTAACTCCACCTGCAATCACTTCACTGTGAAAACTAACTCCCTGCAATCACTTCACTATGAAAACTAACTCCACCTGCAATCATTTCACTGTGAAAATAACTCCACCTGCAGTCACTTCACTGTGAAAACTAACTCCACCTGCAATCACTTCACTGTGAAAACTAACTCCACCTGCAATCACTTCACTGTGAAAAAACTAACTCCACCTGCAATCACTTCACTGTGAAAACTAACTCCACCTGCAATCACTTCACTGTGAAAAACTAACTCCACCTGCATCACTTCACTGTGAAAACTAACTCCACCTGCAATCACTTCACTGTGAAAATCTAACTCCACCTGCAATCACTTCACTGTGAAAACTAACTGCACCTGCAATCACTTCACTGTGAAAACTAACTCCACCTGCAATCACTTCACTGTGAAAACTAACTGCACCTGCAATCACTTCACTGTGAAAACTAACTCCACCTGCAATCACTTCACTGTGAAAACTAACTCCACCTGCAATCACTTCACTGTGAAAACTAACTCCACCTGCAATCACTTCACTGTGAAAACTAACTCCCTGCAGTCACTT
>CM031626.1:55001104-55006104 GCA_018398815.1 Conus ventricosus
ATCGGTGGTTCGTTTCCTTTCCCCAGGAAATCTCAAAGCTGGGTTTGGTTTCTGTCCCGTTGATGGCGTGCGTCGTCTGTGAGCGATGTTATGGTGGGTAAGGGTAAGGGTTTGTTCGTGTATGCCTTTTGAGGATGCTAGACAATTATGTATGTATGTATAAACACGAGTGTTTAGTAGACTGGAGCTTGCTTCAAACAAGTCCTCTCCCGAAATAGCCGTTGAGTTTGGCTAGGGCGTAACAGACACAAATATAGGGCATGAACTGGGTTTGGGGAGACCCAGAATGCAGCAGAGCGACTTGAGAATGGCTCTTTTGTCATTTAAAAGCATTTGCCTTTTATTTGCAGTTCAAAATTTGCTGGTTTTGTTTGTTTTTGTTTCATTCTTGACGTGGGCTTCCAGGTATGAGATGCAGTTGAAAGTGAAAATTACATGGTTGAAAAGAACGTTATCTGAATCGGCTTTCGATTTTGTGTATGTAACTCGGATTTCGAAATGTATGCAGGGGCTAGGTTGGTGGTTTCAACTGATTGAGTAAGAGTGTTGTTAGTGCAGTGTATGTTATTTTACAGATATTTTAAATGCCGTTACTGTGTGTTCCTTCGGTTTTCTCAATACTAAACTGAATGTGCAGGCTTTTTCTGATAAAGAGTTTGAGGAATTTACGCTTTTTAAACAAGTTTATGTTTCTGAGTTTGCTTCATGATCAACTTTGATTGACCGATATGGTTTTTTGTTTTTTAATGAACGTGTCACAATGTGTCCTTATTACATTTCAGCATTAATATAGCCGTCCATACAACCTTACCTGCAGACATACTATGCATATATATATAGATATAGTTTTTTGTGTGCGCGCGCGCGTACATACACACACACGCGCGCGCGCGCACCCACACACGCACGCATGCACGCGCACAAACACACATACATCACATCTTGTATACGCGCTTGCGCGAGCACATATTATACACACACCTGCGAAGGATGGTGGAGAACAGACGTGCGCACACATCTCTCGCAAACCATACGTAAGACAACGCTCGTGACGTGACACAGAATATGACACAGCGCGCCGTACATACGGTTACTGTACATCATTTGTCGGGAAATATCAGCACAGAGCACACACACAACATAAGAGACCACACTCAAACACACCAAGATGTGAAGCTGGCACACACAGACAAGTCAAAAGATAAAGCCGGACATGGAGAAAAGAAACCATGACACTCATGGAAGTGAAGATATATACCACAACACACACACAACAACACACACACACACACAACACACAACACACAGATGTCAAGAGAGAAAGCAGCATACAAAGAGGTCAACGCGTAAAACCGGTACAAACACAGAAATGAGAGATAAACTTTTACATAAACCATTATCAAACACGAAATGCGAGAGATAAACTTCATAAACCATTACAAACACGAAATTCGAGAGATAAACTTTTACATAAACCATTATCAAACACATGCTGTGAGATAAACCAGCGCAGGCACAGAGATCAAGTTGTAAACCATCATAGACACAGGGGTGAAAAGATAAACCATCAAAAATACAGATGTTCAGAGAGAAACCATCGCACACAGAGGTCACGAGATAAACCATCACGCACAGAGGTCACGAGATAAACCATCACACACAGAGGTCACGTGATAAACCATCACACACAGAGGTCACATGATAAACCATCACACACAGAGGTCACGAGATAATACCAATCACAACACACGAGGTCACGAGATAAACCATCACACACAGAGGTCACATGATAAACCATCACACCACAGGTCACGAGATAAACCATCACACAGAGGTCACGAGATAAACCACATCACAGAGGTCACGAGATAAACCATCACACACAGAGGTCACGAGATAAACCATCACACACAGAGGCACAGATAAACCATCACACACAGAGGTCACGAGATAAACCATCACACACAGAGGTCACGAGATAAACATACAACAGAGTCGCATGTAACCATCACACACAGAGGTCAGAGATAAACCATCACACACAGAGGTCACGAGATAAACCACACACACAGAGGTGCATGAATAAACCATCACACACAGAGGTCACGAGATAAACCATCACACAGAGGTCAGAGATAAACATCCACACAGAGGTCAAGAGATAAACCATCACACATAGAGGTCAAGAGATAAAACTACCACACAAGGTCGAGAAAACACACACACACAGGATCAAGAGATAAACCACCACACAGAGGTCAAGAGATAAACCATCACACAATGTCAGAGATATGAAAACATCTACACACTAGAGGTCAAGAGATAAACACTACACACACAGGTCAGAAAAAACACTACACACACAGGTCAAGAAATAAACCACCACACAGAGGTCACGAGATAAACCATCATACAGAGGTCACGAGATACACCATCACACACGGAGGTCGAGAGATAAACCACTACACAGAGGTCACAAGATTAACCCTACGACATACAAAAGCCAAGAGATAAACCTTCACATACACAAAGATCGAGACATAAACCATCAACATACAAATGTCAAGAGATAAACCACCACACATGCAAAGGTCAAGAGATAAACCATCACACACACAAAGGTCGAAAGATAAACCATCACACACACACACAATGGTCAAGAGATAAACCATCACACACACAATGGTCAAGAGATCAACCACACACAGAAAGGTCGAGAGATAACCACCACACACACACAAAGGTCGAAAGATAAACCATCACACACACAGTGGTCAAGAGATAAACCATCACACACACAACGGTCAAGACTCAACCACACACACAAAGGTCAAGAGATAAAGCATCACACAGACAGAGGTCAAGAGATAAACTATCACACACACTGAGGTCAAGAGATAAACCGTCACACACACAGAGGTCAAGAGGTAAACTGTCACACTCACGGAGGTCAAGAGACAAACCGTCACACACACATAGGTCAAGAGATACACCATCACACACACATAGGTCAAGAGATTAAGTATCACACTCACAGAGGTCGAGACAAAGCGTTACACACAAAGAGGTCAAGAGATAAACTATCACACAGACACTGGTCAAGAGATAAACTGTCACACACACACAGAGGTCAAGAGATAAACCGTTACACACACAGAGGTCGAGAGATAAACCATCATACAGACAGAGGTCAAGATGTAAACGATGACACACGCAGAAGTCAAGAGATAAACCGTCACACACAGAGAGGTCAAGAGGTAAACTGTCACACTCACGGAGGTCAAGAGATAAACCGTCACACACACATAGGTCAAGAGATACACCATCACACACACATAGGTTAAGAGATTAACTATCACACTCACAGAGGTCGAGATAAAGCGTTACACACAAAGAGGTCAAGAGATAAACTATCACACAGACACTGGTCAAGAGATAAACTGTCACACACACAGAGGTCAAGAGATAAACCGTTACACACACAGAGGTCGAGAGATAAACCATCATACAGACAGAGGTCAAGAGGTAAACGATGACACACGCAGAAGACAAGAGATAAACCGACACGCACACAAAAGTCAAGAGATACACCATTACACACACAGGTCAAGATATAAACCACCACACACATGTCAAGAGATAAACATCTACACACGCAGAGGTCAAGAGATAAACCACCACACACACAAAGATCGAGATATAAACATCTACACACGCAGAGGTCAAGAGATAAACCACCACACACATGTCGAGATAAACATCTACACACGCAGAGGTCAAGAGATAAACCACCACAACATGCAGAGATAAACATCTACACACGCAGAGGTCAAGAGATAAACCACCACACAATGTCGAGATAAACATCTAACACGCAGAGGTCAAGAGATAAACCACCACACACAGTCGAGATAACACACACACAAAGGTCAAGAGATAAACCACACACGCACAAAGGTCAAGAGATAAACACCACACACACCACAAGGTCAAGAGATAACACCACACCACAAAGGTCAAGAGATAAACCACACACACACACACAAAGGTCAAGAGATAAACCACCACACAACACACAAAGGTCAAGAGATAAACCACACCACACGCACAAAGGTCAAGAATAAACGACACCACACGCACAAAGGTCAAGAGATAAACCACCACACACACACAAAGGTCAAGAGATAAACCACCACACGCACAAAGGTCAAGAGATAAACCACCACACGCACAAAGGTCAAGAGATAAACCACCACACGACAAGGTCAAGAGATAAACCACCACACACACGAAGGTCAAGAGATAAACCACCACACCACAAAGTCAAGAGATAAACCACACACACAAAGGTCAAGATAAACCACCACACGCACACAAGGTCAAGAGATAAACCACCACACGCACAAAGGTCAAGAGATAACCACAAACACACACGCACAAAGGTCAAGAGATAAACCACCACACACAAAGGTCAAGAGATAACCACCACGCACAAAGGTCAAGAGATAAACCACCACACGCACAAAGGTCAAGAGATAAACACCACACGCACACAGGTCAAGAGATAAACCACCACACGCACACAGGTCAAGAGATAAACACCACACGACAAAGGTCAAGAGATAAACCACCACACGCACAAAGGTCAAGAGATAAACCACACACACACAAGGTCAAGAGATAAACCACCACACGCACAAAGGTCAAGAGATAAACCACCACACGCACAAAGGTCAAGAGATAAACTACACACACACACAAGGTAAGAGATAAACCACCACAGCACAAAGGTCAAGAGATAAACCTTCACACACAAAGGTCAAGAGATAAACCACCACACGCACAAAGGTCAAGAGATAAACCACACACACACAGGTCAAGAGATAAACCACACACCACACAAGGTCAAGAGATAAACCACACACGCACAAGGTCAAGAGATAAACCACCACACGCACAAAGGTCAAGAGATAAACCACCACACCACAAAGGTCAAGAGA
>CM031626.1:55011104-55056104 GCA_018398815.1 Conus ventricosus
TACCATGCCTCATCCATGACATGTTAAGTGTCATGCCCATGATATGTTATGTGTGTGCATGCGGATGGTAGACTGCATCCTAACACATCCATTCACGAGTGCCGTCTGAAGAAGGAAGAGGAAACTGCTGTCTGTAAAAAAACAAATGAAGGAAGGAATGGATGAATGAAGGGCATCACGACGCAGGATGTTAATAGAACAGTAGACTTAAAGATTCTGCCTATATAAAGCAGTAAACAAAAACAATGATCATGATAATGACTATCAGACTTGCATGAATAGATAAACAGGCATAAATAAATGAATGGTGAGTGCACTCTTCCACCATTTTCTTCTCCAGGCATAAATAAATAGATAAACAGACATATATGTAGATAGAGGGATAGATGGAAGGATAGATGGATGGATAGATATACGATAATTATTCAGCATAGTTGTCCGAATTTTTAAAACAAAAAAGGAAAGAAAAGAAAGCAAGACGAGGATGATGAAGGGTAAAGCATTTGTTTCTCCGTGATTAAAAAAAAAAATTGCCTTAAAAACCAGATTACTTGGTTTATACAAAGCATCTTTAATCACTGAATATGCTGACCTCACCGTGAATCAGTAGATGTGCATACTGCATTTTAAATATGAAGCATGGAAACAGTAATATATATCACATATACAAACAACAGTTTGAGTAATAAAAAATGCAAATAACACAATTATCAAACACTCAAACAGCAACAGAAACCATAAAATATGGGATGACACAATATATTAAATACACAAACAGCAGTTTTAATTACTAGATATGGAAAGAACGCCAGACATTAAATGTACAATCAGTAGTGAATAATAACATATGGACACAACACACATATGGAATATAGAAACAGTAATCAAAATCATTGAATATGGACACAGTATCTTGTACTGAATAAACAAATAGCAATTCAAATTGTTAGATATGGTAAAAGCACACATAATTATGCATCAACATTCAAACATCTAATATGATGAACTATGTAAACAACACCACTTTGCATCATTTAATATGAAATGATCTTTTCTATTATCAAACATGTAAACATTTTGTATCATTAAAAATGCAAACAAAATTTTGTGCCATTGTGTACAAATAGTATCTTATATCATCAACTTTGCCACCTATGTTTAGTAAAAAAGCAAATACCACCCTGAATTACTTACATATGCAAACGGTACGTACATTGTATAACCAGTACCTCACATCATTACATATCCAAACAGCACATTAAAACATGAAAAACAAAAATTCAGACCACCTTTTCAACGATTATACACAATGATTAAGATGTGAATACTAGTTCTAATCCCAACACACGGAGTGCCGGAAGTATTCGGACCACCTTATAAACCATTTAACAATCATAAAGAATTAAGTTCTAGTGCTACTCACAAAGTGTTTATAACAATAGCATCAGCGGCTTCAGTTATACCAGTTGGCCTAAATAGATACGTTTGATTTAATGTAGGGCACTGTCTTCTGGAAGGAGACTCGGTCATGTCAGTGACATAAAGATGTGTAGATAATTGAGAGCCGAGAGGGATTTAAACCCACAATTATCATAACTATGTGACTCAACGGTAGTATCTGCATTAGCCTACATTTTAAATGCCATTTTCACAATGCAAACATTCTTCAGATTGAATATTATTTTCTGTGCAAAGCCTGATTTAGTGGTAGTTGTTGCATCCTTTGGAATAAATCTGTGCAAAGCCTGGTATAGTGGTAATAGTTGTTGCATCCTTTGGTTTAAATGTTATTTCCTGTGTAAATCCTGGTTTAGTGGTAGTAGTTGTTGCATCCTTTGGTTTAAATCTTATTTTCCTGTGTAAAGTCTTTTTATGTAGATTGCCACTGAGAGGGTGTTTCACCTGGGTTTGTTTACGTAAGTCTGGGTCAGGTGTGATGAGTGAGAGCTGTTGTGTTTACTTTAGTCTTAAGTGATATAGTTGCAGCCATCTTTCGATTTATGTACAAGTTTCTGTGTAAAGCCTGGTTGAATGGTAGTAGTTGTATCATCACTGGTTGAAATTATAATGAATGTGTCTGAACTATTGTCACCTAAGTGTGAGGTTATTTTCATCATCATTTTTGTTTTACTGGTCTGTTCTTGGACTTTTAGTTTTGTTTGATTTGTTTTAAGCGAATGGTCAGGGTGCATGAGGAAGTAAAGCTGTAGAAAATGATACATGACAAAAAAAAAAAAACAACCACAGTTAAGATGAGTGATGATTTTAAAGTCGTCCAGTAATTCATCTGAAAACAATTAATAAAGTGTTGCTTCTATCCAAAAACTTCACACAAAAAAAGGCAGAGTTACTTGAAACATTTGCCCCATACAATCATCGTTAGTTAGTTAGTGCCTCGTTCTTTTAACTCTTCCAAATGTATTAGGCTGGGACTCGCTGTCTGAGAATAAGACTGTTATTGTAGTGAGAACACAGTAACACATAATAATTATTGAAACTGGTCATACTTTATACTTGACTATTGTTTACATGAGAGTTATTATAGTATACACTTAACTATTGCTTACATGAGACTTACTATAGTATACACGTAACTATTGCTTATATGAGAGTTATTATAGTATACACTTAACTATTGCTTATAAGAGACTTATTATAGTATACACTTAACTATTGCTTATGTGAGACTTATTACAGTATACACTTAACAATTGCTTATATGAGACTTATTATAGTATACACTTAACTATTGCTTATATGAGACTTATTACAGTATATACTTAACTATTGCTTATAGGAGACTGATCATAGTTTATAACCTACAAATTACACGGGCCTGTACAAGGTGTCATAATTGCCTTTTCATATAAATACAATCATGAGCAATTTTTATGAAGATTGCCATTGAGAGGTTATTTCACCTGGGTTTGTTTATGTAAGTCTGGGTCAGGTGTGAGAAGTGAGAGCTGGACTCGACAGCAGCTGTCCAGAAAATGAATTTCAGCTTCGACCCGAACTCATGCCGTGTGCACGTGTATTTTGTGCCATCATTTGTACAGTTGTAACGTTCATGTATCTCTGCTCCTTTCGGGGTGTAGCCGTGAGCACTGACGCAAAGCTTACCTGTGTTCACGCCATCGTCAGTTACGTGCGTTGATTATACCTGGTTCGACTCAGTACTGTCTGCGCTTGGCGCTCTTTACTGCAGTTAATTACTGGTCTAATGTGATCACAACTGAGATCAGTATACTTGTTATTACAATCGTGTACTGCTGTTAACTCTCTCTCTCTCTCTCTCTCTCTCTCTCTCTCTCTCTCTCTCTCTCTCAATCAGTTTTTTTAAATCTGGTTTCTTCTTTTCCCTGTTCTTTATTATTCATTTTGTGCCCAGCCCATTTTTTTTCATAAAAGTTTAAATCTATAATACACTTTTGTTTTGACAAAAAGGAATCTTTTCTTCACATGGTATTGGACTTTTTTTTAGTTTAAAATCTATAATACACTTTTGTTTTGACAAAAAGGAATCTTTTCTTCACATGGTATTGGACTTTTTTTTAGTTTAAAATCTATAATACACTTTTGTTTTGACAAAAAGGAATCTTTTCTTCACATGGTATTGGACTTTTTTTTAGTTTAAAATCTATAATACACTTTTGTTTTGACAAAAAGGAATCTTTTCTTCACATGGTATTGGACTTTTTTTTAGTTTAAAATCTATAATACACTTTTGTTTTGACAAAAAGGAATCTTTTCTTCACATGGTATTGGACTTTTTTTTGGACAGACGTAAGTATGTTTCCATACAAGTGAAAATAATACCTGCACGCATAAGAACTAAACAAACGAATAAATGCAAACGCATTTGCACATATGAATAGATACGTACATACATGCATTCGTAGACACATAATAACACTGCATCCAACCATCCAAATTTGCATATATGCATAGATAGAGGTCGACATGCATGCACGCACACACACGCACACACACACACACACACACACACACACACACACACACACACACACACACACACACACACACTGTTTACTACGCAGTCCTATGGGACATTTGTTATGGTTTGTGTTATGATTCAAAATAGTTATTTAAAGTTGGTCTTCCCATACCTTTTTTCCCCCATTGTATTGTAAAGATTGTAAAGATGCTTTTTTTTTTCGTATATGATTGCAAGATAGCCCACCCACCCACCTCCTCCTCATGCTCCCTCTCTCCACATCCTTTCTCTTCGTCTAATATCACTTAATGTGGAAAGACGTTAAATTGAAGACAACAACAACAAAACACACACACACACACACACACACACACACACACACACACACACACACACACACACACACTACATCCATCCATCCATCCATCCAAATATACATAGAGTGGGACCCCATGACGCATTACGTACTTTGACTATCTCAAAAAGTGTCCCTTAGAGGAGACAAAAGTAGTAGCACGTGCAATTTGCCACAAAGGGTGTTGACATTACACTGTAGCGCCCAGTTTACAGTTTGTAAAGTTTCAGTCATGAAGAGACCTTGTGGAACCCATTGCTGCTCAAATTCAAATTGTTTGCTATTCACTGCACAGACAGAAGCCTTTTCTAGTGTGTATGTCATTGTGATTCAAATTGTTTGCTATTTACTGCACAGAGAGAAGTCTTTTCTAGTGTGTATGTCATTGTGATTCAAATTGTTTGATATTTACTGCATAAAGAGAAGCCTTTTCTAGTTTGTTTGTTATCGTGATTGGATTCAAATTGTTTGCTATTTACTGCATAAAGAAAAGCCTTTGCTAGTTTGTATGTCATTGTGATTGGCGAAAAAATGTCTGAATAGGTAGAACATTATCCTTAAGATTTTTTTCTTTTTCATGTTGTTTATTTTATTACGTGTTGGCTTGTCGTGCAAGGGATAATCTGATATGCGATTCCTTTGGATTTAAATGTTCAGTAACAACAACAACAAATAGAATTTAATCATTTATTTCGTGTGTTTGTATGTTTTGAGCCACTCCGAATGGAAGTGTGTTGGGTGTGTATGCTTGCTGAAATTTGTTCCGTTCTTGTTTCATGTGATTGTAAAGCACCACATGGTAGGGTAAGGATTCACGATATGGTGTTGTACACAGGATTGTTGTTATTATTGTCATTAATAATAATATTTTTCAATCACTACAACAACAACGACAATAATAATAAAGATGATGATAATAATATTTAAAAAATAAATAATGATAATGATGATGATAGAAATAATAACAATGATAATAAAAATGATGGTGATAATGATGATGATCATTATCGTTATTGTTTTTGTTGCTATTAGTATTATTGTGGTTGTTGTTGTTACCGAACATTTAAATCCAGGAAATCGTATTTGAGATTATCCCTTACACAAAGAGCCGAAGTGTGAAATGAAAAAAAAAAAAGTGATAACGTTACAAGCCTTTACTTATATGATGTGGCTGAATCTTCTGTTGACCATTTTGAACAGTTGAGTAAGTTTATTATCATTATTGTTATGATAACAATAACAATAATAAAGTAATAATTAATTTTATTATTATTATTATTGGTGGTGGTGGTGATGCTGTATTAGAAATGCGAAAACAAAAGAGTAGAAATTAAATATCCCTTGGTTTGTCAATATGTACATGGATTAATCAGGAATCCCCCAAGAAAACGCTAAACAGACAAACAAGTACCGTCAAATGGATGGTAGGCTTTTACACGAATACATAAGGTGCAGAACAGTAAACTAAAACTATATTTATCTTCATCTGTTCCTAGGAACCTGCCTGCCTATCTATCTATCTATCTATCTATCTATCTATCTATCTATCTATCTATCTATCTATCTATCTATTATCTATCTCTGTGTGCGTGTGTGTGTGTACATAGAGTTTAATTTTCTTCTTTTTTCAGACTTTGTCGTGTCATTTAAATGACGAAAGAAATGTTAGCCTATACGTGTCTTCCCCCCCCCCCTCCCCCTCGGCCCCACCAACCCCAGTGTGTGTGTGTGTGTGTGTGTGTGTGTGTGTGTGTGTGTGTGTGTGTGTGAGAGAGAGAGAGAGAGAGAGAGAGAGGAGAGAGAGAGAGAGAGAGAGATAGTTTACTTTATTGTTCAGTAACATTTGGAAAGGCCTCGGAGCAGGCGATGTGAATGGTTGGTCTTCAAGATGGATTACAATGGTTTCCACATGCTGCTAGTGAAGGGTTTTACATTTCTGAAATATTTCCCTGATTTTTCATTTTGTTTCTTCCATAAGTCCTTCACACACACACACACACACACACACACACCCTCCCACCCTCTTTTTAAGACCAAAATCTCTGCCAAGTCATTAATGAGGGAGGAATTGTTAGCCTGCACTTGTTTTCCCTCACTGCAGAATTGTTCAACATATAAAGTGAAAGTATTCGGCCAAAGATTTATCATCATTTGTATTTTCCCCATGTTCTGTATTTACCTGCGAACCTTTCACGTGTGTGGAGCGACATCCGGTGTTTTAAACCTGGGACTTTTTTTTTTTAAAGTGTTCTCTCTCTCTCTCTCTCTCTCTCTCTCTCTCTCTCTCTCTCTCTCTCTCTGTGTGTGTGTGTGTGTGTGTGGTTTTTTTTACATGTGTGTGGGGGGAGGAGAGAGAGAGAGAGAGAGAGAGAGAGAGAGAGAGAGAGAGAGAGAGAGAGAGAGAGAGAGAGAGAACGAGAACGAGAGAGAGAGCGAGAGAGAGAGAACGAGAGAGAGAGAGAGAGACACGTCAAAGTTTCGTGATCAGCTCCATCAAAGAGGGTTCCCTACGTGCCACAGTGTTCAGGGGTTAGAGCGAAATAGATAAATGAACAGTAAAAGAAAGTGAACAGACCGTAGCGCAAAGAGTGGATAGAGGGGCTCATGTACAAAACGTAGCGGGCGACTAATCGGGCATTAACACAACGCGACAGACAATAAAGAAAATGGCACATATCTAAATGAATTAATAAATAGATTGATATTTTGAAAAATCTGAAATTGATAAAATGCTTAATGAATGAATGAATGAACAAAAACGATTCATTGATTGAGTGAGGACAACATAGACACACGTGGGTAACGTGCAAGAAGGGGAAAAAAACATATCGACAGCATTTCCTGTCCTGCAAATAAGTCAATAAATGTATTAATGAATTCAAAAGAAAATATATGTCAAAATTCTGAATCATAAAGAAAGTTGATAGCAAAAATAAATGCGCAAACGCTTAAATGCGAACAGAAAAAGAAAATGGAAAAAAAATATGTAAAACTAACATCAGCAACAGGAGATAAACGAAACCATTTGGCGAGTAGATAAACTGAGGAACGGATACCTTCGCTGCAAATGAATATATACATAAGCAAGCGGCGAATGGTTAACATATAAATGAAGGATTAAATGCTTGAATATTTTGTTCAGTAAATGAGGATATGAATCGTCTGTGCGCAGACCTAATACAAGTTACGGAACAGCAAAAACGGAGAGGGAAAATTAAGAGTCACACATTAATGTTCATGAATGGGTGCAAATATGTTCACAAATGAGCGAAGAAATGAACAAAGAAACAGAATCACAGTGCCAATGTTTCATCGAGGGTGCAGTGAAGTACATAAGTAAAATCAACGCACGAAATAAATAAATAGATCAACACAAAAGTGCTAACGTTTCATCGATGGTGCAGTGAAGTACATATATAAATTCACGCACGAAAAAAGCCAATAGATAAACTCACAAATAAATAAAGAGAATCATAGAATCATTGTACTCATGTTTCATCGAATGAAGATACGAATCAACAAAGGAATGAGTAAATAAATAATGAGTGAATGAATGAATGAATTTTTTTTTTAAAGCTGAATGAGTGAACATGAATGAACAGATAAATAGAAAAGTAAATAAACCAATACATAAATAAATTACGAATGAATTAATAAAATAAATGAATGAATAGATAAAAAAACAAACATATGAACATGTGCTGTAGTGGAACGAGCAGTCGCCAATGAAACTACAGTTGCCAGTCATGAGACGCTTCTCATACCAGGGCACGTCTCCCCCTTTCCACACTAGATCTGGGGGAGGGGGGGGGGGGGGGGATCTGCGAGCATTTTTTTCTGATCTAGACAGTAAACTGAGTTCCCGTGAGCAGCATTCTCTGTGCGCACGTAAAAGAACTCACGACAAGAAAGGAAAGTGTCCCCGGCCTCAGTCTTACTGTGACTGGTAAGCAGAAATATTCGAAGACAGGGAGGAATTTAAAAAATCCGGTTACCAGAAATATTCAAAGACTGGGAGGAATTTAGAATACGGTTATTCGAAGACGGGGAATTAAAAAAACCGATATTCGAAGACAGGGAGGAATTCAAAATACGGTTACCAGAAATATTCGAAGACAGGGAGGAATTCAAAATACGGTTACCAGAAATATTCGAAGACAGGGAGGAATTCAAAATACGGTTACCAGAAATATTCGAAGACAGGGAGGAATTCAAAATACGGTTACCAGAAATATTCGAAGACAGGGAGGAATTCAAAATACGGTTACCAGAAATATTCGAAGACGGGGAGGAATTTAAAAACCGGTTACCAGAAATGTTCAAAGACAGGGAGGAATTCAAAAAACGGTTACCAGAAATATTCGAAGACGGGGAGGAATTTTTTTTTTAAAAACCGGTTAACAGAAATATTCGAAGACGGGGAGGAATTTAAAAAACGGTTACCAGAAATATTCGGAGACAGAAATTAAATTTTAAAAAAAAGAATAAAAAAAAAGATTATTTGAAGACAGAAAAGAATTTTTTTTTTTAATGGTTACCAGAAATATTTGAAGACGGAGGAATTCAAAAAATGGTTAGGCTTGCCAGAAATATTCGAAGACGGGGAATTTTTTTGTTTGTTTGTAGGTTAGCAGAAAAATTCGAAGACAGGATGAAATTTGAACATTGGTTACTAGAAATATTCGGAGACAGGGAGGAATTTACAAAATGGTTACCAGAAATATTCGAAGACGGGGAGAAATTTAAAACATAGTTAACAGGAATATTCGAAGACAGGGAGAAATTTTAAAACATGGTTAGTAGGAATATTCGTTAAAAGAAAAAAAAAATGGTTACCAGAAACATTCGAAGACACGCTTTTTTTTTTTAAATGGTTACCAGAAATATTAAAAGACAGTGAGAATTTTTTTTTTTTAAGGAAAAAAAAGAATACGGGCGGCTTTTTTATTTTTTTAATTTTTTTTTCCCTGGAGAGAGGAGCTTGAATCACACAGAAACATGTGGTTTAACGGCTGTAAGTAATGTGAACAAATAAATGAACTGATAAGTCGGCAAATGAAAAGAGGCACACGAACAAAAGAAAATGAACAGTAAACAAGTGGGGTATGTTCTGCTCCCATAAGGAAACCTAACACATGATAAACAGTAAACAAGTGGGGTATGTTCTGCTCCCATAAGGAAACCTAACACATGATAAACAGTAAACAAGTGGGGTATGTTCTGCTCCCATAAGGAAACCTAACACATGATAAACAGTAAACAAGTGGGGTATGTTCTGCTCCCATAAGGAAACCTAACACATGATAAACAGTAAACAAGTGGGGTATGTTCTGCTCCCATAAGGAAACCTAACACATGATAAACAGTAAACAAGTGGGGTATGTTCTGCTCCCATAAGGAAACCTAACACATGATAAACAGTAAACAAGTGGGGTATGTTCTGCTCCCATAAGGAAACCTAACACATGATAAACAGTAAACAAGTGGGGTATGTTCTGCTCCCATAAGGAAACCTAACACATGATAAACAGTAAACAAGTGGGGTATGTTCTGCTCCCATAAGGAAACCTAACACATGATAAACAGTAAACAAGTGGGGTATGTTTTGCTCCCATAAGGAAACCTAACACATGATAAACAGTAAACAAGTGGGGTATGTTCTGCTCCCATAAGGAAACCTAACACATGATAAACAGTAAACAAGTGGGGTATGTTTTGCTCCCATAAGGAAACCTAACACATGATAAACAGTAAACAAGTGGGGTATGTTCTGCTCCCATAAGGAAACCTAACACATGATAAACAGTAAACAAGTGGGGTATGTTCTGCTCCCATAAGGAAACCTAACACAGAGTAACTTTTATTCAAGACTGGCACAGCCTTTTAAACTTGAATAAAGTCAGACAAAATACATAGACGAACAATCTAATAGTGGGGGAAAAACAAGCGCAGGCCAACAACTGAACTGTCTGGCAAAGATTTGGACTTGAGGGGAGGGGAGAGGAGAGTTTGAAGATGAAGAAACTGGGAAAATGAAATTAAAAAAAAAATTATGTTACAGATATGAAAACTCTTCACTAGCTGCATAAGGGAACCATCGCAATCCCTTTTGAAGGCAGATATATTTGTATTGCCTGCTCCGAGGCCTTTCCCCCGCTGGATCGGGACTCATCAGGGAGACACGGCTGGTTGTGTCTGCGCCCCCGGCGTCAAATAGAGACACACCACAGTCCATAATACTGTGGTGTTCTCACCACCATGGGTGCAAAAAAGAATCCAATAGCACCCCCAGAGCAGCCAGCGAAGAGTAGTAAATGCAATCAAACGAAAGTGTGGGGAGGAAATAAAGTTGTAAAACTAAAGACATTATGCAAATAATATAAAATGTAGGGGACAGTCTTTGAGCCTACGCCTGAGGATCCACCCAAAGATGCAAGGGAGATCAAAAGACAAACACACAGACGGACAGAAACAAATACAAATAACCTCAATTTAATCAAAGCAAAATCGGAAATGAAATGAAAACATAAACCCACTTGTTTACTGTTTATCGTTTACTGTTCCCTACCTCATTTCATTTCCGATTTTCCAAAAGAAAATAGTCGTTCTCTGATAAAGACGATGTTCGGAAATGCTCGACACTCTAGAAGTGAAGATCACAGACTTACTTAGCCGACATATGAATTAATAGAGACTTGCAAGTACACACACACACACACACACACACACACACACTTTTTTTTTTTAACGTAAACAGATGTTCAAGCAGTCTGGTTTAATAATCAAGCTCCTTTCCGTTTTAACTCTATGCCATCATCAGTAGAAACTAGATAAACATTGTTTTAAAGGGTTTGAGGTCGAAAAGGAAATGTTTTCAAATAATGTTCACACAGTTTTTTGTGTGTGTTTTTTTCTCCAGCACCAAAAGTAGTCACGTTCTGTTAGTGGAAAGAAGAGCTGCGGACATTTTGCTCTTTCCCGGACAGACAAGGAACAAACCAATTGTTGGCGAGTATAGGTGCAACACGAACTGCCCGGACTGTTGAAGTCATCGCTGCTCCCGTCTTATTCCACTTCTTTCGCCGCTAGCCACAATCACACGCGCGCGCGCACTCACTCCCACCCACACCGCACCAACACCCCATATGCACACACACGCACACACGCACGCACGCACGCACGCACGCACGCGCGCGCACACACACACACACACACACACACACACACACACACACACACACACACACACACACGTCCTGGTACGTGCGTATACGCATTTAATTATGCATTAAGTCGCCGTCTGAAGCATTAAAGATCAGAAACGCAAGTTTGTTAAAGTCCTAAAATTATTATGGACCATGTTTTGCTATGCAGCTCTACTCTCTTCTTAACACAGCAGAGAGAAAGGTTCGCACATACTAGATACTATGCGCTGTAATAGAGACGCGACTATTTTGAGTTGTGGGAAGGTTGTCGTGTCACAAGCGGAACTGACTGTGCTTGTTCTGTTTAAAATTGTCCACCTGCTGGGGTTGTGTCAAGAAAATCTTGTCATTAGTGGCATTCATCGTAAGTTGATTGACGAAATAACATGATCGGAATGAATGAATGAAATTGAATGTTCAAAAAAAGAGAATCATTTTCTGAAGTCACAATGAATAAATAAATAAACAAATAAGTGCAATGAATGAATAGAGGAATGAATAAAGGAATGAATGAATAAATTCTCGCAAATTCTATAAGTGCCTATATTGAAAAAGTTGCAGAAAGGAAACAATACTTGTTTTTATTTTCCTTTTTTTTGCTGTTGTCGTTTCTTCGCGGTCTATTTTGCGAAGTAAGAGGAGAGTTTCTTTTCTTCTTCTTCTTCTTTTTGAATTTGTCGATGAAGGCGCAGTATAGGTCTGTTGTGGACATGTAAATACGGAAAAAGTGTATGAAGTGAACAAATGGAACATCAGTTCAATCTAAGTTCATTAGTATTTTTTGTTTTCTTAAAGCATCGTTTCTCTAAGAAAACGGAAGTAGAAACCGCCCCCACCTTCCAACCCTCACCCCCTCCCATTCCTCTCTACCCCTTCCCCGTTTCCGTTTTTTGTTTGTTGTTCTTTGTTTTTTGTTTTTTTTTCGTTTTTCGATTAAATGCTGTGGGAAAACTGTAGTGATTCTCACAGAAATGGGATTACGATAAATTAGTAATAAAGAATATGATAAATAGACAAGTAACTAAATAGTTAAATAGATGAATACACGAATGAAAAATAGGTAAGTAGATAACCATATACAGAAAGAGGTAAATAAAATACAAATTAAAGGCAAAATATAACTTGGTTGGGTTGTAACAAATGAAACTGGTCTTCCGGGTCGATTCTCTTGAATGTATATGGCGCAGGTACAAACATTCCTTTAACATAAACGATGTCATTGTTACACACACGCGCGCGCGCGCGTGCACACACACACACACACACCACACACACACACACACACACACACACCACACACACACACACACACCACACACTCGGATTGGACTATGGTAAATCGTCATGATCGCTTGAAAAAAAAAGTTAATTTCAATATCATACAAAACACACGCGGGCGCGCGCACGCACGCACGCACACACACATATATACATGAATACAAATTTACTTCGTTTCTCATCACGGCGTGGCAACAGGTGTGTGTGTGTGTGTGTGTGTGTGTGTGTGTGTGTGTGTGTGTGTGTGTGTGCGTGTGTGTGTGTGAGAGAGAGAGGAAGAGAGAGAGAGAGAGAGATGGAAAGGGGGGGGGAATGCGCGAGAAGGTTTGGGAGTGAGGTGAGGGTCATAAAAAGTAAGCATTAAGCCCACAGTAAATACTTGTTTATCCATAAAGCAGCGGCATTTCACGATTATTGTAAAAAAAAAAATAATAAAAAATTTAAAAAGTGAAATAGTTGTTTGCACCGGTAGTATTGTTATTGTACAAACTCTGACGACCAAATGCTTACATTTAGCCATAAGCGTCATTCAAGCACAGCACAGAAAATAATGTGATTATCCATATACCATTACAATATTATTGTAAGTCATCAACACAAAGTTAAATAACAGCTGTCATTTTGGGCGTGGAAGAGGAGGGGGTGGTGCGGGGGGGGGGTGGGTGTTGGAAGAGGAGGGGGGGGGGGGAGGGGGGGGGCGGAACGGAGTTCGAAACCAAAAAGTTAACTGTTTATGAATAAAGGGTCCTCTCTCTCTCTCTCTCTCCTCTCTCTCTGCCTGCCTGCCTGCCTGTCTGTCTCTCTCTCTCTCTCTCTCTCTCTCTCTCTCTCTCTCTCTTTCTCTCTCTGCCTGCCTGTCTGTCTCTCTCTCTCTGTCTCTCTCTCTCTCTCTCTCTCTCTCTCTGTCTCTCTCTCTCTCTGTCTCTCTCCCCCCCCCCCTCCCCTCCCCCTTTCTCTCTTCATAGGTTTATGCGATTTACGTTTTATTGATGAATCATTTAATTTAATGTGAATACTTTCACGAACATATCACATTCACCAGTCGTAACCCAGGCGCAACATTAGGAACCAATCTTGTATAAACCGTACTTACAGTTACAGTTCTTAAACGGGGAGGGGAGTGTGTGCGCGCGTCGTGCGTGTGTGTGTGTGGGGTGGGCGGGGGGGGGGGGGGGGGGGGACAAAAGGGGATAAAAGCGGATTGTACCAGTGAGACTCGGCGCACCTTAGATAAACTTATTGATACAATCACACATTCATATATCATAGATTTTCCTGGGCCTGTGCGAAAAGATTGTGTTCACCTAAAAAACATGACTATAATAAAACGGCGGACAAAATAATCCATCGTCACTCGCAAAAACCCATCCTGCCCAACGATGGGACATGCTTCCACGCCACTGTCAGCCACACGGAATGCAATGTCTCATCACCCTTGAATCTGAAGGAGATAGGAGGGAGGGGTGGAGAGATGGCTGGGATGGGGGGGGGGGGGCATCAAGTTGTGTGTGGGAGGACTTGGACAAAAATTAGGCTGTAGACTGGCTCGAAACGCGCGGTGTGGGAAAGCGCAACCACTGAGGGAGGACTGGGGATAAAACGAGACAGGAGGAGAGGGGGGGGGGAGGGGGGGGGGTAGCAGGGACGGGAGGGGGAACAGGGGGGGGGGGGGAGCCCTCAAACCCGCAACGTACAGGCCCTAGTATTGCGTAATAACACATTCAGAAAGAAAAAGAAACACCGAAGGTGCTGGGGAGGACCCAGAGAAGCACTGTCTTCACCTGCCTTTAGAGCAGTCCTGTACCACCCTTGGAGGCCTGCGCTGTGTTGACGATGGGTACAGG
Organism: Conus ventricosus; assembly: GCA_018398815.1. Taxonomy (NCBI): domain Eukaryota; kingdom Metazoa; phylum Mollusca; class Gastropoda; order Neogastropoda; family Conidae; genus Conus; species Conus ventricosus. The sequence continues at coordinate 55,025,745 of CM031626.1, forward strand.
CACGCGCAGGACACTCCATTAAGATATCAAGGGACATAACTGCTCCTGAACAGAGGTAAATCAGACCGCAGGATGCAACTCATAACAGCCTTAAAATAGCATCCCCATGGGTGTACCAGTCCGTATTTCATGACTGCAGAGCCCCCCGGCGAAAAACACACCACCCTCCAGCTGCCGAGCACACCCCACGGACCCAACCACCCTGCCCACGGACAGATGAAGACAGTGCCACTCCAGACACAGCCAAGCTTTCGCCATTACGGTCTTATGTGCCCTCAATAGAGAATCCAAAGTTGTAGTCTTTCCCACTGTCAACAGGACTTTCCCTGTGGTCAATGGGTCTTTCCTCACCGTCACTGGACCTTTCTCCAGGGTCAGCCTAGTTAAGGCAAAGAAGAAAAAGAAACACCCGAAGGTGCTGGGGGGGACCCAGAGAAGCACTGTCTTCACCTGCCTTTAGAGCAGTCCTGTACCACCCTTTGGGGGCCTGCGCTGTGTTGACGATGGGTACAGGCACGCGCAGGACACTCCATTAAGATATCAAGGGACATAACTGCTCCTGAACAGAGGTAAATCAGACCGCAGGATGCAACTCATAACAGCCTTAAAATAGCAATCCCCCATGGGTGTACCAGTCCGTATTTCATGACTGCAGAGCCCACCGGCGAAAAACACCACCCTCCAGCTGCCGAGCACACCCCACGGACCCAACCACCATGCCCACGGACAGATGAAGACAGTGCCACTCCAGACACAGCCCAAGCTTTCGCCATACGGTCTTATGTGCCTCAAGAGAGAATCCAAAGTTGTAGTCTTTCCCACTGTCAACAGGACTTTCCCTGTGGTCAATGGGTCTTTCCTCACCGTCACTGGACCTTTCTCCAGGGTCGCCTAGTTAAGGCAAAGAATATAGAATATAGCAGTACGTGGTTATACTGCTAATGAGGTTTTTTTTTAATTTTAATTTTTTTTTAATGATTTAACAAATACATACGAATTCAGTGTTTTCTGCTTAAATCAACGTAAAGAAAGATTTATAAGGAATCCGCTTGGCAACAATATCTTTATATAACCAGATGGGTGGGTTTTTTTTTTTATCAAGCTTGAGTACATCTATTTCACTTTTAGTTGAATGTTATTTTTATAGGCCTTAACGGGAGCTGCTGTCTTCAAAAATAACCCCAGTTTTGGATTGAATCTGACTGTTAAGGCGACGTACTGCGAATTAGTACATGCACAGTATTGCCACACGATGTTATATCGCACAGAACGTGTGTTTTTTTTTCAATTTTTTAAATTTTTTTAACTTTATTTCATTTTATTTTAGGACTCGAACGTGTACTGCGCTTTTTATTGTACAGATTGTACTGGCCCTGACCATGAAGCACAGAACTGCGTATCGCAACACATCCCCAAGACCGCAACACAAGGAATCAGATTCAGGGCTGGCTGTAAATAACCTTCACGTGAGCTGCCTCCTCAGTAACATATCTGTCCACAGAGCAAATGTTTCTCTAATTTGATATACGTTTGATTCACCAGAGAGTGCAAAATAATTGTTGCCATGGGAAACATGAATCGTAAAACCTTGACGAATGCAAACCCTTTATACACCACGAATAGTAACGCCACCACCAAAACGGGAAACACCATTTTTTGGAAAGAGAGGGGGGTTAGTTACCGCCAAGGGCACGGACAAAACAGAGAACAGCACTAGTGGTGTCTTGTCCTGTGCTCTGTTTGTCTATGTCCTGGCGGTAACTAACCCCCTCTCTTTCCAAATTTTGCTTCGTTTTTCCGCCCTCAGTCACTCCGGTTTGAAACTGAACGGGAAGTAGTATTAGACACCGTCACAGGGGCGTGAGACAGGGTTAGGTTAAAGTGTATTACCATCACTTGGGAAGAAGGGGGAAGGGGGGGGGGGGGGTTAAGAAGGACAAGCGGATGGCGGGAGGGGGGGGGGGGATATAATTATTTAATTACTAGAAATAAAAGTCATTGCAAACTAAACGTTCAAACGCATTTTCAATAAACCGATGCAATTGTGATTCCTTAATTCAGTTATGTGTGATTGGGAAAAAACACCATACAGCGCATGATCCTAACGTGTCCGGTAAAATATTTTCAAATGATTAAACCTTTTCAATCACTATTATGCAACATTAAGTGCCACGCTTGATGTGAATATATCGGGTTTTTTATGACCCCCGAAGCAGAGCTTGGGAAAAAAAAATTCCAAAACCACAATTGTTCATCTCGCCGTATATACTGATCAATCGAACCCGAATTTGAGGGTTGGGCGGTAGTGCAAAAATTTACAAACAGTTTCGGTTAGATAATCATTTCCTGTCTTCAACCACGTCTGTTCATGACGTGACATAGTCCATGATAGAAGGTCATCTCTGTTTTGATTGGTAAGAAAATGACCGCTTTTCTGTTTCCACCTACAATATCAATCCTTGACCTTCGGACTACCCAAACCCGTAGCTGTCAAACATGATCTAAAAGATGATGGCGCTTGCTATCACCGTCACAGCGATATCAATGCAAGGAAGTAATACCCCGCTGTGATGATAACAGTTACGTAAATATTCTCATATCTTTACAAATATCAAGCAGAAACGACTTTGCAAAATGGGGTTTTGAACAAGGCAAGCAAAATTGGGCGAAGGGTGTGGAATTTTGGGATGAGGAGTTGTCTACAGTTTCTAGCGATTGTGAGATGGCGTGCGTGTGTGTGTGGTTGTGTGTGTGTGTGGTGTGTGTGTGTGTGTGTGTTGTGAGGGGAGGGGAAGGAGTGGAAAGAAGGGAGGGGGGGAGGACGGAGTGTGGTGTTGTGTGTGTGTGTGTGTGTGTTTTGTGAGAGAGAGAGAGAGAGAGACAGACAGACAGACAGACAGACAGACAGAGACTCATGTCATTGTCCTGTATTAACATGGATTAGGCCGTAATTGTATTGTTGAGAACATACGCACACTACCACTACTACTGTAACAATATACACGCGCACGCGCGCGCGCGCCGCACACACACACACACACACATACACGCACACGTGTTCTATAACATATATGTAATTACATGTAATCGTATTTCTGAGAAACCACACACACACACCACACCAAACCACACCACACCCACCCACACCACACCACACGCACACACAACCACACATACACACACCAACACACACACACACACACACACACACACACACACACACACACACACACACACACACACACACACAAAACAACAAGAACAACAAGTGAAGAACAACTGCATGCTGTACTCGGTCTGTGTGGAATACAAAAGTTAACAGTCAACTGGAACAAATCTTAAATAAATGTTAGCGAACCGCCCAGAGAACGTGGACAAACGAGTCACAAGACAGAACACAACGCGTTTCGACCTCTTAGGTCTTCCTCGGGTGATACATAAACGAATAAAACAACGAAAATTCACTTAGCTTTGATCGCTCAGATCGCTTAGGGTTCAGCGCAAGGAAGAACCTTGCGCTGAACCCTAAGCGATCTGAAGCGATCAAAGCTAGTGAATTTCGTTGTTTTATACGTTTATGTATCACCCGAGGAAGACCTAAGAGGTCGAAACGCGTTGTGTTCTGTCTTGTGACTCGTTTGTCCACGTTCTCTGGGCGGTTCGCTAACATTTATTAAGATTTGTTTAGAATTTCCGCCTGCAGTCGTCTCGCTTTGCAACTAGTCAACTGGAAGTCAAAACCCAAGATGGCACAAGGGACAAAAATCTGTTACAGACCTTTTGCCATACTGCAGACTGCCTCATGTGTTGTCCGCCCAAAGGCAGAGTGAACAGGAACTTAAATGGAGCATTCAATCATTTGTTGGATGATATACATTTTGCCTTGGATAAAATTCTAATGTTTACGTTGCAGGCAAGGTTCTCTTGTTTTATATAAAAAAAAAAAAAAAAAAGGTGCGGTACTACCCTCTGTTAACGTACTTATTTCATTTATTTCATGTTGTATTACCCCACACAGCTGTGATCTAGAACAACTAGGCAAGCAGAACGTGAATCTCAAGTTTTGTCCTTCGGAGCCCCATGTTCATAGGACGTTAAATTCAGCATTTACACGCCATATATTTTTTCCCCATTTCTTTGTGCGTACTGTAAACTAAACGGTCTTCAGAACCAGCTTTAAGGGGTTCATATTCGTGAAGATTTTTGCGTGGAACAGAGGCGTACATATCATTTTCATAGAACAGATTTCTCTCTCTTTCTCCCTTCTCCCTCTCTCTGTCTGTCTGTCTGTCTGTCTGTGTCTCTCTCCTCCCTGTCTAACGTATCCGTCCCTTACACAGATCTAAAACCAAAAGTTAATGATTATGTCAGAGACTCTGGCAGGAGGATTGGAATACACAGACGGATAACAAACTCTTCATACCCGTCCAAACCTAAAAGAGTTCCTCTCATCTACTTCCGGTGGTCGCAAAGAAGAAACGGTTCTATGCGGCTGCACACCGGCCATTTGTACTTTACTCATTCGTACCTTTAAAGAGTGAAGAAGCTCTGTGGTGCATTCCATGTCATGTACCACTCCACAACGAAACATATTCTTTTAGTGTGTAAGGACTTGGTGTCTGTGTGAAAACAAACAAATTTTACAGCAGATTCCATGAAAACCTTGTTCAGAGATGTTCCACCTGATGCGATCTTTGAATTCTTGTAACAGATTAACATTTTTCATCGGGTCTGAGATTTTATAGCGGAAAGATTTTTAACAAAATTTCGGGTTGTTTTCAGATGTATTTAAAAGAGCTGTGTGAATGAATGACTTGTGAGTTGACATCAACGTGGTGACAGCCCTGATATAGCCCTTTGGGGTCGGCTGGGCTATAAGCAACATTACCTTACTTTACCTTTTCCTTCTCTCTCTTTCTCTATCTTTTTAAAAAAAATCTCTATGTCACTGTCCGTCTATCGCTCTCTGTCTGTCTGTCTGTCTCTGTGTCCCCCTCTCTTTCCCGTTTCTGTCTCCCTCTTCCTCCTCTGTCCCCCTTCTGTCTGTCTCGCTCTGTTTGATCATGTCAGTGTAACGGTCACTTGTCAGGCATTCTACCTGACATCACATGCGCAACGTTTGTGTGTGTATGTGTGTATGTAATGTGACATGGACGTTTCATATGTTACGACGTTCTTGCACAGATATTGCTCTGTTCACTTGGGGGCACTTTTAATTTCATAGAACAACCTGATGGAAAGAAAAGACCCACCAAATTCCGTGTGATTAGTAAAACAGGAAAAGTAGATTCAGTCAGCACACCATAACGTCTTTCGAATGGAGTTTGATTTGAAATAGATTGGAGATATACTCACAGTGTGGCGTTTTCTTACTCTCTGGACGCTGTTGCTTAGTAGTCTTCCACCTTTTTCCTCCCTTCCATCTCCTTCCTCCCTTCCACCTTCTTCTTCCGCCTTCTTCCTCCCTTCCACCTTCTTCCTCCCACCTTCATCCTCCTTCCACCTTCTTCCTCCGTTCCACCTTCTTCCTCCTTCCACTTCTTCCTCCCTTCCACTTCTTCCTCCTTCCACTTCTTCCTTCCTTCCACTTCTTCCTCCTTCCACCTTCTTCCTCCCTTCCACTTCTTCCTCCCTTCCACTTCTTCCTCCCTTCCACTTCTTCCTCCCTTCCACTTCTTCCTCCCTTCCACCTTCTTCCTCCCTTCCACTTCTTCCTCCCTTCCACTTCTTCCTCCCTTCCACTTCTTCTCCCTTCCACTTCTTCCTCCCTTCCACTTCTACCTCCCTTCCACTTCTTCCTGCCTTCCACCTTCTTCCTCCCTTCCACTTCTTCCTCCCTTCCTCCTTCTTCCTTCCTTCCACTTCTTCCTCCCTTCCACCTTCTTCCTCCCTTCCACCTTCTTCCTCCCTTCCACTTCTTCCTCCTTTCCTCCTTCTTCCTTCCTTCCACTTCTTCCTCCCTTCCTCCTCGTTCCACCTTCTTCCTGACTTCCACCTTCTTCCTCCCTTCCTCTTTCACTCCGCAGAGACTCATTGAGGTACCAAACTGAGGAACGGCTCACCAGTCCTTCCGGTTGTGTGCCAACGCTTGGGAATCTGCTGTTGTTTCCCCCCCTGTCCATTCTACAGTGATGTCAGTCCATCGTTCATTGTACTGTTGTTTCCCCCCTGTCCATTCTACAGTGATGTCAGTCCATCGTTCATTCTGCAGTGACGTCAGTCCATCGTCCATTCTGCAGTGACGTCAGTCCATCGTCCATTCTGCTGTGATGTCAGTCCATCGTTCATTCTGCAGTGATGTCAGTCCATTGTCCATTCTGCAGTGATGTCAGTCCATCGTTCATTCTGCAGTGACGTCATCAGTCCATCGTTCATTCTGCAGTGATGTCAGTCCATCGTTCATTCTGCAGTGACGTCAGTCCATCGTTCATTCTGCAGTGATGTCAGTCCATCGTTCATTCTGCAGTGACGTCATCAGTCCATCGTTCATTCTGCAGTGATGTCAGTCCATCGTTCATTCTGCAGTGACGTCAGTCCATCGTTCATTCTGCAGTGATGTCAGTCCATCGTTCATTCTGCTGTTGTTCCCCCCTGTCCATTCTGCGATGTTGTCAGTTCACCGATTTATTTGTTTGTTTGTTTCCCCTCAGTTTTCCCCTCCAGTTTTCCCCATCAGTTTTCCCCATCAGTTTTCCCCTCCAGTTTTCCCTCCAGTTTTCCCCTCCTTTCCGTTCTTCAGCAAAATCCGTGAAGGGTTGTTGTAGCTAGGCTGTTTTGGATGTAAATCTCAATACTTGTCCCCATGCTTATTCTGCCCATTTAAACCGAAATTGCAGTCTGAGTTTTACGAACAGTAAGCCGTCGTGGGAATCACGGTTCCAGGCATGTCTCGGTAGAGTCGATGTCGTCTTGTGTGTCGCATGATTACTAAGAGGTATGGGCTTGTGGGCTTGTTTAGTACACAATTAAACACAACCGAGATGTGTTTTACTGATAAACTTCGCGAAATGAGAAGATGTGTGTTTCAAATGATTCGTCTCTCTGTCCCTCTCCCTCTCTCTCTCTTTTTCAGCCGTCGTAAACTCTCTCTCTCTCTCTCTCTCTCTCTCTCTCTCTCTCTCTCTCTCTCTCTCTGTCTGTCTGTCTGTCTGTCTGTCTTTCTGTTTTTCAGCCATCTTAAACTCTGTCTGTCTGTCTGTCTGTCTGTCTCTCTCTCTCTCTCTCTCTCTCTCTCTCTCTCTCTCTCTCTCTCTCTCTCTCCTGTCTTTCAGCCGTCGTAAACTCTCTTGCTCTCTGTCTGTCTCTCTCTCTTTCTCTCTCTCTCTGTCTCTCTCTCTCTCTGTTTTTTTAGCCATCGTAAACTCTCTGTCTCTCTCTCTCTCTCTCTGTCTCTCTCTCTCTCTCTCTCTCACACACACACACACACACACACACACACACACACACACACACACACAGAGTTTCCCAGCCATAAAACCTGGGGAACGGGCCACGGTGACCTTTCCGGACTTTTTCCCACTGGCGGACTAATCACAGTGACAAGACAAAAGCCGTCGGTGTTACCCACCCCGTGAGACCCAGACCCGATTTTATATGGGCGTTCGGCTGACAGTTTTTGTTCTCTGCAGGTCGGACACTAGCGAGACCAAGGGTTGGGAAGATTAGTGGGCTTACATGGCGAGGACCGCGCTTGGCTCTATGGTGGTTGCCATTCGAAGCAAAAGAAGGGTAAAAAGGCCCACACGAAAATAAACAAAACAAAACGAACACAGAGAACTAAGCTCTCTCTCTCTCTCTCTCTCTCTCTCTCTCTCTCTCTCTCTCATTTTTCATGTCCTCAACCTACCACCACCTACCATCCACGTATCTGTTATAGTATTTCTTTACGCAGAGCACAGAATCGGGGTTCCACCCCTACAAAGAGCGAGCCAAGTGTATATACCCCCTAACCCCCTCTTCTTCTCTTATGTGGTTCTTTCATTTTTGCTGGCGTGGATCCCTTGTAATATTCCACATTTCACCAACCACCGTGGTGCGGTAGTACGTGATGCAATTCGTGGGATGGGAGGTGGTATGTTCCATTTATGCTAACTCTCTCTCTCTCACACACACACACACACACACACGCACACACACACACACACACACACACACCCTCTCTCTCTCTCTCTCTCTCTCTCTCTCTCTCTCTCTCTCTCTCTCTCTCTCTCACAGACACACACATGAATATACACGTACACACACTCACATACTCACATGACACTATAACTACGGTGCTGGTGCAGACCATACTGTGATTAGTTAGATATCCAAAGTCTGACCAGCACTTTGGGTCATGCCACACGTAGACAAAGAAAAGGTCTGCTGAGTGTTAATCCCTGAGACCTCCTCCCTGAATATTTCATTTGTTTATCTATTCATTTATTAATTGTAATATCCTTCTCGAACCGTTGCACGCTGTGACCTGGCGGCTTACCAGGTGTGAATGTAGCGTGTATGGACCAGGTGTGAATGTAGCGTATATGGACCAGGTGTGAATGTAGCGTATGTGGACCAGGTGTGAATGTAGCGTATATGGACCAGGTGTGAATGTAGCGTATGTGGACCAGGTGTGAATGTAGCGTATATGGACCGTATATGGACCAGGTGTGAATGTAGCGTATATCGACCAGATGTGAATGTAGCGTATATGGACCAGGTGTGAATGTAGCGTATACGGACCAGGTGTGAATGTAGCGTATATGGACCAGGTGTGAATGTAGCGTATATGGACCAGGTGTGAATGTAGCGTATATGGACCAGGTGTGAATGTAGCGTATATGGACCAGTCTGCACGCAGTGACGCCTTTGTGATGGAACTGAAACTGACAAAACATCATGTTTATGTGAAACTGAAATTGAGGATGAAAAACATTTTGTATTTGTTTGCTTAGTGGGCACAGATTTTCGAGAACAATTAATCCCATCAAAACAGTATGAACACACGTCACTGTTTCCTATGCCTTTTTTGTTCTTCCCTTTTTTTTCTTCCCTTTTTTTTCTTCCCTTTTTTTTCTTCCCTTTTTTCTTCTTCCTGTTTTCCTTTCTTTTTTTCTTTCTATTTTTATCAGTATCAAAGAAAGGCAAAAAATGAAAAAAATATAGTCACTACTGCCAGAGATCGTTGAAACAGCACGACATTTTCCTTGAAAAAGGTTGCGTCTATATTACATAATATTGAAAATAAAGAAACTGTGTCTGTAATAAGCTAATGGCACAACTAGCATCAAAAATAGTTAAATTCTTCACAAAACCAGCATTGAAAGCCTTTTATGAGAACTTGAACGAACACAGACACGTAGATGAACGTTTATAATGTTTACAATCTTAGAAATGTGCCCACTTTTGAGCGAAGAAATAGTATTGCTAGAAGCAAAATTCACCAGAGATAAGTCAAGTGATGCATTACTAAACACGACAAACAATAACAGTTCGAGTACCAGAGGATTCACTGATTCTTTTTTTTTTCGGGAAAAGTCGAACAGTTTATTTCAAAATCTTTAAATAATCATAGAGGGATAGGGAGCTCACAGCAAACAGGCTCTTGGAGTTGAGAAATCAAAGGAACTTATAGACAACTGGCGTCCAATTTCCCTCCTTTATGAAATGAAAATAATGAGGTCTTATTGCCTCTAAAATGAAAAGAATATTTCTACAACAGTTTGTAAGCGAGGTTCGTTTCATGACCAATACATGTACGGGAGACAATATAAGGTTCATATACAATTTAGTATTTAAATGCTTAAAAACATCCCTGGTAAATGGTTCATTATTTTGCATTGACTTCGAAAAAGCATTTGATTCCTTACGCCGGGAATTGCTCAAAGTCTTGGAAGCTTATGTTTCAGAAATGATGCTTCTCAGTGGATGAAAACATATAATGAAAATATGAAATCAACAGTAATTGTGAAATCAACAGTAATTGTGGATGCGAACGTCACTCCATGGTTCAAAACAGAAAGAGGCAGCAGACAATGCGACCCAATCTTGCTATATTTATTTGTATTCAGTGTGGACATTTTTAGCGAAATTGATAAAGGCAAGTGAAACAATGAGAGAAATGTTGGTATTGGTGAAATAGAACACAAAATCGTGTTGTTCATTGCTGATACTCTGGGATAAGATACTTTTATTTTTTAACCACGAAGGCATGAGCAAAGAAGTTTTGAAAAGCTTCAGGATTACTGAAGAACATTGATAAACTTATACAGTATGGTTAGAAATTTAAAAAAAAAAAAAAAAAAAAAATGCTCCAAATTTAAATAAGGTACTGCGTTTTACTAAATCTAATATTCTTGGGAAATAGTTTAAACAAGTCAGACGTATCTGCGAATTCAGTAATTATGACAGGCAGATTTGAAAAATCAAAATTTTGGTTAAATGTGATCACAAAGAGCTATAACTCTTATAGGTAGAATAGCCGTTTTGAAATCCTTTAATTTTCAAAACTGATATATCTACGGATTTTGCCATTATAAACTACTACATATAAAATTTTCAATAAATCTTCAGTTTGTTTTTATAGTGATCACATGAAAGTCAGAAGAAATAATGATATCTGTTAAAGCAATAAAACCAGGATTTCATTTTTCAGACATTCGAAAATATCAGTTTGCGCTGAAGTTATCATGGATCAAAAAAGTTGTAATAGTTATCACAAGTGTAGCTAACAATTCTTCCGTCATTACATGCATGACTTGGCGAAGATTTCAATAAAAGAAAAAGAAAGGGATGGAGGAGAATGGGAGGGAGAGGAAGAAAATGAGAACCTGAAATTAGGCAAATATATTATAAACATTGAACCCTTCACTAGCATATATATAAACAATAATTGTGAATAGATGCTTTCAAGGCGTGCAGCTCAGAGAGAGAGAAAAGAGATGCGCGCGCGCGCGCGCGCGCGTGTGTGTGTGTGTGTATGTGTGTGTGTGTGTGTGTGTGTGTGTGTGTGTGTGTGTGTGTGTGTGTGAGTATTATTCGTTAGAATTCAAATGAATCGTTTTCTGAGACGATTTTCTACTCTTACAATCTAAAAAAGAATATGTTATCGCAAATACAAACAAATTGATAGGTTAATTGAAATATTGCATACAAAGCTCGGGGGAAAAAGTGTTCAATAAAATTCATAGACCTATTAGAGACAACAGTTAAAATGCCAAAAAATGAGATTTGTACAATGAATTATTGCTACAAATGTTATTTTAAATGCTATAGCTATAACCCATACAATACACTGGGGTTAGGGATTCTACTGAACGTTTGAATGGAGCTGTGAACATAATTATACAGTTTTCCAAAATCTTGGGTAAGCATGCACAAAACAAAACAAAACAAAACAAAACAAAACAAGCATTTGCCATTAATGTATCACGTAATTAATATTTTTGGCATGAAAACTGATAAAATCCCTGACTTTTTGATCATGACCGAAAAAGAGTTACATACGTAAAACGAAAAACATATGCTCCGAATATTTTTTTTTCCTAAAAAATTTCAGTAGCTGATTTCAAAGTGTTTTGACAATGCTGAAATGAGTCATGCGGTATCCAAATTTACTTTGTGTAGTTTTGGTTTTAAGACGTGCCTCTTAACCATATACAAATTTAGGAAGGTCGTTTATGCAAACAGTACATGGCCAGAGAGTTCTTTATCCATGACACAACATGCTGTATGACACAGGAGAAAGGTGTGTGTTTGTGGGGAAGGGGGGGGGGGGGGGGGGGGGGAGGGGGGGGGGGGGGAGAGTTGGGGTACGGGTGTGGAGGAGGGGAGGGGGTTGCACCGTATCTCATTTTATTTGCATGCGTTTTTTTCCCCTTCTTCTTCTTCCATACTTACAAAATATACATTTATATGTACGTGCACAAGTGTAAATGTGCATGACTTGGTGTATTATTATGTCTGTTATTGGTTGCTGAACACACACCACACACACACACACACACACACACACACACACACACACACACACACACACACACACACACACACACGTACGCACGCACGCACACACACACACACACAGAGGGAGAGGGAGGCAGAGGGGGGGGGGGGGGAGAGAGAATAAGTTTATCAAAAAAGTAAACAAGTGGGGTATGTTTTGCTCCCATAAGGAAACCTAACACAGAGTAACTTTTATTCAAGACTGGCACAGCCTTTTAAACTTGAATAAAGTCAGACAAATACATAGACGAACAATCTAATAGTGGGGGAAAAAACAAGGCTATTACACTATTAGATTGTTCGTCTATGTATTTGTCTGACTTTATTCAAGTTTAAAAGGCTGTGCCAGTCTTGAATAAAAGTTACTCTGTGTTAGGTTTCCTTATGGGAGCAAAACATACCCCACTTGTTTACTGTTTATCGTTTACTGTTCCCTACCTCATTTCATTTCGGATTTTTATCAAAAAAGAATAAGAAAATGTTGTGTATTTTATTCCTGCATAATTTTGACTGACTTGCGTTGCTTAGTGGGTATTTTGTGACTGTGTACTTTTGAGTTCTTTTGGGAAAGAGTTTTAGGGGGAGGTAGGGAAATGGGGAAAAGTCCACTTAGTTTGAGTGCAAGGAAGACGAAGAGAAATGATGAGATAATTTGTCTCAACAGATTGTTTGCCTCGGAGCTCGGAGAAATCAACGTATCATTGCAAAGATGAAGAAAAACAAGAACTACAAATATGCAGCAAGCATTAAGTCATTTTTGTTTGTTTATTGCTTGTTTTTGTTTGTTTGTTTTGCTATTACTCCTTTTGTTTGTTTGTTTTTTGTTGTTGTTTTTTTGGTGTTTTTTTTTTTTCAATACAGAAGCAATCCCCCAAAGGATACACGTATGTACATATCATGTTAAAATGTATCAGATACGGCGTGACTAAACTGCACAGTTGCATGTAAGACGCAATATTTTTCCCAGCAATAAACTACCGTATGTTCCTTATTATCCAACTTGGGGTTAGGCTTACATACAGAACACTGTAACTTTCTCTTCGACATGCTGTCACCTTCTTATTCATACTGGTTTAAGTTTTGATTTTTGTTCATAGAATACACGGTTCAATAATCCGTAAAACCATTTGTCAGAATTATTTCTGACTTTATTGTTTAATAACTACTGTATTTGCTTAGGTGTTCTAAATGTGCTGACTTTCCTTAGATGTTGCTCTCAGCTGGTAGGTTTTTTTTTTGTTTTTTTTTTCAAGAGAAATAATTCATTTGTGTTATTCGTTTATTTACTAACAAATCAAATTATCAGTCAATTGATTAGACTGTTTAATTGATTGTTCAAAAAATCATTCATTCATTGAGTTATCTAATTTCTGTACTTACATGCCATAAGGATTTGAAGCTAGCTGAACAATTTGAATAATTCAGATATGTTGGGCACTATTTGCATGTCATGAATTATTCAAGAATGGAATGTATCAGTTTTATATATGATCGTTTTAAGTATATGAGGTACTTACGAATTTCACAGTCATTTAGGTATGCATGCATTATTTAGAAAATATGATTATTTAAGTATGTCCTGCTGACAAGCCACTGTGGCGAAGTGGTTAAAGTCGCGGACTCCTGGTTGGGAGATCGTGGGTTCGATTCCCATCAGAATCAATCATTTGTGGAATTGTTGTCCCTCGACTAGCTCCGATCAGAGTGAAGTTTACTATGGGCTCAGTCGGGAAGACAGGCCACACCGTCGAATTTCATCCCTGAATGTGTCTCTGAGAGTGTTGTTCAAATCTGCTGAACAACACTGCAGGTGTCGTGTATCTCTCGGGCCTGGTTGACGCCGGGATATTTCACGAAAGTAAGTGTAGAGTAGAGCTCTGTCATACAGTCAAGGGAATCTGTAGCATCCTCTTCATCATTCTCATCCTCGTCGTCAGCATGAAAAAGATGTCCCAGGGAGTTACTGCGCTCCATGGTGACCTCAGTTCCAGTGACCTTTCCTCGACCATGACCATTGGTGTGGCTGTGTCGGGTCATCAGTACGACAGGTTCGTGGGAACGGTCGCTAGACGGACCAGGTAGCGCCCTCCGAAGATCTATGGCAAGTGAGGCACTGCAGGCGGAATGTAAACAAATGTTGGCGGTGCTTTATCAACTACGTTTCAAATGTCTCCGATGAAAAGCTCGCTCGCGCTAGCCCGCGTTTATTAGTTACGTGTCGTCAGTAAGAGGATGGGATGGGGTCAGTAGGGGTGGGGGGTGTGGAGCTTATAAGGTGAGTTCTGCAGTGCTGGGTCAGAACAAACGCCACTGAACACCGACGAAGTGACTCTGCAAAGTGCAGGGTCTCGGCTGGTGGTGCCCTGTGACGAGTTGACACGACTGCTCTCGCCGGTTTGACGGTACGGGGCTGTGGCGGGACGGGGTGGGTGTGGGGTGGGGGTTAGGGGTGGGGGGCTGTGGTTGTAAACGGAAGACGGAAGAGTGACGTAGGTGCGATACCACTGGCGGGAAGGGAGAGGGGGGGGGGGGGGGGGGGGGGGGGGGGGGGGGGGGGGGGGGGGGGGGGGGGGGGGGCGCGCAAGATAAGAAAGAAAAGAAAATGGTGCTTTATAGAATGTAATGAGTTATTCAGGTATGTAACGCGTTACTCCCAGATGAAGTAAGTAATGCAGTTGTTGTCCGTGATTTATGAATAACATTTATATAAATTCACAGCAGCGCAGTTCGTAAATAATGATGCTAAACAATGGAGGGAGTTATGCTTGGTGAAATTTTGTAGAAAAAAACCGGGGTTTACGGGGTTGGGGAGGGAAGGTTGAAGGGAGAGGGATGTGACGGGGAGGGAGGGTGGAGTGGCGGAAGGGTGTGTGTGTGGGGTGGGGGGTGGGTGGGGTGGGGGAGGAGGCAAGTTATTTGGTGGCGCGTTACCATGCCAGTATATACTCTTCCCCGGGAAAGGTAGCCCGATTTTCATGCAGTAAAATCTGTTGTGACAATGCTGTATAAGTAGACAGGAATACCACGCTGCACAATACGATAGAATACAACGCACTCTGGTAGAATACAGTACAACAATTAAAAAAAATAAATGCAGCGCAACACGACCAACACAAAACAAAATGCAATACACGACAGGAGAACACAACACAAACCAAGACGACACAACAGTGCAGCACAGCACGGTACGAAACACGACAAACTACACCTCAGTACAGCACAAAACAACACGATGCAAAACAGCACAGTACAGTGCAAGACTAGACTATACCACTCAACGATGCAATACAATACAAAAATGATATACACTGCAAACAGCACAGTACAATTACAATGCAAACTCAACCGTGCAGCTACAGTATAAAATGCAGTACTCTAATTATACATGTCGTCATAAGACAGCACAATGCGAGACGACATGACAGCAAACACAACACAGCAATGCTTTACAAAGCACAAAACACAACATTGCAATACAATATAACGAAACACAACATTACAATACAACGAAACACAACATTACAATACAACACAAAACACAACATTACAATACAATACAACGAAACACAACATTACAATACAACACAACAAAACACAACATTACAATACAATACAAACCTGACGTGTTGCTTTTCTCCGACAATTGACATGCTCCCAGCTTTGATACGGCTCTTGCTGTGTGACTTACAGCAAACACCGTGAATTGAAGGACTGACCGAAAAAGCCGTAGCCAGAGCCTTATTAAAGTGCAGGAATACTTCAACTGACGTTGTTTCATCCGCATAAGAGAATGTGTCATCCCATCTGGAATTCATCCCTTGTTCCCCCCCCCCCCCCCCCTCCACACACACACACACACGCACACACACACACACACACAACACACACACCACCCTCCGTCTCCACCGCCCCCTTTTTTCTTTTTTCTTTTTAATCATTTGATATCTCCGTTAAGGCGAGTAGGTTTTCGTTTGCGTCATTCAGTTTGTTAATTGGGTTGTTTGTCTGTCAGCAAGGTAAAAAACAAACAAACAAACAAAACTGCACATGTGAATCACGCTCAAGGGAACGATGGAACGAAAGCCAGGGACGAAGCCATGACATTTCTAGTGCGGATCCGGATCGCATGACGGGTACATGATTCGTTCGGCATGATACGAACATGAACACTGCGATCTTAATATCATAAATTGCTCCTTTTGACAAGAAAATGATTTGATTTTGTACTTTAAATCGACTCATAGGAAAGATCCGTGGTTCGTGTCACCATAAGCACGGGTCAGCACTCTCCCGAGTTATGTATTACATTGAAATGATATGATATAATAATAATATGAAATATTCGGTGCGTTCTTTTGTGTGTGTGTGTGTGTGTGTGTGTGTGTGTGTGTGTGTGTGTGTGTGTGTGAACTGAAAGACCCTTTCCGTTATTTCGATTTAGTTATTTACCTATAACTAAATTGTTCGTTCATTTATTGAAAATATCATTCATTATTTCGATCTCTGTTTCGTTTTTATTGATCTATCTATTTAATCATTCATTTACTGAACATTCATTTGTGTTTCAATGTCTTTCTTTACTTGTCACCATTGATTAAATTCTTTTATATTCATTTACTTATTTATTTCGTTTCTTTGTAACTAAACAAACGCGCTTTTGCAGAATCGTATCCACCCCTCCCCTTCGACCCCCAACTCCCCCTCGCCACCCCCCCACCCCCGTCCTCCCCACTGCCTTCACTATTCATCTGATCGATCCGATCCGTATTTTCGGTGTTGCGTCGTTCAGAGCTGGATGGAGGGGGAGGAGAGAGGAAGAAAAGCAGGGAGGGGGGGGGGGGGGGGGGAGGGGGGGGGAGGGGAAGGGGGGGGGGGGGGGAAGTAGTGTCATCTTCTAATCTTGATGGAAGAGACTGGGGAGTGTGCCGAGGGAACTGGATGGCACATTTTGCTGTATCCTTGCCCCTGCCAAAGAAACCCGGCCTGTTTACGCGCTCATTTGTCAGAGAGGGCTGGGGGACCCGGGACCGAAAAGCGACAACGACACACACACACACACACACACACACACACACACACACACACACACACACACACACAGAGAGAGAGAGAGAGAGAGAGAGAGAGAGGAGAGAGAGAGAGAGAGAGAGAACTCGGAAACTTTTATTCGATCAAGGATTGAGATTTTAGGCAGTCTGTTCGTCCATCTGTGTGTGTGTGTGTGTGTGTGTGTGTGTGTGTGTGTGTGTGAGGAGAGAGAGAGAGAGAGAGAGAGAGAGAGAGAGAGAGAGAGAGAGAGAGAGAGACTCTCCCGAGGGAGGGGGAAGAAAGGGAGCGGTAGGGGAAAAAAACTGAAGAGGAAGATGGAAAGGGGGATTTTAAGACTAAAATCTTGATTATAACAGACGAGAGAGAGAGAGAGAGAGAGAGGAGAGAGAGAGAGAGAGAGAGAGAGAGAGAATCCCGACGAAGAGTGGGGGGGGGGGGGATAGAAGAAGAAAACCAGGAGAAGGGTGGATAGGGAATTCTAAGTCTAAAATCTTGTTAGAACGGAATAGAGAAAAGCGGGGAGAAGGGGGGTGGGGGGAGGGGGGGGGGGGGGGGGGGTAGGGAAACTAAGAAAGACAGAACAGGGATGTTAAGACTCAAATTTTGACGTGACAAATGTGTGTGTGTGTGTGTGTGTGGGAGAGGAGAGAGGAGAGAGAAGAGAGAGAGAGAGAGAGAGAGAGAGAGAGAGAGAGGAGGGGGGGGGGGGTGCGGTAAGAAGGGTGGTGGAAAAAGAGAGATGTGGGGGCAGGGATTTTTTTGACTGGTATCTTGGTTTAGCAGAAAGAGGGGGAGGGAGGGAGGGAGAACTCGGAAACTGAATGTGAGAAATGAAAATGGGCGTGGTAGAGGCTTGTGTAGGTTAATGAGGAGTTCAGGGCAGTGAAAAGATATGGGGGGAAGGGGTGGGGGGGGGGGGAGATAAGTGGGGGAGGGGGTGATGGAAAAGTTGGATATCTTCCATATTTCACATTTCACTATCATTTCACTATCATTCACCTAAATACGTTAAATGAATTCATGATCAAAGTAGATTAGCAACACACACACACACACACACACACACACACACACACACACACACACACACACACACTCTCATGCATGCACTCACGCATGCATGCATATACGCACGCACGACACACACACACCCCACACCCCACACACACACACACACACACACAACACACACACACACACACACACACTATAGGTATCAAAGATCTACATAACGTAAAAAAAGCAGGAATTAGTATAATTTATCGAGCCATCGTAATCAACTGATATTTCCTTCTAACATATAAATTTATCAAGCCATCGTAATCAACCTGATATTTCCTTCTAACATATGTAACCTTATTCCTGTTGTTCTTGTGTGGATCACCAGTCTTGATTACATTATGCCTGACGTTTTTGTATTGGTTGTTTTCAGCAAAAATGTTGAAGTACTTTCTATGATTCCTTTGGAAACTTAGGCCAGATATCTGTATGAATGGTACAATCAAAGAAAAACGATGATTATTTTCAAGCTGACCCACACAAAATAAGTAGCTTTTATAGTCGGCATGGTCACTGTGGCGATGCACAGTACTGCTGAGTGGAAAAAACAAACTTTTAACTGAGGAATGGCGACACTTAAACAAACACCTATCAATATCATGAATATATTTGTCGTTTTCAAAAGCAGTCATGGATTTCTGTAAGCGATGTATCTGTCAAAGTTCTAAGGTCTAAAAGGTCCATTCCTTTTCTTCTTTCTTTTTCTTTTTGTAAAGCTATTGACTGATCTTTTGTAAGCAAACACAAAATATCTATAACACCAACACCCTGCCGTAGCAAAACAATACTGAAACCAGTTTCTTACAATATTTCTCTACCTTTGAAACCCTTTTTTCTGCCAGATAGGTCTAATTCGAGCAAGATATGTAAGCTTTGTGATCGTCCATTAACAGCCATTTGAAACTGTTTTTAAACCCGAGTCCTCAGCATGCAACGTAGGAATTAACATACAATGAGTATCTACCTAATAACTTGTAACCAGCTGGAGAAAAAAGCCCAGGACAGAGATGCCTGGAGGTCCTTGGTTCGCGGCCTGTTTCCCAGGAGGGGTAGGTAATAGGCGATGATGATGATGAGTATCCACCTAGATCTCCATATATCATCCTTCAAACACCCACGAACCTCTCACGTGCCATTAAGTGTACTTTCTTTGATATGTGAAAGTCTGCTAAACCTCCAAGTCTCTGAAGAGTATGATATTAATAGTATTGGCTGGATCCCACATAACAGACTTTGGAAAAAAGGAGGGTACTTGATGGTATTTCTTTATACTTTTTGAAAAAACATTGCAAAGCTGTACAGTAGCTTGTTTCCTTTTACGGTCAAGTACATTCAACATTAATCATAGTTGAGAAATCAAACCCTAAGCAACTGTAATTATTTACCATCTTTTGCCATAAGAGAACCATTTGTCACGTCTTTCGAAGACTTCCCCTTTCCCTCCCCGTTTTGAGCATCATGAACTTCGTCTTTTCCAAATAATCTTATATTATTGGAGCATGTTTTTGAAATACTTATTTAATTGTTTGGACCACTTGTGTAACTGAAAAACTGCTTCACTTGCAAACAATACTGTATGGCACTTGGCAATAGCTGCACGCTGTGTTAACCTGTTTGATCCCACGTGCTTTCCAATGATTTATTAAGTTTGAAAAGAACGTGGGGCTCAAAACGCGGCCATGTCTTACTCCTTTTGCGTATTTAAAACACCTCGGGCAGCTCATAGTTTGATCGATCCCACAACAGCAAAGAACTGTATATTACTTTGCGCGACGTGAAAATAAATCTCCCGGTTGCCCCACCCCCATCCCCGACCTTTCTTTTTTCTTATGTTGTTATGACGTACAAAATGGAATGCCTTTCAAAATCAACGAAGAAAAATCATTTATCGCTTTAGTGTTGATTCCTTTATGGATGGCAGCACACACAACGTGAAGATATGTTCCGAAATTCTGTCCGTTTTTGAACTGAAGTTATTCTTAGTTAGCCAGTAAAATCTTGCCTGTGATACTGACACATAACACTAAGCTATGATGTTTACTTAAGATTATGCTCTGTAATGATCTGCATTACCGGAATTACGTTTCTTAAATACTGGTATAATTGATTTAATCCATTCACGAGGATAAGCCATTCTATCAAAAACGGTATTTATAGAGTTTTCACACCAAAAAAGTTCTGAACAGTGTTTAACACTTCTGCAGAAATACTTCTCTTCCATTAGCTTTTTTCTTAAATTTAGTAATCACTTGAATGATCCCTGATGAAATGACCTGATTCCTCGTATATGTCGACTTCAATGAATTGTATCATCACTGTTGTTTTGAAAAACCGCTCGTGAAATGCTTGAACCAATCATTTGAGATAATATTGAATTTTTTTTTTTTATTATTCAGTCCGAAAATGAGACAAGTCGCTATTTTCTTTCGGTACCGCGTCTGCGTGTTGCTAAAACGTGAGAGGGAGAGAGAGAGAGAGAGGAGAGAGAGAGAGAGAGAGAGGGGGGGTTTGCTAAAACGTGAGAGGGGTGGAAGGAGGAGGGAGGAAAGGAAGGGGAGGGGGGAAGGGGGGGGGGGGGGTAGGAAAATGAAGGGGACGTGAAGAGGGTGGGGGAAGGGGGAGGGGATGACAGAGAGGGAACCAGAAAGGAGGAAGCGGGTTCTAAGTCTAGAATCTGAAACGGCACACGCACGCACTCGCACACACACACACACAACCACACACACCACACCACACACACACAAATGAATGACTGACACATGTTTCTTGTCAGATTAATCTTAGATTTTAATCACACGTGCACAGGCACACATACAACACGCACGCACGCGCAGCACGCACACACACACACACACACACACACACACACACACACACACACCACACACCACACACACACCACACGCGCCGCCGCCCACACACACACACACACACACACACACACAACACACACCCGCGCGCGCGCACACACACACACACACACACGCACACACAACACACATACTGAATGACAGAAACCAGTTAATTGCCAGATTAAGCTTAGGTTGAATCATATATGCAAATGTGTACATAGAACATGCACACCCACACCCACACCCACCCAGAGAGAGGAGAGACAGACAGACAGACAGTCAACGAGAGACAGACAAAGACAGACACAGACAAACAAAACAGTCACACAGACGCGCATGTCTTACACCACACATGTTGTTCATCCTTTCTTTCTTCTACTTCTTCTTCTGCTTCTTCTTCCTTTAAAAAAAAAAAAACAACTAGTATTTTGTACCCATCTTAATTCGTCGTTTGAGTCTGGTATCCCCCCCCCCACCCCCCCCGCACCGAGCACGGTTCGACAGTCAGGGTCAATGAAACTGCTACTACTGTCACCTAGTGCCAAAATGCGGTGGCCCGTGTGGTTCGCTCAAAAGATGCGAAAAAACCAAATGTAAAAATAAAAAAGGAAATATCGTTTGAAAATGGGTTATTTTTGTTTATACCAATATATTGGTACGAACACCCGCAACAACAACAACTATTGAATTGCACGCGCAGACCTTGACCGGATGTTGAATGAAACTCCTGCTTTGTTAAAAGACGTTAGACCTAGCAGGTGTTTGGCCGATCGACATACTTCAATTGGTCATTGGGGACAGAGACAGAGAAAATAAATAAAAAAATCCCTTTCCTTGGGTATAACAATGTATAACGGATACGGTAGGATGGCCCCCAGCAGGAACGGTTTGGAAGCTTTAAAACAACATTTTGGAGGAACTCGAAACCTGTCTGCCCCCAGCCTTCTCGAGAGGGTGTGCCATAGTGCATCGTTCAAAAACGTGCGAGAATCCGAGTTCACTGGCACATCGTGGCCGAGAAACAAAGGAGTGCGACCACACGTTGGGTTCAAGGCTCGAAAAGACTCTCGCTCCCTCCTTCCGATCGATTGTGTGGACATGTTTTTATGGTTCGAGAGTGCGCGGGATGACGACATGGACAAGGACAGGGACAGATACCAGACAGTTATGCATCCGAGAAAGCATCATGCCCCCCCCTTCTCTGATGTTTGAATGCTCACCTTTTCCTGTCGGCACCACCCGTTATCTCTCCAAAGAGTTCAAGTTGATGGTTCCCAATTTTAAAAAAGACGCCCAGATTGGTGATGACTTGGGTGGGAGAGGAATAAGAGGAGGGAATATGTGAAGGTTTTTATAAACACCCCTTTGAAGTTGGGAGTCCACTGCTCAGGATGATTGTCGGTAATCTGTGCGTCTACCTGATTTGGTTTTTTTGAAAATTTCTGGAACAGTGGGTTTGAGTGCTAAAGGTTCTTTGAGGAGTTCTTCGTTTGTTGTATATTAATTGCTGGTAGTAATGTTAAAAAAAAAAACTAATAGAAAACATGTTTTTTTCTTTATTAAACAAGTTTGGGGGAAAGCTATTTTACAAGATGGCGACACTGGTTTTATTTTTAAATAGACAACAAACAACAATACCAACAAGTAATATACTTCGAAAAAAGTACCAGAAAGATTTGCACAAAAACATTGCACAAAAAAAAAAAACGGATCTAATGTATGAGTTTCTTACATCAAGTGTAACTATTTCTCTTTGTTTGTGTGACTGACATTAGGATCAAAATTTGAATCAAACTTTGATCTTCCGCTCGAATGAATTGTATTGCGGTTTCTTTCTTTATCATTTGTGTTTACTGACATTAGGATCAAAATTTGATAACCCCCCCTTTGATCCTTCCCGCGATGACATTGTAGTGCTGGTTTTTTCATTTACTCTTTGTGTACTGACCATTTAGGATCAAAAATTGATTCAAATTTGTCTTCCTCCGCGATGTACATTGTATTGCTGTTTCTTTTCATCGAATATCTTGTTTTTCTTTTTCTTTTTTTCTTTTTTTTTTGTTTATATCTTCCTTGTTGTAGGTTGGTGGTGGGTTTTAATGAGCGAGATTTCAGATCCGATCATCCCGTGGCTAGACCGGTGACCATTATTTCTTCCTTTTCTCCCCCCTTACCTTCTTTTTTTCTTTTTTACATTTCTTATTTTCTTTTTTTCTCCATTAGTTTTGTTTTCTTTTAATGTTTAATCTTCCCCCGGGAATTGTGCTTGTGTGCGCGAAAAGGGGAATTCGCTGCAGAAATTATCCGCACACCATTGTTCGTGGTACACTTTATGTTAACGATTTCCACTGCCAATTTCTGTCAGTAGCTTGTTTGCATTATTTTGTCTGAGAATATGGCTTTGGTAAGATCTTGGTCTATAGCAGTCAGATGCTGACAATCGGCCCTCAGTACACCTTTGTCAGGAATCTGGTTTGGTAAAAAACTTTTGTTTGGTAAAGAATCTGGGTCAACAGCAGAACAGCAGAACAGATGCTGAAATCAGCCTTCAGTACCACAGTTTTTTGTCCAGGTATCTGGTTTGGTAAGATATGAATCTGGTCAACAGCGAACAGATGCTGACAAACAGCCTTCAGTACACTTTTGTCAGGAATGCTGGTTTGGTAAGAATCTGGTCAACAGCAGAAAAAGTTCTGAACAAAACAGCCTTCAGTATCACTTTGTCAGAAATCTGGTTTTGGTAAGATAAGAATCTGGATCATGGTTCAATAGACAGAAACAGATGCTGACACAAACAGCCCTCAGTACACTTTGTCGGGAATAGAATCTGGTTTGGTAATGAATCTGGTTCAACAGCAGAACCGGGAAGAACAGATGCTGACAAAACAGCCCTAGTTACACTGTCGGGCCTCCTCAACGATGATGAGGTTGGGGGTGGGGGGGGGGGGGGTGTGGGGGGGCGGGGGGGGGGGGGGGGGGGGGGGGGGGGGCGGGGGGGGGGTGGGGGGGCGGGCGCGCGGGGGGGGGGGTGGGGGTGTGGGGGCGGGGCGGGGGGGGGGGGGGGGGGGTGGGGGGGGGGGGGGGGGGTGCGTTTTGTGTTTTTGTGGTGGGGGGGGGGGGGGGGGGCGGTTGGGGCTGTTCCCGTTGTGTAACACCAGCACGAGTATGGCATCACTGATGTGTGTTGTATGCCACTCAAACGGACATCCAGGTTCGCTTGTCCCGCTCTCGTGCATTTGATCAGGGACCATGCCCACCAAGAAGGGACGGGCGGCCGTGCGTTCTCTTGCATTCTTGGTGATAGTCAGGCCTTTTTGTTGTTGCTGCCTTTGTTTTGTTTCTTTACTGCATCTTGCATTATAATTATGTTGAGTATTTTTTTCATATTTATATGCATGTGTGATGATGTTGTTTTTTCTTCTGCCAGCTAAACGCTCTACCATTCTCTCTTCTCTCTCTCTCTTCTCTCATCTCTCTCTCTCTCTCTCTCTCTCTCTCTCTTCTGTGTCTGTCTGTCTGTCTGTCTGTCTGTCTCTCCTTGTTTAAACGTTTGTGTGTCTTGCCGTGCTTGTTTTCATCCTTGTAGTTTGTTTGTCAATCTATTATTATTGCAACATAACTGAAAACCAAACTGTACACGAAAGGCCTCGGAGCAGGCAATACAAATATATCTGCCCTTTAAAAGGGATTGCGATGGTTCCTTATGCAGCTACTGAAGAGTTTTCATATCTGTAACATATTTTCTTAATTTCATGTTCCCAGTTTCTCCATCTTCACCCCCCCCCCACCCCCCCCCCCCCCCCTTCTCCTTAAGTCCAAGTCTTTGCCAAGTCATTACTATGAAGACAGTTGAGTTGTTGGCCTGCGCTTGTTTTTCCTCCACTGTTAGATTGTTCGTCTATGTATTTGTCTGACTTTATTCAAGTTTAAAAGGCTGTGCCAGTCTTGAATAAAAGTTACTCGGTGTTAGGTTTTCTTATGGAGCAAAAAATACCCCACTTGTTTACTGCAAACTGTACTCATTAAATTAAGGAGGTGTAGAGCAAAGAAACGAACGACACTCAGTTAAAAGGACTGGATTCTGTTGCACTAGTGTCCTTGAATTGCCAGTCTCGGGTATAGCTTTTTTTCCAGCTTTTAAAGAAAAGTGCGCTCTGTGTATTTTTACACAAATTTGACGTTCGCCTCTATCTCGATCAAGAGACATCGCAACACTCTTCAATAGCAATTTTGAATTCAGACTAAAACAAACTCATACAAAGACGTTCAGGGTAGTTACATAATACTGATATCTCACGCAGGTAGAGGAGAATAAACATGGCGAATACATACAGATCAAACACAGAAAAACTGCTCCTCCATAAAACCACAAAACTCCAAAACAGAGCTAAATAGCCGCATTTATTCATATTAGGGGCGCAGATTATTTTTTAAATCCTAGCATTGATTAATAAGAATTATACATTTATTAAGAAAGCTCTGGCACGCGAAGAAGGTCTTCAAATGAGGTCAAGGCCAGAACTAGTCGTTATATGGAGAGATTGAACGTAGACACAAAAGGCCCTACACCCAGAGAAAACCGACATCTTTCAGTCAAAACGGAATATAGGGGGTGTGTGTGTGTGTGTGTGGTGTGTGTGCGTGTGTTGTGTGTGTGGTGTGTGTTGTGTGTGCGTGCGTGCGTGCGTGCGTGCGTGCGTGTGTGGTGTGTATGCTTGAATTACTCATAACAGAGAAGATGTATTATCTTGTTTTGATACAAAACAAATCAATGTTGTGTGTTTGTGTGTGAATGTGTCCGTGCGTGCATGTGCGCGCGCGCGCGCGTGTGTGTGTGTGCGTGCGTGCGTGTGTGTGTGTGTGTGGTGTGTGTGTGTGTGTGGTGTGTGTGTGGGGGTGTGTGTGTGGTGTGAATCACTAACATTGAAGACGCAGATATTTTGTTTTGAAATAGAACCAGTCAATCTTTAAAAAGACTTTTGTACTTGTCAGGTTTGGGAAATTGAATTCTTCTATTTTTGAGAAGTAAGAGATACGTAATTCATGTTAATATGATCATCAAAAGACTTCGGAGAACATATTCATTACTGTCTTAAACTGATATACCACAGATACAGTCCTAAATAATGAAATTTGGTTTTCAATTTTAGATTAGTTAATTACAGATATGTTGGTTTTGAAAATGAGGGCGGAGACGGTGATATCTAGCCCTAGTAGAAAAAAAAATCAGGAAGAAACGAAAAAGAGAGAAACATTAAACGGAAATACATGACCCAGAAAGCACAAGTCATTTATCGAGATGAGAAGTTGTGTTCTTCTGGAAAAGGAAAGGAAGACGGAAGGAAAGAAAGAAACGAAGAAAAAAAAAGAAAGAAAGAAAGAAAGAAACAAAGAAATGAATAGAGAAAGAAAGAAGGCAGCGAGCGTGGCAAAACAAAGACGAGCGAAAATATGTTAGGATCTGTGCCACATCGAAAAACGTACAAATACTTCTGCTCACTGAATGAAAACTACACATGAACCGATGTTACAGCTGGGAACGAATCGACGGACCAACCTTCACTGAAACCAAGGAAACGGAAGACGAATAAACAAACAAACACGGAAACATTCGTCAAAACAAAAGTGGATCAAACTGAACTTGACAAATATGTAAATACTCTGTCAGAACTACGTGGAGCCGAGCCTGACCAGTCAGAGACATTCAAAACATGAGGAGATGTATCCAAAGTCCTAAACTGTATGAAAATGACAAAAAAAAGGGTCTTGGAAAGGTGGTGTTAATGTAAACTTTTGAAAGTTCTCTATAGGATAGTTAGGATACTGTAGCTCTGAAAACGAGGGATACAATAAGGGTGAAATGTCTCTAAAAGAGGGTTAAGTTGATTGTATAAAAAAAAAGAAGAGACGCTGAGAGAATACTTGATGAACTGGAAATCATTTCAGGAGGAAAAGAACAAGATGTTATTTAATTCACCGTACAAAGATGAACACTTGCTTGGCTCAGTGATTTCTGTTGAACTCACGAAAGCTTTTGACTTGGTCAGTTGTTCTTGATGTTTGACACGTTTTGGAGGTTCGGGAAAAGGGTGCAGCAATGGATGTAATTCCTTTCATAAAAACCTTAAGTCTTCTGTGATAGTGCATGGAAAGTATCCTCAGCCTTCATCACTGAAAAAGGCCTGCAAACCCACACTGGGCTGACCAATGGAATATATCCTGTCTTTGTACTGAAGTATTTACTACTAAAATAGCCAAATCAGGAAATCAAAACGTATCCAAGCTATAGGATTAGGATGAATCCATTTTCAGACCACATTACCTTTAGACTGGAAGAAGGTAAGAAGTCTATAAGAAATCGTTTCACAAACTTTATTATTCTGAGCAGATAAAGTGTTGACATAAAGTTGTTTTTTTTTTCTTTAGAAGTTCAATATTTAGCACGTGTTCAAACGAACAAGCGCTGCCCAAAAATATGTTTACCCCACCGTGAATGGATTAGAAATTCCTTGATTTACAAATTCAAAGCCTGAGAATTATGAATTATCTGCTATTACATAAATGCATGTGACAGAGAATTTTAAGACGTTAGAAATCATAATCAAAACATGACTAAGGTGTAATGCCGGCTGTTAGAATAGCAGTGTTTCTCTCTCCTCTCTCTCTCTCTCTCTCTCTCTCTACCCAAACACACACACACACACCACACCTCTCATTGATATATTCCGCTGTCTGCAGAACGTTTCCCCTACCATTGATCCCATTGGCCAGGGAGAAACGTGACGCGGCCAGTTGTTAGCACTAAAAATAGCACATGCCAGCACTAAAAATAGCATACGCCAGCACTAAAAATAGCACATGCATTTTAGCCGGGCCTGGCTTTGTCAACAACTCCCCCTCCCCCCCCCCCCCCCCCCCCCCCCCCCCCCCCTCCCCCCCCCCCCTCCTCGTTGCAGTCTCCGTCTTCCCTCCGGTGGGAGGGGACAGAGAAGACAGAGGGATTTTATTTCTTCTGTATCCCCCCCCCCCCCCCCTAACAGACAAATATGATGCTATTTGGAGTGAGTAACATCATATTCTAAATAAAGTCCAGGGTTATGAACATTAGATAGATGCTGGTAAATTGTGTTCTAGGCACGCAACCGATCATAAATGAATCTTAGATTGTCCACAGTATATCAGTTTCTATGAAATCAGTATGATCTTCTATTTATTATGGAAGATCATACTGATTTAATAGAAACTGATATACTCTGATAGAGAAATTCGAATCCAATCTGAAATGCATAATGACCCAACTTTGTCCACTAAATTTAGCATGGTATCAATCTGCAACATGTTTTTATTTTTTTGGACTATATGTATGAACTGTGGCAATAAAAAATGAATAAATGAGATGATATACAGAAGTTATGGAGTCCGTTAAAAGTAAGTGAATACTCAGATAGTATAGTGATGTAGTAGACAAGATTGTTAGTGGTGTTTGTAGAATTTGATAATTGAGCAGTTGAGACAGGAGTCGTTAAATGATGGCCGGTAAGGCAATATTGCTGTGTGTTACTGACTTATGGGCTATTATAATAGATGATTTTGCATTGCTTTTTGACCGGAGCGATAAGCCATAACACTCTCTCTCTCTCTCTCCTCTCTCTCTCTCTCTCTCTCTCTCTCTCTCTCTCTCTCTTTCTTATCTATCTCTCTACTGGGTATATTTCTTTTCTGAGGAACATGTTGCCGTACCGGCTATATGTATCTGTCTCCCTTATATGCATGATGAAGGTTGCAGCTTGTTGCCTGCATAGGCTGTTTGCCTTTAATGCCGACTGAAACTGGCATATTGCTTTGTTGCTGTTTCATGCGTTTTTTTGTTCTCATTTCAGAGTCGAAGTGTTGCGCTTGATCATGTTCACTGTCGATTCCTTTGACTGGTTGTAATTTGGGGATGCAGTCGGTTATCCCGTGTTGCTTAATTATAGAAGCGAAGGATGAGCAGTTATGATGGAACACATGGAATGAGATGGAATAATTGTGTTAGGGATGTGAATCCCACATAATTGGCAGTTGCTGTTCTGACTTAGGGCAGCACAGGGTTGAACCGTGTCTTTGAGGTTAGGTTCACCCTGGTTTCAGAGTGGTCGTTGTGTCACTCGGTTAGTTCTTGTTTGGATAGGTTATCGTTGTTGATGACCTCTGCGCAAATCCAATGCAAGAGACTAAGAGAGCTATAGTGGTTGAACCTATGATTCCGAATACCACAGTATAAGCGCATTCCTGGTTATGTGTCTCCTGAATGATGTGCTCTGGCTCGCAGTTAGAATGAGGGATACCTTATCCCTGAGATTCACCTAGTCTCGTAATTTTGCTAAATGATGTTTTTCTGTCACGTGGAAGAACTTATGAAATGATTCGGATGTATGTGAACTATGCAATGGTGTAAGATGCATTTGTGGTTTACGTTCGTTTGCATTTCATTTACAGGCCACGGTTGCTAGAGCCTTTGTCGTTACTTCTACCTTTATTTTTCCTTTTTTCCCCTTTACTTGTACCTTTTTCTTTCCTTTTGTTGGGCATTGTCACCCTCTTTCATGTATAAAAAGCTGTAGACCAAATTAAAAGAAAGAAAATCTTCACTGGGCCTGACTCATTTGTCTTTTTGGATGAACCTAGTCCAACTTTCTCCCGAACCCGATCTCCCCTTGTGCGGTTCTTTACAGTAGGAACAAGGGGAGGTTTACAATGATACTACGATATACTTACTGATAATTATATTCGTATCAAATATTTTACAAAACGGGATTTTAAAAACTTATCTTCACAAGATTTCTGATGTTAGAACGAAAAAGTTTCAATCCAAAATAACGCACAGATTTCTGCGGTTAGCTCTCATTAATAAGATGGGTCTATTGGATTGTGTGACCTGAGTAAGTTATGAAAAACAGCAAAGGGTAGTATCGCCATACACTGTTATTCAAAGTTTCAGAAGATGTTGAAAAAGGCAATCAATGACAAGTGTCACGATGTAATTTTGCGTAACAGAAACGTTGGCCGTACGTGGATGCGATGACAGTAGAACATGATCCCTCTTTTTATTTTATGATTAGCTAAATAATAAGTGTATCATGTAAACTGAATGGAAAATGCGCCCGAGATGCAAGGGTTTATGAACAATTCAAAATACCAGCGCAAAATTAAACCGTTAATTCATAGCTCGGAAGAATTTTGTGCATGCTGTATATATTACTAAATGGGTTTCACGCCACTTTTTTCTCATGAATACAAGATAAAAATGAGGTTTTTTATTTCCTTCTGTATTTGTTACCACCTGGATTGATATCTCACACTTCGTTCATAAAAACAAGATAAAACCGAGTTGTTAATTGTTTTTCACGTACATTTTCTTTTCCTCCATCGTGTCTGG
>CM031626.1:55061104-55086104 GCA_018398815.1 Conus ventricosus
AGAGAGAGAGAGGGGGGGGGGGGAGGGAGAGACAGAGAGAGAGATTTCATTAATACATAGGCCTTTGTTCCTTATGAAGAGGTACATAAACATAATGCAACAACAAAAACAACAATAGAGTGGGTTAGAATACATACAGAGTAACATCCTTTTCACAGCATGAGGACCTCTAAATGGTTTATGGAGAGAGAGAGAGAGAGAGGGGGGGGGGGGGGTACTGAAACATAATGCAACAACAAAAACAACAATAGAGTGGGTTAGAATACATACAGAGTAACATCCTTTTCATAGCATGAGGACCTCTAAATGGTTTATGGAGAGAGAGAGAGAGAGAGAGAGAGAGAGAGAGACTCCGAACAACAGAAGTGCAAGTTAACGACACTACCATGCGCCATTAGAACGGTGGCGGTTTCTACGCTACACTTGATTAATCAAAGTGTCATGACTTATCTTTGGAGCAGGGCACCAAGAACAATGTGATTTTTGTGCATAATGGACCCAATAAATTGCTGTCATGAAAAGATCTTCATCTGTTGCAAAGAACCAATCGTAATCAATTTCATAACAAGTCTAATTCTTGTCAAAATGTATTTCAAACATGTTTTGATATCAAATTTTTAAACAGGGTTCTTCTTCAGAATAGTTTCAGAAGTTATTATGAACTGAAATGTTCTGACTAGTTTGAATATTGCCAGACCATCTGTGCGAGCTGCAGTTAATCTCTTTTGAAATTTGTGAACAAAATCCGGTACACCACCAGGGCCTTCACTTGACAAAGACAAACAAAGAAAATCAGGTACACCACCAAGGCCTTCACTCGACAAAGACAAACAAAGAAAATCAGGTACACCACCAGGGCCTTCACTTGACAAAGACAAACAAAGAAAATCAGGCACACCACCAGGGCCTTCACTTGACAAAGACAAACAAGGAAAATCAGGTACACCACCAGGGCCTTCACTTGACAAAGACAAACAAAGAAAATCAGGTACACCACCAGGGCCTTCACTCGACAAAGACAAACAAAGAAAAATCAGGTACACCACCAGGGCCTTCACTCGACAAAGACAAAAAGAAAATCAGGTACACCACCAGGGCCTTCACTTGACAAAGACAAAGAAAATGAGGTACACCACCAGGGCCTTCACTCGACAAAGACAAACAAAGAAAATCAGGTACACCACCAGGGCCTTCACTTGACAAAGACAAACAAAGAAAATCAGGTACACCACCAGGGCCTTCACTCGACAAAGACAAAGAAATCAGGTACACCACCAGGGCCTTCACTCGACAAAGACAAACAAAGAAAACTCGGTACACCACCAGGGCCTTCACTCGACAAAGACAAACAAAGAAAATCAGGTACACCACCAGGGCCTTCACTCGACAAAGACAAAGAAAATCAGGTACCCACCAGGGCCTTCACTCGACAAAGACAAACAAAGAAAATCAGGTACACCACCAGGGCCTTCACTCGACAAAGACAAAGAAAATCAGGTACACCACCAGGGCCTTCACTCGACAAAGACAAAGAAAATCAGGTACACCACCAGGGCCTTCACTCGACAAAGACAAACAAAGAAAATCAGGTACACCACCAGGGCCTTCACTCGACAAAGACAAACAAAGAAAATCAGGTACACCACCAGGGCCTTCACTCGACAAAGACAAACAAAGAAAATCAGGTACACCACCAGGGCCTTCACTTGACAAAGACAAACAAAGAAAATTCAGGTACAGCACCAGGGCCTTCACTCGACAAAGACAAACAAAGAAAATCAGGTACACCACCAGGGCCTTCACTCGACAAAGACAAACAAAGAAAATCAGGTACACCACCAGGGCCTTCACTCGACAAAGACAAACAAAGAAGCAAGCAAGCAAACCAATCCATTGTTAGGCAAACAGATGCATCTGTTAGTTAGGCAAACAGATGCGCCTGTTAGTTAGGCAAACAGATGCGCCTGTTAGTTAGGCAAACAGATGCGCCTGTTAGTTAGGCAAACAGATGCGCCTGTTAGTTAGGCAAACAGATGCGCCTGTTAGTTAGGCAAACAGATGCGCCTGTTAGTTAGGCAAACAGATGCGCCTGTTAGTTAGGCAAACAGATGCGCCTGTTAGTTAGGCAAACAGATGCGCCTGTTAGTTAGGCAAACAGATGCGCCTGTTAGTTAGGCAAACAGATGCGCCTGTTAGTTTGCCAGTTTTTCTTACATGTGGCATCTAAACAAATTGCATATAATCAGCCGTGTGTGTGTGTGTGTGTGTGTGTGTGTGTGAACATTGTAGAATGAATGTGTGTGTGTGTTAACATTGTAGAATGAATGTGTGTGTGTGCTAACATTGTAGACAGAATTTTGTGTGTGTGTGTGTGTGTGTGTGTGTGTTATAATCTTGAAATGCATTAAGGTCGTTGTGAAACGGACAAAGAAACACAAAATGGTTCATTTAAACCGGTATCCTCAGCGAAAGGAGCCAAGTCTTTGCACATTATTTTTCTCCATTGCTGCACATATTGCTGTCGATTTGTAGCACAGCAAATCTTATCTGTGTAACGGATATCCTATGAACATTTTCTCCATTGCTGCACATATTGCTGTCGATTTGTAGCACAGCAAATCTTATCTGTGTAACGGATATCCTATGAACATTTTCTCCATTGCTGCACATATTGCTGTCGATTTGTAGCACACCAAATCTTATCTGTGTAACGGATATCCTATGAACATTTTCTCCATTGCTGCACATATTGCTGTCGATTTGTAGCACACCCAAATCTTATCTGTGTAACGGGTATCCTAAAGCGAACTGTATTCCACTTTCACGAATATTTTTCTTTTCCAAAACGTTTCACGTATTTATTTTTCTCTTACCGTTGATGACCATTCTTGTATAAACATACCAAGTAGTTGCTATTTCAAGGCACTTGGAAAGTGTTCCCTACAGCTTGATACCCCATACGTGCTGAAAGCCTGCCCTGCAAAGCGTTTCTTTCATGTTGTATACCTGGCACTTCTACCCTCTCTCCTTCAGCGACCGTGGTCCGTATTACATCATGACTTGAACCAGTCTTGAGTCATCCCTCCTCTTTCAGCTGCATCAGACGAAGCCAGCATTCTACTGACCTCAGCGTGGTATTTGTGTACAGAGGGTATCTACGTAGCACGCCATAGATCAATGCTTTTTTTTTTTTTTCAGTGGCACACCCAGGTATCGTTTCTGTACTTTGTCCATACTATTTAGTCTGTGTAATCCCTAAACTTAAGCTGAGTAACGCAATGCTGACTGAACTTCTGCACAAAAAAAGAAAAAAAAAATTCGAATAAAGTTTCTCGTGACATTTCGGCGAACGAGCAAGCTAGCGAGCTAGCGAGCTAGAGAGAGAGAGAGAGAGAGAGAGAGAGAGAGAGAGAGAGAGAGAGAGAATGTGTGTGTGTGTGTTGTATGTGTGTGTGTGTGGATTGCTTTGTGATGGTAAGAAAGTGTTGCTAAACTTAGCGCAGTTTTTGAAACTTAGTAAAGTTGTGTAACATTACATTCAGTGTGTTAATTATAGGGAAAATTTGGATGTTTGATTTGTTTCATTTCTATTTGTTTGATTTGTTTCAAGTCCTCCATGCCCCAAAAGGGGTCACAGGTTTTAAATCTTTGAATCTGTGTGTGTGTGTGTGTGTGTGTGTGTGTGTGAGAGAGAGAGAGAGAGAGAGAGGGGCAAATGTTTCTTTTCGAAGGTTTAAGCATGGCAAACTTTTTTTCCATGTTGTTCTCGTCCTTAAAGGGACAAATATTTAAACCTGTGCAAAATGTAAGCAAACAAACTGAAATAATACGTATCGTGAAATTCAAGACACGAAAACAAATGTGAGGAATTAGAAACAAAGATATGTACAATATATAAAGAGAAAGAAAGAGAGAGAGAGAGAGAGAGAGAGTCAGACAGAAAGAGAGAAAGAGAGAGAGAGACAGGCAGAGAGAGAGAGAGAGAGAGAGAGAGAGAGAAGGAGACAGACAGTGAGCCAGCTGTGACTGTTTTTTCTCAAGTTCTTTTATTGTCCAAAGCTAGATCAAATTCAAAGTCTCAACTCTATCAACTTTTGGAATGCTCGAAAGTAAGTTTTGAAAAAGAAAAGAGAAGAAGAAGAAGAGATAATAGAAATGGAGGAAGAAGAAGAAACAAAACAAATACAAAAAGTAGGTGGAAGTCGCTGTCTCGTTAGTATTGAATTGTATTTTAGACAGACGGCTTCTTTCGTATAAAACGACAAGCTAAAAAACAAACAAACCAACAACACTAAATAAAAGGCCTCTCATTCCCCAACCCTAAGAACACACACATACACACACACACACGCACACGCGCACACACACACACACACACACACACACCACACGTGCAGTCAAAAACGATCACATTATCATTTTCCTCATGATTGCCCTCGTGAAAAAGTTTCAGACATAACTTCACATTCAAAAGAAAGTGCGTGCGTGCACGCACACGTGTGTGTGTGTGTATGTGTGTGTGTGTGTGTGTGTGTGTGTGTGTGTGTGTGTGTGTGTGTGTGTGTGTGTGTGCGTGCGTGCGTGCGTGCGCGCGCGCGCGCGCGTGTGTGTGTGTGTGCATGTGTTTAGGGGAGGGGGGGGGGTTGTTAACAGCATAAAAATCTAACGATCAGTGCAAGTAATGACGGCGAAGTATAAAAGATGCGATCAGGGGAATAAAGATGGAGAGGGGGAATGGGGGTGTCTACAATCGGTTTTACACACACACACACACACACACACACACACACACACACACACACACCGTTTCTAACTCCAGCCACCTATTCTTCTGTCTGCTCTCTTCCCTCTCCCTCCCCCACCCCCACCCCCATCCCATTCCCCTCCGCAGGAGGAGACGTTTAGTGCGACTATTCCTCTCCTTGATTATGTCATTATCTCACGATTGGGATCGTTACCTCTGGATCAGTTTGGATGCAGTTAACCTTTTAAAAATTGTCTCGCAAGAGCCATGCTAAATCTACAGATTTCAGAAGCCAGTCTTATTAAAGTCGTCAACCCCATCAAAGGAATTAAGGACACAAAAACGAAACAAACAAAAACAACAACAAACAACAACAACAACAAGTATTGAATAAAATTGTAAAAAAGACATACGTGATAGCTGAAGATAACGAACAAATATTCATTACTTTGGGAACAAAAGTGCAGAAAAAGACTATACTTAAGCTGCATGATTGTGGTAAACAGAAACAAAACTACAAAAGAAGTGAGTTTATTCTATCAATATATGAAAAAGATAGGGTTGAAGTGTGTGTGTGTGTGTGTGAGTGCGACACACGCGCGCGCGCACGCGTGTATGCGTGCGTGTGTGTGCGCGTGCGCGTGCGTGAGTATGCGCGCGTGCGTGTGTGTGTGTGATGTAAGATAACGTCCCATAGCACAACGCGTTTTGGGGCGGTGAACTGTCTGACGTATGTGGGACACAGTAAGACGGAATGCGGCGTCCATTCCTCTCTTTCTGCTGGCTTGCCTGAATCAGGTGCCCGTTTAGTGTGAGAAGTGACGTGAATTAGGTGCCCGTTTCGTGTGAGAAGTGACGTGAATCAGGTGCCCGTTTAGTGTGAGAAGTGACGTGAATCAGGTGCCCGTTTCGTGTGAGAAGTGACGTGAATCAGGTGCCCGTTTAGTGTGAGAAGTGACGTGAATCAGGTGCCCGTTTCGTGTGAGAAGTGACGTGAATCACGTGCCCGTTTAGTGTGAGAAGTGACGTGAATCAGGTGCCCATTTAGTGTGAGAAGTGACGTGAATCAGGTGCCCGTTTAGTGTGAGAAGTGACGTGAATCAGGTGCCCGTTTCGTGTGAGAAGTGACGTGAATCAGGTGCCCGTTTAGTGTGAGAAGTGACGTGAATCAGGTGCCCGTTTCGTGTGAGAAGTGACGTGAATCAGGTGCCCGTTTAGTGTGAGAAGTGACGTGAATCAGGTGCCGTTTCGTGTGAGAAGTGACGTGAATCAGGTGCCCGTTTCGTGTGAGAAGTGACGTGAATCAGGTGCCCGTTTAGTGTGAGAAATGACGTGAATCAGGTGCCCATTTAGTGTGAGAAATAACGTGAATCAGGTGCCCATTTAGTGTGAGAAATGACCTGAATCAGGTGCCCATTTAGTGTGAGAAGTGACCTGAATCAGGTGCCCATTTAGTGTGAGAAGTGACCTGAACCAGGTGCCCGTTTAGTGTGAGACGCCAAGTCCTTCAATTGAACGTCGTCCTCTAAAAGTGGCTTACCTGAATCAGGTGCCCGTTTAGTGTCAGAAGTCAAGTCCTTCAGTTTAACGTCGTCCTCTAAAAGTGGTATCGGACGATATTTAGAGAACACAGAATGTGCTTGTACGTCTATTTGTGTGATGTCATGCTTTGACGATAGGTTGTGTGGACACTTGGTCATTTATGATCATGTGAGGTGAGTGTTGACCCATATGGGTATGTGGGTGTGTTTGAATATACAAATGTATGCTGTAAATGTGCGTGTGCGTGCGTGCGCGCGCGTGTGTGTGTGCGTGCATGCGTGAAGAGGGGGAGACTGTGTGTATGCGAGTGTAAGAATCCGGAAAGTGTGCGATTCATTTCAAAATATGTCATAGATTTGAGACGAATACTGTTGTCAATAATATAAAGCAATCAAATTACGTAAAAATTAACCAAACCAAAATTTACAGATTGACAATTTAAGCACGCACGCACGCACGCACACACCCACGCACGCGCACACATACCCACGCACGCGCGCACGCACACGCGCACGCACACGCACACACACACACACACACCAGAAAAGAAATCCTCAACTTTTCGGTCGCAGACCGTCGTCAGGACTGATGACGTCAAATGAAAGACAAATCAATACGTGTAGATAATGACGTAAATATTTAAAAAAAAAAAAAAAAAAAAAAAAGGATCAGCAATCAAGAATTCATTTTAAACATCTACAAGTATCAAAGATTAATACCAACTGGACACTTTTGTAAACTTTCCCAAACAGAGTCAAGAAAACGATACTCGCTTCAACACACTGGAGAGAGAGGAAGAATTCGGTTCACCTGATAAAGCACTAACTCCAGTCTTACGAAATAATGCTTTAATTTTGACCATTCGTTTGCCAGATGACCTATACGTAGTGTTTTCCCACACAAAAATCTGTTGGTTTTTTTTTTTTCAGACAGAAACAGGGCCCGTTGTTTGACAAAGCATTAGGATCAATCCCAGTTCTAAATATATTTGACACAGATACGATAATATTGAAATATCGGGCTATTGTAAATCGTTCATGTACTGTTTGTGAAATGGTAGTTTGCTGTTCAACCTTAAAGATTGTTGAGTGGAACTAAATCTTCCAATATTCGTGCTGCCCACGTGGCCGCCTGACCTACTTTGCCATTTGCTGAAACCCTCCAATGAAAGAACGCGAACACACAGTAACTGTGCTATCTTTCAGGGATTAAAGCCAAGGCACGTGATTGATTTTCTGTTATCATCCCAATCCGGACTTTTGAATTTAGAAACTGAATAACTTCGGTAACTGGTTTAGAATCGATGCATAGATTGTGTGTGTGTGTGTGTGTGTGTGTGTGTGTGTGTGTGTGTGTGTGTGTGTTGTGTGTGTGAGAGAAGAGAGAGAGAGAGAGAGAGAGAGAGAGATGATGGTCTAAAATTGTTTTGCGAATGTTGCCTTTTTCTACCCCCCCCCCCCCCCCCCCCACACCCCTCCGCTCCTCTCTCTCTCTCTCTCTCCCCTCTCTCTCTCTCTCTCTCTCTCTCTCTCTCTCTTCTCCGCGGTTGTGTTCGATTTTTTTTAATTAATGTATTCAAATTTTCAATGTCGAACATATTACTGAGCTTCAAAATGTGAAAGTGATTCTGCGTCACGAGGAACAGAGGTCCCCCTACCCCAGCCCTGAAAAAGTGCGATTATGCACCGTTTACATCAGAAGAAGACTGTGAACATCTAGCGAAGATGCACTTTCATACAACTCCCCCCCCCCCCCTCCCCTCTCCCCCCAACTCCTCTACCCTTCCGACACATCCACGAAACTCATGCAGAAAATCCTACATAGTAAGGATGAAAGAAATATATTTTGCAACAGGAGACGTTAAGAAAGGAGGAGGAGGGAGGTGGGTGTTGTTGGGGTCGGGGAAAGGGCGGAAAGTGAGTGGGGGGGGGGGGGGGGGGGGGGGGGGGGGAGGGAATGGAGTGCTAAGCTTTGGGGTTGGGGAGGATTCAGGGAAGATGACGTGATGCTCAGTCTTCTGTGAACTTTCCGCTATAGTTCATCAAGACAATTCTACTGTTGGCGTGTCGAGAATTTCCCGTCGACAGTTTTTCGTTTTCATATTGGTTTCCAGAAACTTTGATGCAGACACTACTCGATCTGAAGTCATGATTATCAACAACGTACAGTACACACACACACACACACACACACACACACACACACACACACACACACACACACGGGGGGGGGGGGGGGGAGGGCAAGAGAGAGAGGAGAGAGAGAGAGGAGAGAGAGGGGGGCGGGGGGGATTTGCCAGCGACCTATCTTCAAAGACAACGAGATTGTTAACATGTAAGACGTGAATGACAAGTGAAAAAAGCGATTTCAAAATAAAATAAAAAGAACATACACAAATAATGACAAGGAAAAAAAAATGGGACTCTTGATTTTCAGGGATGTACAGGAACTTAACCAAGTAGACGGAATTTTCAGACATTTACAACCGAGCCGATCTTCAAGATGTATTTCGCCACACCAATAGGCACAGACGTTAATCTGTTTTCCTCTCACATCTGAACAGACCGGGCAATGAAAGACAGGTTCAACTCTTTTTTTCTTTTCCCCCAGGACCAAAGTGTCGGTCCGGGAAGCAGCCTGTTATTTACAAAGTTCTCTGTCCTCCAATTTAATTGTAATACTCATTCTTTCCCAAATCTGAATTGGACAACATAGCCGTGGAAGCTGTTTTATACTAATATGTAAAAACAGATTCTAACTCATGAGAATGTTTAAAACGCAGAGAGATTCGGATTCGGATTCGGATGAGTTTTTTTCACAATAGGCCACAGCCCCTTGTGAAGGGGTTGTGTGAACATAATATAAGAAATTTGTCAAAAAACTTTAAGTGGGCACAAATTCATACATAAAAAAACCTCAACAAGTACCAATAACAATACATAGAAACAGAAACAGCATAGGGACAAAACCAAAAGAATCAATTGCTTACAAAGCGCGGGAGAGAGAGAGAGAAAAAGAGAGAGAGAGAGAAGAGGAGGGGAGAGAGAGAGAGAGAGAACGCATTTTATAAAATTAGGCTCCCCCCCCCCACGGTAACACAATGGTTGGACTATTTGATCAACGCCACCTTGCGCTGAAGACATCAAAGCTAAGTGACAAACTCGTTCATTTTCGTTGTCGTATTGTTTGTGTCTTCCCTGAAAAAGACCTACGATGTCGAAACGCGTCGTGTTTTTTTCTTGTGACTCGTTTGTCCACGTTTCTCTTGGCGGTTCGCTAACATTTTTTTAAAGATTTATTTGATTAACGCGAATCGCTCAAAATTAAAGAATGTTCACATATGGGACGGTTGATTGTGACCTATACGCTGTTCATCGAAGATCATGTTTGTCTAACTACAAGCTGATGCGCGCAGCAGGCTTGATGTGATGCAGGCTCAAAAAATCCCATGTCCAACACTATTTGATAGGTTTAGCATTAATGTATAAGAATACAGCTAAACGTTGTGCAGGCTCTCGAATCAATGTGTTAACAGCATAAAACATTGTGTTTGCTGTCAAGTACTGGACAGAATAAAACATTGTGCATGCTCTCCATTCCCTACATATGACCACAATAAAACATTGCGCGTGCTTTCAAAATTCGAGTACTGGACAGCATAAAACATTTTTTCATGCGCCCGTTCCCTACATGCTGGACAGAATAAAAAAAAACATGGCGCGTTGCTTTCACAATCTGTAAGTACGGGACAGCATAAAACATTGTGCATGCTTTTCACATCCGTAAGTCTCTAAGCACTGTACATGGTACCAATCTCTAAGTAACGGACAGCACAAAGCATCGTGCGTGTTCTCCAATCTCCAAGTGCTGGAACGCATAAAACCTTGTCCATACTTTCCAGTCTGAAAGTACTGGATCCATGCTTTTAAACTCTAACTGCTGAACAGCATAAAAACCGCGCGTGCTCTCGTATTGTTCAACACTGTGCGTGTAGCCCCCTTCCTAGGAACTATAAGAAGGCTTAAAACCAAAAACTCAATTTCTTTGAGATCTTTAAATAGTGGTCAAATGAAATCTGCTCGAGGAGAGAGAGAGAGAGAGAGAGAGAGAGAGAGAGGGGGGGGGGGAGGAGAGAGAGGGGGGGGCCCGAAGGGGAGAGAAAAGAGAGAGAGAGGGAGAGAGATGAGAGAGAGAGAGAGGGAAGAGAGGATAGAGAGAGAGAGAGGAAACGGAGAGATGGAGGAACTCATGAATGGGTGATGGTTAATTCGTTTCAGCAGTTTGAACCTAATGGAAGAGTATCCTAACACTATGTAATGCTTTATCCTAATACTAACAAACGGAAACATTTCTGCGACAACAACAATCGGATCACTCGACATAAGAAGTAGCTAAAACCTCTCTATTTGAAGCTTTTAGAAAAAAAACAAGAAATGGTTGTGTAACACAGGTTTAGTGGGAAGATATCAATAAGGGTTAAATTGAAATAAACAAGGTTCTCTGTAATGTTTAAGATATCAGAAGCTTAGTTGAAATAAACAAGGTTCTCTGTAATGTTTAAGATATCAATAGGCTTCGTTGAAATAAACAAGGTTCTCTGTAATGTTTAAGATACCAAGAAGCTTAGTTGAAATAACAAGGTTCTCTGTTTAAAGCTTAAGGTCAAGAACTGTTCTCTCTAATTCCTTTCTGGGTTTGGCAAGAAAAAAACCCAGATATCTCATCATTTGACATCTTGCAGACTGGACAGCCATCAGGTTGCTATCAGTGCTAGACGTATCAAACTGTGTATGTTCAGGTCAGATCTACCCCCGCCTAGATCGAGCGATTACACTTTCAGTCTCTGGTAAATCTTATTATTAGTTTTAAACGTATCACACAAAATGTGATATGCCAAATCAGCCAATCAGCCATGGTATTAGTGTGATGCCATCAGATCAGCCAACAGCCACTGGTATGTGATATGCCATCCAATCAGCCAATCAGCCACTGGTATGTGATATGCCATCCAATCAGCCAATCAGCCACTGGTATTAGTGTGCTAGTGTCACTGTGTATTTGCGGGCAATTAAACAACGCAACAAAACTTTTTATAGATACATTCACATCGCCCGAATCTTAATTTAACCAAATATTACCCAAACCGTTGTCATGTAATCAACGTGCACATTTGACATCCTTGTCTTAATCCACCAACGTGCTGATCATACGGCATCATATGCGCTTTGGAGGGTTGTCCCTGTTCATTCCTAGTAGCCCACCTAAGCCGATGTGCGGTGCAGGTATCTACAGCAATCGGTCACATCGCAGATCTGTTTGGGTCACCGTCAAACTGTCGTTTGACGTACGCAAGTTCTGAATGTTTAAACCCCGTAAAGCAAATGAACGACGGAGAGAAGGAGAGAGAGAGAGGGAAAAGGGGGAGAGGGGAGAGAGAGAGAGAGAGCGACAGACAGACAACAGAACGACAGATAGAAGTAGGCGCGCGCGCACACGTACTGGCTCACATTCAATTTTCTAAATCACCTTTTCGTTCATTTTAATATTTCCCCCCGTTCAGGTGGGGGAGGAAAAGGGGGTTCGGGGGGCGGCAGAGGAGATCTCGCACGCACCACACACACACACACACACACAACACACACACACACAACACACAAAACACACCACCACACCACACACACACACACACACACACACACACACTGTAAAATGCCCCCCGCGGAATTTCCAGAACTGGAACTGGGCAAATTGTACATTTCACTTCATTTCACTACAGGGGGGACTAGGAGTTGGTAAGGGACTTGGGTGGTATCACAAAACTCATTGTCTGCGGCAATACAGTACTCCCTCGTAAAAGGGCACGAAGTAGTTTCCGATGAAGACACTTCCCACAGTTCAGGCATCAAAGAAACTGAGACCAAGTTCGGGAACCGGGACTAAACTTCTGTTCCACTATCGCTCACCCGATAACGACAATATTGGTCAAGAATAATTTTTTGCCTTGGAAAACAAAACTATTGATCACGTGTGTGCAGAATGCATATAAGTATGGTTTTTTGGGGGAAAAAACCCACGATGTTCCCGGTTTGGAAAAACATCAATGGCTTCTGATTTTGGATGAAAAGTCCCAGTTGTTAGGTTTTTGTGTTGATGGGAACATTGAACCGATGCCATCTTTGGCGTTTTGTAACCGAGTGATACGGATACCTTCATCGCCTGTGTTAACTATTGACGTCAGCTTGACGTCATGCGCGCTCTGTGACATGCTGTACGTGACGCACAGTTTCGCCCGAAACGTCAGTGAAACCCACCGTATTCGGACTGTAGAGTGTGGCTTAAGACACATTTAGAAATGCGTCTCCGAGTCGTTATCATGTGCATCTCCTCCTCTCTCTCTCTCTCCTCTCTCTCTCTCCTCTCTCTCTCTTCTCTCTCTCTGGTCGTCTGTCTGTCTGTCTGTCACACACACACCACACACACACCACCCACACACACACACACACACACACAGAAGGATAAGAGGAACATGCACGCAGGTTCATGCATGCACACGTGCGCACCCCCTCTCCGCCCCTCACAGAGAGAGAGAGAGAGAGAGAGAGAGAGAGAGAGAGAAGAGAGAGAGAGAGAGAGAGGCGCGCACACACAAACGCTGACGCATTTAACCTCTCTCTCACTCTGTCTGTCTCTCTCCTCTCTCTCTCTCTCTCTCTCTCTCTCTCTCTCTCTCTCTCTCTCTCTCTCTTCACACACACACACACACACAACACACACACGCACACGCACATACACACGCGCGTGCGTACGCGCTGAATGCCTCGCTCCAAAGAGAGACAGTGCCTAGAAGAGGAGGGAAGAGGGGAGACATGCCACAGCACTCAATGTGGTTCCTGCCACAGCACTCAATGTGGTTCCTGCCACAGCACTCAATGTGGTTCCTGCCACAGCCCTCAATGTGGTTCCAGTCTCACCAGTTGACTGCACACAACATACCATTCCGGTAGAAGCCGACAGAGCCAGTCATGGGAGTTGACTGCACACAACATACCATTCCGGGTAGAAGCCGACACAGCCAGTCATGGGAGTGATTTTAAGTTTACATGATGGGGGTTCTACTCCATGCTTCTTTCATCAGACCAGCCGTGGGATGTATAATAAAAGGGGGGAGGGGGGGGGGGGGTGATTTCATTGAGTCGGTATTCACCTGCTGGATTCTGTCTAGGCTCGGTGGCAACATGTTGACCCTGTCAAGCTCAGTACGGGTGGGTGTGTCCTGGTACAGACTTAGGGCAATTCAAAGGGTGATAAATCATTGCCTTCGTCAAACTTATGTTTTATCGTAGTCCGTTCGTTTGATTATGTGTCGGTAGGATGACACCGAAAACAGTAAAGATATGGTCACCACACTTGGTCAAAGTAGAAAAAAGTCGTCCTGGGACGGATATATCAAATGTTGGTGCTGAACTGGATTAAACGGAGATTCCTGGTTCAGAAACATTTCTGTAAATTCTTCAGCGCGAAAAACAACTGCGCCGATTTCATTGAATCATGATGGAATGTAACCAAAACG
This sequence comes from Conus ventricosus, assembly GCA_018398815.1. Classification (NCBI taxonomy): domain Eukaryota; kingdom Metazoa; phylum Mollusca; class Gastropoda; order Neogastropoda; family Conidae; genus Conus; species Conus ventricosus. The sequence continues at coordinate 55,074,961 of CM031626.1, forward strand.
GGATCCCACTGAATGTTGGTGCCGACCCATGGCGCAAATCCTGATCATTCGGCGGATCCAGGATCTGTTCAGATTAATGACAGGATTATTCATCATTTTCAACACAACATGAACACTGGCTGTAAAGTTACTGTTTCGAAGTTGTAACCATCTACGAAGTAATACATTTTCGTGGAATATTGAATCTTGAAACTAATTTCTAGAGATGTGGTTTTTGAAAGTTATGTTTGTTTGTTTTGTTTTTTTTCTTTTTGTGTGTGTGTGTGTGTGTGTGTGTGTGTGTGTGTGTGTGTGTGCGTGGCTGTGTGTGTGTAAGAAAAAGGAAAGGGGGGTGGGGAGAAAAAAAAACACACACACATTGGAAGTAACTCTTTAAGTCCGTAGCAACTATCACTTCGTCTGGTAGGGGGGGAAAAAAAAGACACAAAAAAAGACAACAAACGAACAAACAAAAAATGCATGATCTTTAGAGACAAGACATTAAGACGAAACCGAATTTTTATTTTAGGACGGTAGTGTTAATTTGAATAATTAGGCCTGCACTGACCGTCGCAACCCGTGGCATTGGAAATGTCGACCTTTTTTTCGACCAAAGCAAAGCTAGCAGCTGTGGATTGAACAATCCCACGGATCAGGGTTGGACGTCGCGATCTCTCTGCCTTCCAACTCTTGACACCTCTCCGCCACGGCGGCAGGTACTTGCACTGTGTTTTCTCAAAGAAACAAAAAGATAACATGCTACTGTCTTGTACAATCTGTTTGTCTCTTTCGTTTGGCGCAACAGGGAACCTTCTTGAAGCTTACTTCAATTTCCGCCTGCAGTCCCCTCACTTTGAAACCAACACGCTGCTCCGGTTTCTGCTGTGCACTGGCTTTCTGTTTTAGCAGAATCACAATACAAGATGGCATGCTCTGCCACAATGGATTAGTACAGCACGACCATGGCCATGGCCTGCATAGCTTTTCACTTTCTGCCCGCCCTTCAGGTAATAACATGCATCATTCATCAGCCCAATTTAACAGACCTTTTTTTTTTTTTTCTAAAAGAGAGCACTTATATATATAGCGCCTATCCTCGGCCAGAGACCAAGCTCTAAGCGCTCTACAATCCGCATTCTCGTTTACACAACGGGCTGCCTACCTGGGTAGAGCCGACTGAAGCGCTGCCTGCTGGAGCTTCATTCAGTCGTTTCCCGTGTCATCCAGTCAATATCGTTCATTCAATTGAACAAGTTTTTAATTCTTTCGATTTTTCACACAGAGTGCATGCATATGTAACGTGTCATCCATACCAACGGCCAAACTGGCTCTCTCTTCCAAAAGTCAGTGATGGGATTTTACGTGTGTGCAAGATGCTTACTATGCGTGCGTTCACTCACGGAACCCTGGTTTTATAGTCTCACTCGAAGGACTGTTTGGGAAATGGAGTCAGAATCAGTGTTAACTCCGAGGGGAAAATCCCCCTGTACCGAAACCGGCAGAGATTCGAACCTGCAACCTCAGGATCACCAAGATTACGAGTCCGGCGCTCTACCAACTGAGCTATTCCGACCCCTGTGGGTTCTGCATAATGGAATGAACTTCCATGGGCAGGTCGCCGTGCGCCGTCACTTTCTATTTCAAATCAAGACTGAAAACCGATTTACATTCAAAATGACTTTCCGCTTCCCGTCATGGATGCTACGGACACGATTGTTTTGTGTTTTGTTTTGTTTTTTTATTTTTATTTTTTTTATTATTATTATTATTTTTTTTTGCTCTTGCTCTTCCATACTTTTTGTATTTCTGCTGCCGCATTGTGAGAGTCTGTGGTGTTCATCCGTGGTGGCAGTGGTGTGTGTGTGGAGGGCGGGGGAGGAGAGAGAGAGAGAGGACGATCGGGGGAGGGGGAATGTTGGTGGTGTGCTGGTGTGTGTATTGATGTGCGTGGGACAGGCGTGAAAGTTGACAGGTTGTAGACCGATAATTAAAAAAAAAATTATTTGTTTGATTTAGTAAGTGCCCTGGGATCAGCAGAAAATGGGGAGCGCGTAATCCATCATCATCATTAGCATCATCACCGTCGTCATCATCATCAATATCATCATCATCATCATCGACATCACCATCATCATAAACATTTCTTCTTTGACTTTTTAAATCGTTTTATCTTATTGATTATTCATTCAACATGGTAGAGCATTCGATCATAACCATTTAGTAAATTTTGTTTTATTTACTAATTTATTTATGTTCATTTCTCTGTCTGCTAGTTGGTCTATGTATGGATTCACTCACTCAGAGCATTTTATACAAGGATATTTGATCACCCCCCCCCCCTCCCCCCAAAGAAAAACAAACAAACAAAAATTATAGATTTCGTCACTCATCGACTAGTTCACCGGCTTATCTGATAACTTGTTCAATACTTTAGTTCAATCGTTTACATATCTAGGCCCCGTTTAATCTTTTATTATCTTACGAGTAAAAACGTCAGCCAGTTCCATACTCTGATGATCTTGGACTCCCGCGTATTGCATATACATGTGGTCACATAGAATTGATGTTTCTGGATATCAGTATATATGGGCCCATAGTGTGTGTGTGTGTGTGTGTGGTGTGTGTGTGTGTGTGTGTGTGTGTGTGTGTGTGTTTGTGGTTGTGGTTGTTGTTCTTCCGTTTAACGTCTTCCACATAAAGTGATTTCAGACGGTTGTAGTGATAGAGTGTATGATGAAAGTTCTGTATTCAAGGATATATGTACACGATTTTTTTTTAAATTTCTGTTCTTGTTCGGGTCCTCCTTTTTCATTACCTGATATATAGAAGTCAGGATCAGCCCAGGGAGAAAGAGTAGGTGGTTACTAAATGTTTTTTTCACAGGTGCTTGTGTGGTGAGCGAGCAAGCTATTTCATGTGTGTGTGTGTGTGTGTGTGTGAAATGTTGAAGTCTTATTCTAGGTATATATCATACCAGTGTGGTTTGGCGTCAAATTTGCACGCAGAGCAAGGCTTTTTCATTTCCCCCCTCTCACTCCCTTCCTCCCCCTCCCCCAGTCCACACACACACATAAGCTGTTCGACTCTTACGAGTAAAAAGTCAGCCAGTTCCATACTCTGATGATCTTGGACTCCCGCGTATTGCATATACATGTGGTCACATAGAATTGATGTTTCTGGATATCAGTATATATGGGCCCTTAGTGTGTGTGTGTGTGTGTGTGTGTGTGTGTGTGTGTGTGTGTGTGTGGTGTTTTTTGGTGGTTGTTCTTCCGTTTAACGTCTTCCCACATAAAGTGATTTCAGACGGTTTGTAGTGATAGAGTGTATGATGAAAGAAGTACCAGTGCGTGCAATCATTTGTGTGTGTGTGTGTGTGTGTGTGTGTGTGTGTGTGTGTGTGTGTGTGTGTGTGTGTGTGTGTGTGTGGTGAGTGAGTGTGCGTGTATGTGAGAGAGAGACAGAGAGAGAGAGAGAGAGAGAGATTGTGTGATGTGTGTGTGTGTGTGTGTGTGGGCCTATGTGTGTGTGTCTGTGTGTGTGTGTGTGTGTGTGTGTGTGTGTGTGTGTGTGTGTGTGTGTGTGTGTGTGCGTGCGTGTGTGTGTGTGTGTGTGTGCGTGTGCGTGGGTGTGTTGGTATGGAGATGTGTTTGTGTATGCGCGTATGTGTGTGTGTGTGTGTGTGTGTGTGTGTGTGTGTGTGTGTGTTTATGGGGGGGGGGGGGGGGTGAATTGTGTTCCTTCTCTTTAAATGAAAAATGTTGATATGCTGTTCATAACGTTTTCTTAGATGTTGGTAGAACTATGAGGTAATCTGACAATAAATTGGTTTCAGTGTGTGTGTGTGGTGTGTGTTGTGAGAAAGAGAGAGTGCGTGCGTGTGCATGCGTTTTTGTTCAAGTGTAGAAGCATTCAATCGTCAGCCAACAATTACCAGCTGAAACAAAGTTAGTGTTTAACGGTGAAATAGTAGGCCCTAAAAGTTACACATCAAATGGAAAACTTGCTTAAGACATATTTGTCATCAGCCGTGTTGCATGTTTCGTTAGATTTGATGTTTGAAATCTGTAGACTTCAATGTCGGCACCCACGTTTTAAATACTACATCGTTAAAACAGTAAAAGTATTTCTATGACAAAGAATGGCATGAACGCGACAATAATTAAGATAAATAAATCAAATAAAACAAAACGACGAAACAACAACTACAAAATAGGGACTTCAGATACCGGATTTTCAGTAATATTTACAGTCAGTGGTGGGTCGCTCCAGTTATTCACACGTGGATTCGAGAACACACACTCACACACACAACACACACACACACACACACACACACACACACACACACACACACACGCGCGCGCGCGCGCGCGCGCGCGCGCGCGAAAGGAGACGAACACATATACACATACCGAAAAAAAGAAAAAGAGAAATACAAACTAAAAAAAAAAAAAAAAAAAAAAAAAAATGCAAGCAAGTGTCAAGTCGGCAGCCGTCAGGTGTGCCAATGATCAAACGTTTGATGGGCTGCATTTCACCCTTTGCTGTCACCTTCTTCGTCTTTCCTTCCTTCCTTTCCTTCTTTTTGTCTGTCTTTCTTTTAATTACTGTCGTCCACTGTTGTTGTTGTTGTTTTTTCTGTCTTTGCAGCCTGTCGTTCTGTCCGTGTTCCAAAAGTTCTTTGTAGTGTTTTTTTTCCCCCTGGTCACCATCACGACATGCCAGCTTTCCTGTTGTACCCTTCCGACACCGTTCAGTGAGACTGTGGAGTATTGTCCAAAGAGGACACTGGCTGGCCATTTGTCTCTCTGCCCGTTCGGCTTTCATGTTTTCGGGTGGTTTTTTTTGTTAGTATTAGTTCTTGCCATTTAAATGTTAGTTTTCAAAATGAGGTGTACTGCAGGTGGAAAAATTGGAAACAAATTTAAATACAATGAATTTTTCGCCCGCATTTGACAAGATATAAAGTGGATTGCTCGTTCTTCGTTTTCGTTGTCCTCAATGTTGTTTATCTTGCCTGAAGAAGACCGAAGAGGTCGAAACGCGTCGTGTTTTGTCTTATGATTTGTTTGTCCGGCGGAATAATGATATTTTTTCATTCAGTTTAATTTAAATATTGTTCTTTAGTGTTTTATTATTTTCTATAACCTAAGGTGGGAAAAAAACCTGCCTGGCAACCTCAGTACCGCTAGGTGTATATGTTTTAAGGACATCAACAAATTTCAGATCGTGTTATAAGTTGAATGCATTGATATGTAATAGCTGTATTTGCTGCTTTTTTTTCCCCAAGACAGGACTCCACCTCACCCCTCTTCCCCACGCTTTTGTGTGTGTGTGTGTGTTGTGTGTGTGTGTGGTGTGTGTGTGTGTGTGTGTGTGTGTTGTGTGTGTGTGGTGTGTGTGTGTGTGTTGTGTGTGTGGTGTGTGTGTGTGTGTGTGTGTGTGTGTGGACAGCCAGAAGAAGTTTAGTGATTGACCAGTCCGTAATCATAAAACGGAACAAAACAAAACAAGCTGTTGCTGATTATTTGTCGGTGATCCTCCAAGTAACTTAAACAGCAAGCAGTGCAGCGTCCCCTGTAGTAGTTGTCTCAAGGCGACTAGATAGCTGTTTGTGGTCGTGCCGATACTGGGGTTGTTACGGCACAAATGTGGTGGGGTTTGTGTGTGTTGTGTGTGTGTGTGTGTGTGTGTGTGAAGAGAGAGAGAGGAGAGAGAGAGAGAGAGAGAGAGAGAGAGAGAGAGAGAGAGGAGAGAGAGAGAGAGAGAGAGCCTAAATAAGCGGGTTTTGAGTAATGACACGGCAGTGGGGAAAAAAACACAACAACAAAGGAAGATAATAAATATACTAAAAATGAATAAATGTCGGTGACAACTTTCACTGGCTGCTGGATTCATCTGGATCTGGCTTCGCTAAGCAGTCTCTTCTGTACCCCTTACGCGGTAAGTAGGGCGGACCACTCCTGTCTTTAGCCAGTTCTTCTGTACCTACGTGGTAATGGCCATCACGACAGCCTGCTTAGAGCAGTTCTTAACCCTTACGTGGTAAAGTAGGCGACCATCCATTAGCATCTCTTCTGTACCCTACGTGGTAAGTAGGGGAACTCCTGTCTTAGCATCTTTGTATGCTCCTCAAAAAGACGAAGCGAGATCAAAACAATGAACGCATCCAAAGCACCACAGACACGGCGTGTGTGAATGCTTGTAAATACACCACGCACGCACGCAGCACACGCACGCACGCACACACACACAACACACACACACACACACCCCACACCAAACTGGGTTTATCGAATGTTCGCTACATTTTAAAGGTGGTTATAAATGACGGAAAGAATGCCCAGTTCACCTGTGCCATTTTGACACTTTGAAACCCTCCATGTAAGCAGGCCGTGGACGGGGAGCAGGATGGACAGGCGGGGTGGGGGGGGGTCGGGGGGAGGGAGGGGAGGGGGGAAGAGAGAGAGAGAGAGACAGAGAGAGAGTCGAATGGCACAGAAGATGTGGTAGAATGAGAAGAAAAGAAGAAGAAAAAAGTATTCTACACAATCTACGACAAAGGACATCAGAGGTCCAACGATTTTCCTTGTCATGAACGGTATTTTTGTTTTAAAATACGGTCAGGAATTGCAGTCAGCGATTCTCTCTCTGTCTGTCTGTTGTGTCTGTCTGTCTCTCTCTCTCTCTCTCTCTCTCTCTCTCTCTCTCTCTCTCTCTCTCTCTCTCTCTCTCTCTCTCTTACATGGAGAGTTTCAAAGTGTCAAAATGGCACACGTGAACTGGGCATTCTTTCCGTCATTTATAAGCCTAGCTTACTCTGGACCATATGTCTGGAACTCACTTCCACCGAATCTACAAAACATGAATACTTTAAAACCTTTCAAGGAACATTTGCATAAACATTTTATGTCTCAGTAGTTAAATTATTCGATTACAATGATTAGCGTCCATTCGCTAAGTCCTCTGTGAACCATACTTTGAATAAATCGTCTCAACATAAAACCTACTCCGTTAAAATCGCTCATCCCCACTCCCACTCTGTCTACCATCCCTTTTCTCCTCCCCCTACCTACCATTCTCTCTTCCCCACCCTCCTCTGACCTCTCTCTCTCTCTGTAGTTTTTGTTTGTTTGTTTGCTTGTAAGTTTCCTTTTGTTTTACCATCCCCCATCTATTAGTGCTTTTATGAGCAGTTTGCTTATCATTGTAGAATTAGATTATCATGTTGCTATGTTGAATTGTCTGTATGAATGATATGTGCTGAAATAATGTATGCATGACAAGGACAGATTGTAAGACTAGGCTTTGGCCTAAAATCTTCATCCTTGGGTATTAAAGATCAATCAATCAATCAATCAATCAATCAATCAATCTCTCTCTCTCTCTCTCTCGTTTCTGTCTTCTTCTCTCTCTCTCTCTCTCTCTCTCTTCTCTCTTCTCTCTCTCCTCTCTCTCTCTCTCTCTCTCTGTCTGTCTGTCTGTCTTCTGTCTGTCTCTCCCTCTCTCTCTCTCTCTCTCTCTCTCTCTCTCTCTCTCTCTCTCTCTCTCTCTCTCCCGAGTTCTTTTCGTAACAATCTTCCGCACAATCTGTAGCCAAAATGATTATTTCTTTTTTACCCATTTACCTACAGTAGTTCACACAATCAGTAGTGAAGGATGTCGGCGAGTTATTTCACACACACACACACACACACACACACACACACACACACACACACCTCCTGCCCCGGTCATTAACAGAATTTCGCGAAAAAAAAAGAGAGGCCTGTACCTCACCAACTAGAAAAGGGAGCGGAGGGGCGGAAAGGGGGGAAAAAAGCGCTCCATAATCTCTATACAGTTGAACAAGAAACAGAGAAAGACGGAGGGGATGTGGGGAGAGGGGCGGGGGAGAGCGAGAGAAAGAGAGAGAGAGGGTTAGCAGAAAATACTGCCGTAGTTGGACGGCTGTGATAGCATCCACTCGTGGGAACGCTCGCTCACGCTGGCTCAGCCTCTCAGCAATTATTGCCATCAGGAGGGGCCTCAGTAGGTGTCCTGCGCATGTGGGGTGTGAGCTGGTATCCCTGAACACTTCCAGAAAGATTCAGCGGTAGTGCCGAGTCACCTCTGCCGGTTGCCTCTTGGCAATCTCTTTTTCAGTTCCCTGCCCCCCCCCCCCCCCCCCCCTGCCCGGAGTGCCGGGGCTGTGTGGCTGTGACAGATCGCTGGTGTGGCTGTGACAGATCGCTGGTGTGGCTGTGACAGAGCCCTGGTGTGGCTGTGACAGATCGCTGGTGTGGCTGTGACAGATCGCTGGTGTGGCTGTGACAGAGCCCTGGTGTGGCTGTGACAGAGCCTGGTGTGGCTGTGACAGATCGCTGGTGTGGCTGTGACAGAGCCCTGGTGTGGCTGTGACAGAGCCCTGGTCTGGCTGTGACAGATCGCTGGTGTGGCTGTGACAGATCGCTGGTGTGGCTGTGACAGAGCTCTGGTGTGCTGTGACAGATTCCTGTGTGGCTGTGACAGAGTCCCGGTGTGGCTGTGACAGATTCCTGGTGTGGCTGTGACAGAGCTCTGGTGTGGCGTGACAGATTCTTGGTGTGGCTGTGACAGAGCTCTGGTGTGGCTGTGACAGATTCCTGGTGTGGCTGTGACAGAGCCCTGGTGTGGCTGTGACAGAGCCCCGGTGTGGCTGTGACAGGAGAACCCTGGGTGTGGCTGTCCTGGTGTGGCTCTGACAGGGAGAGCCCTGGTGTGGCTATGACAGGGAGAGCCCTGCTGTGGCCGTGACAGAGCCCTGGTGTGGCTGCCCTGATGTGGATGTGACAGGAGAACCCTGGTGTGGCTGTGACAGGGAGAGCCCTGGTGTGGATGTGACAGGAGAACCCTGGTGTGGCTGTGACAGGAAGCCCTGGTGTGCCTGTGACAGGGAGCCCTGGTGTGGCTGTGACAGGGAGAGCCCTGGTGTGGCTGTGACAGAGCCCTGGTGTGGCTGTGACAGAGAGAGCCCTGGTGTGGCTGTGACAGGAGAGCCCTGGTATGGCTGTGACAGGGAGAGCCCTGGTGTGGCTGTGACAGGGAGAACCCTGGTGTGGCTGTGACAGGGACAGCCCTGGTGTGGCTGTGACAGGGAGAGTCCTGGTGTGGCTGTTACAGGGACAGCCCTGGTGTGGCTGTGACTGGTGTGGCTGTGACAGGCAGAGTCCTGATGTGGCTGTGACAGGGAGAGCCCTGGTGTGGCTGTGACAGGGAGAGCTCTGGTGTGGCTGTGACAGGAGACCCTGGTGTGGCTGTGACAGAGCCCTGGTGTGGCTGTGACAGAGAGAGCCCTGGTGTGGCTGTGACAGGAGAGTTCTGGTATGGCTCTGACAGGGAGAGCCCTGGTGTGGCTGTGACAGGGAGAACCTGGTGTGACTGTGACAGGGAGAGATCTGGTGTGACTGTGACAGAGCCTGGTGTGGCTGTGACGGGGAGAACCTTGGTGTGGCTGTGACAGGGAGAGCCCGGTGGCTGTGCGGAGAGCTTGTGTGGCTGGACAGGGAGAGCCTGGTGTGGCTGTGACAGGAGAGCCCTGGTGTGTGTGAGAAACCTGGTTCTGGACAGGGAGAGCCCTGGTGTGGCTGTGACAGGAGAGCCCTGGTGTGGCTGTGACAGGAGAGACCCTGGTGTGGCTGTGACAGGGAGAGCCCTGTGTGGCTTGACAGGGAGACCCTGGTGTGGCTGTGACAGGGAAGCCCTGTGTGGTGACAGGGAGAGCCTGGTGTGGATGTGACAGGGAGAGCCCTGTGTGGCTGTGACAGGGAGAAGCCCTGGTGTGGACTGTGACAGGGAGATCCTGGTGTGGCTGTGACAGGGAGAGCCCTGGTGTGGCTGTGACAGGGAAAAGCCCTGGTGTGGCTGTGACAGGAGAGCCCTGGTGTGGCTGTGACAGGGAGAGCCCTGGTGTGGCTGTGACAGGGAGAGCCCTGGTGTGGCTGTGCAGGGAGAAGCCCTGGTGTGGCTGTGACAGGGAGAGCCCTGGTGTGGCTGTGACAGGGAGAACCCTGGTGTGGCTGTACAGGGTGAGCCCTGGTGTGGCTGTGACAGGGAGAGCCCTGGTGTGGCTGTGACAGGGAGCCCTGGTGTGGCTGTGACAGGGAGAGCCCAGGTGTGGCTGTGACAGGGAGAACCTGGTGTGGCTTGACAGGGAGAGCCCTGGTGTGGCTGTGACAGGGAAGCCCTGGTGTGCTGTGACAGGGAGAACCTGGTGTGGCTGTGACAGGGAAGCCCTGGTGTGCTGTGACAGGAGAGCCCTGGTGTGGCTGTGACAGGGAAAGCCCTGGTGTGGCTGTGACAGGGAGACCCTTGGTGTGGCTGTGACAGGGAGAGCCCGGTGTGGCTGTGACAGGGAGAGCTTTGGTGTGGCTGTGACAGGAAATCGGGTGGGTGGAGGGGCCCTGGTGTGGCTGTGACAGGGAGAGCCAGTTGGTGGCTGTGACAGGGAGAATCCTGGTGTGGCTGTGACAGGGAGAGCCCTGGTGTGGCTGTGACAGGAAGCCCTGGTGTGTGACGGAAGCCATGGTGTGGCTGTGACAGGGAGAGCCCTGGTGTGGCTGTGACAGGAAGAGCTCTGGTGTGGCTGTGACAGGGAAGCCCTTGTGGGGACTGTGAAGGGGAGCCCTGGTGTGGCTGTGACAGGAACCCTGTGTGGCTGTGACAGAGAGTCTGGTGTGGTGTGACAGGTAGAGCCCTGGTGTGCTGTGACAGATCGCTGGTGTGCGTGACGAGATCCCTGGGTGGCTGTGACGACCTGTGACAGATCGCTGGTGTGGCTGTGACAGATCGCTGGTTTTGCTGTGACAGAGCCCTGGTGTGGCTGTGACAGATCGCTGGTGTGGCTGTGACAGATCGCTGTGTGGCTGTGACAGAGCCTGTGTGTGTACAGATCGCTGGTGTGCCTGTGACAGATCCTGGTGTGCTGTGACAGAGCCCTGGTGTGGTTGTGACAGAGCCTTGGCGTGACTGAGCCTGTGGGCTGTTGACAGATCGCTGGTGTGGCTGTGACAGATCGCTGGTGTGGCTGTAACAGATCGCTGGGGGATGTGACAGATCGGGTGGCTGTGACAGATTCCTGGTGTGTCTGTGACAGAGCCCTGGTGTGGTTGTGACAGAGCCCCGTGTGGCTGTGACAGGTAGAG
>CM031626.1:55091104-55096104 GCA_018398815.1 Conus ventricosus
GAATTTTAAAAAGCTTTTTTTAACTAGGAATCACCCAGGGAAAAGGAAGGCAAACTTTTTTTAGGTAATCTTAAGACTAAAATTCTTCCTTTTCAGCAAAAATTCACAATGCTAAAGATCAAATTTTGTTTTTTAAATTCTTCGAAAAAACACCGGTGTGTGTGTGTGTGTTTTTGTGTGTTGTGTGTAGATAACCTTTTTTGAAAAAATAGTTTTTTGCTTCCCAAAAAAAATGTAGGTAATCAGAATATGATTAGGCTGTTGGAAAAAAGGGGGGAGGGGGGGGGGGGGGGGGGGGGGGGGGGACTGTGGTCGCTGAAAAAAATTTGGGTTTTTTGAAAAGAAAAAAAAAAAAAAAAAAAATTCCCCCTCGCTTGTGTTTTTTCTTTAATAGTTTTTTAAACCCCAGTTCGCTTTTTACGCAAGCAAGCAAGCAAGAAAGCGCTCACACACACAAAACACCACACAAAACACACCCCAAACACACACACACACAAAGCGCGCGCCGCGCAACACACTGCCGATTTTACCCCCCAAAATTTGGGAAATTTTCTTGAAACAAAGGGGACTTTCCCCCTCAAAATACGAACTTTCCGGGCATGACAACCCCAAACCCTCTACTTTTCTTTGACAGGGGGAAAACCCAAAACACCCGGCCCCGGGTCTGCACCCCGTAAAGAAGATTAAGTAAGGAATGGGAAGGGAGGAGGGTGGGTGGTTGGTTGGGGGGGGGGGGGGGGGGGGGGGCAACCCCGTCGTTTTCCCCGGGCCACCTTCAGTCTGACAAATCCCCCGAACCCCCGTCAAAACCCCGGGCATTGCAGATCATGAGGAAGGGGAAAAAATACATGTGTACATTGGGTTTGGGGCTGGACTCGGAGCTGCCAGGGCTCGTTCCTGTTCTGTCCCGTCTCTGTTTTTGATGGGGGATTTTATGTCTCTTTACCCCCGTTTTTTCCCCCAAAAATTGTCATTAAAACACACAGTAGAGAATTAATGTTTTCTGTCATTTTCATGCGAATTCGGGGGTTTTTTTTTTTAAAAAATTTTTTTTGCTTCGTCTTTTCTGTCTCTGTTTTCTCTTGTCCCCTCTCTGTCTCTTTCTGTCTTCTCTTTCCCCTCTCTCTCTCATTCCCCTCCCCACCCAGACCCCCCCCCCCCCCCCCCCCCCCCCCCCCCCCCCCCCCCCCCCCCCCCCCCCCCCCCCCCCCCCACCCCCCCCCCCCCCCCCCCCCCTTACAAACACCACAATTCGTGGCAAAAAAATGAAAAAAACGAAATTTTTGAAAAAATAAATTAAAAGAAAAAAAGCCAAAAAAAAAAACAGTGTACAGGAAAAGCCTTTTTCAAAATTTTAAGTATTTATAAAGATAGCAAAACCCAAGGGCGCCAGCAATTTTGTTTTGTTTTTTGGTAAGTTAAAAAGAAGCAATAAGACACTCCCCCCAAAATTACAAGGGTTTTTTTTAAATTTCTATCTTCACGTTAAAAGTAAAAAAAAAAAAAACTGGCAATATTTTCGAAAGATTGCTACAAACAGAGAAACAGGAGTACATTTAAAGCAGTTTTTACTTAAAGATTTGTTCAGTTCTACTAAACATGTTTCCCAGTCCGCTATCGTTTAATGCACGCAAGCTGTTTGCCTTTCTCTCTCTCCCCCTCCCTCTCTCTCTCTCTCTCTCTCTCTCTCTCTCTCTCTCTCTCTCTCCCTCTCTCTCTTTATCATCAGAAGAACCCTGAATAATTTTGAATAATAATAACATCTAATACAGACAGACAGACAGAAGAGACATAATATCTAATAATAATTCTCTCTTCTCTCTCTCTCTCTCTCTCTCTCTCTCTCTTCTCTTTTCATCAGAAGAACCCTGAATAATTTTGAAAATTTAGTCGTATTACCTGCAGATGTTTGTTTGTTTGTTTTTTGTTTTTTTGTTTTTTTGTTTTAAACATTCCAGGCTGAGCAGTGTGATAAACGTGTAACCCATCCTCACATTTTTTTTTAAAACTCAACCAGTGCTTGTCCGTGAGGTTGGCGGGGTCTCTATCTGTATACCTTGCTGCATTCAGCATTGCTGGAAACACCGGCTTTAGGGGTCTCTATCTGTATACATTGCTGCATTCAGCATTGCTGGAAAACCGTGCTTTAGGGGGTCTTATGTTACATTGTGTAGGGGTCTCTATCTGTATACATTGCTGTAGGGGTCTCTATCTGTATACATTGCGTAGGGGTCTCTATCTGTATACATTGCTGCATTCAGCGTTGCTGGAAACCATGGCTGCAGGGGTCCTATGTGTACTTGCTTATTCGCATGCGGTAACATCGGCTTTAGGGGTTCTATTGTATACATTGCTGTATTCAGCATTGCTGGAAACCACGGCTTTAGGGGGTCTCTATCTATATACATTGCTGTATTCAGCATTGCTGGAAACCACGGCTTTAGAGGGTCTCTATCTGTATACATTGCTGCATTCAGCATTGCTGGAAACACGCTTAGGGGTCTCTACGTATACTTTGCTGTTCAGCATGCTGGACTGGCTTTGGGTCTCTATCTGTATACATTGCTGCATTCAGCATTGCTGGAAACCATGGCTTTGGGGTCTCAATCTGATCATTGCTGCATTCAGCATTGGAACCATGGCTTAGTCCATTGTCCCTGTCTTGGATTCCGACATGTTTTGTGTTTATTATTATTTTTATTATTATTATTATTATTATTATCATCATCATCATTATTCAGAAAGTATGGACCTGCGGCAAGAGCAATGGAACTCGCAGACGGATAACAAACTATTTAAAATCCATTCTATACATTGTATACGCCATTCGCTGCCAGCTGTGTGGCAAGATCTATATAGGTGAAACATCCCGCACACTGGAGACACGCAATCTCTGAACACCTGGCTGACATCCGCCACCACCGACCCAAACCGTTGCCCTACATTTAAATCACTCCCAACACAACATCAAGCGTGTGAAGTCTTGGCACTCTGGCAATCAAAGAGTGACAACTTTAAACGCACTACACAAGAGTCCCATCTCATTGCCAAACTCGGTACGCTACAGCCCCAAGGCACCAACATCCAACACTAGTAACACAGATATGCATACCCACCACTCCAACACCTGTCGGTTATATCTTCCAGCAACACACACATATATACACATACGTAAACGCCACCCCATACCCCCCACAACCACATAGAAGTTGCAGCCACCCTCCATTTATTTTATTTCATTCTATTTCTATTTCATTTCATTTCATTTTATTCTATTTTGTTATTTATTACGTATTTTTAATTTATTTTTTACTTTATTTATTCTATTTCATTTCATTTATTATTTTTCATTATATATATTTTTTTCACATTTTTGTGTGTGTGTGTGTGTGTGTGTGTGTGTGTGTGTGTGTGTTACAATTTCCTCTCCCATGATCCCCAGCTGGGTGGCCCGTTTCCGCCCGGCGGCCATTTTGACCATGACTGGATAAGTGTGTCTTTGTTTTTCTTTCTTCATCTTCACTGTCCTAAATGTTGTTTTCGTCAGAAGAAGACCTAAGAGGTCGAAATGCATTGCGTCTTGTCCTATGCTATGTTTGTCTGTTTCCTTAGCGGTAACTAGCCCCTCTTTCTGGGTTTTATCTAGAATCCGTCTAAACCTGAAGGAGTTTTTAACCTTGTGCCAGAGGCGGCCATAAAGACGAGACAGTCTTGTGCCGTTTGCACACAGGCCACTCGTTTTACACCCATTCTTATCTTTCATAAGGCGAAGATGCTCCGTGGTGCATTCCATGTCATGTACCACTCACAATAAAACATATTCTTTTAGAGTGTTGGAACTTGCACGATGTGAGACATAAACACTTTACAGCAGACTCCATGAAAACCCTGTTCAGAGATGTCCCACCTGACGTGATCTTTGAATTTCTGAAAGAGATTAACATTTTTCATCTAAGTTTTTTTTAACGAAATTTCTGGCGCGTTTTTAGAAAGTGTATTTTGAAAAGATGTGTGAATTTTTGTTTTGTTTTGTTGTTGCTGTTTTGTTTTCGTTTTGTTTTTTTATTGTTTTTTTAAATTTTTTTTACTTGAGTTGATTTTAACGTGGTGACAGCCCTGATGTGGCCCTTTGCGGTCGGCTGGGCTATAAGTAACATGATCTTATCTTACCTCAGAAAATATCTGTTTGCACATCTGACCTTTTTCGTGTATGTTTTTTTAAGGACCGATATGTTTTGTTCTATCATTATTATTATTATTATTATTATTATTTTTATTATTCAGAAAGTATCTATTTACGCATGTGACCTTTTTGTGCATTTCTTAAAAGGAGCTGTAGGCCTACGTTTTGTTCTATTCTTCCTCTTCTTCTTTTTTTCTCCTTTTCTTCTTCTCTTCTTCTTGTTATCATGATCATTATTCATAAAGTATCTTTTTGCACATGTGACCATTTTGTGTATTTTTGTAAAGGACCAATGCGTTTTGTTCTATTCTTTTATCATTATTATTCTGTGTACTTACTGAGGACAATGAATTAAGAGTAGCGCTTGGCGCCCATAGCAATGCCTCGATGTATCCTCAGTGCTGGAAGAATATCATTAGTTGAATTACAATATTGCAAATGGCGTTAATAGTGTCCATAGTTGTTGTTTTTTTCTGCTGTTCTTTTTTTTTTTGCTTTTCTGCTGTTTTCTGCTGATCGAACTGCACTGGCTTCCCATACAGTATCGGTGGCAATTTAAACTGGCAGTTCTTGCTTTCCGCCACTTCAATGAATCTCTTCCTCACTATCTCTCTTCTTCTCTCTGCACCTACCAAAGCTCTCGTACCCTTCGCTCTTCTTCACAAAAACTTTTGAAAATCCCTAAGCGTTCTCTGAAATCTGTTGGGGAAAGAGCCTTCAGTTTTAGAGCACCTTCTATATGGAACTCCCTCCCTGAAGACCTTCGTAATCAGCCTACTCTTTCTTCTTTTAAATCTCACCTCAAAACTTACCTCTT
>CM031626.1:55101104-55105775 GCA_018398815.1 Conus ventricosus
TATCTTTCCTTTTTATCTTTAAACAATGTTTTTATTAGAATCAGTTGAGGGATATCTTTCATTTTTATCTTTAAACAATGTTTTTATTAGAATCAGTTGAGGGATATCTTTCCTTTTTATCTTTAAACAATGTTTTTAGTGAAAGGCTTTCAAGGCATATGAAAAGCTGTGTGAAAAATGACTTTTTTGTCCAATTTGCAACTTCAAAAGAATTGTGTCCATGACCAGGACAAAAAGTACAAAAGGTATTGATAGAAAAGTATTGCCTTTGTAAACGTATACACCAAAACGTATCACGCATTTGTGGACAAAAAAACGCCAAACATCGAGCACGTCATTTTTAGCAACAAGTTAAAAACACTTTATTATTTCTGCACTGTCCAAGTAGTCGAGGACATTTCTGTTTATCTGCATGATTTTTTTTTTCTTTCCGCACGCACGCACGCACACACGCACACACACACACACACACGTCATTCCTTATTCATTACGAAAATTTTATTTTTCGATCGGCGAGTGCCAGTAAATTTTATTTTATGTATCATTAGTGAAACCCCGTGTGTGGAGAAACTAATCTGTGAAATCATCATCAGTACCGTTAACTCATGAAATAATCCTTTTTTATTATCCGTGAGCAAGTGTGTGTGTGTGTGTGTGTGTGTGTGTGTGTGTGTGTGTGTGTGTGTGTGTGTGTGTGTGTGTGTGTGTGTGAAGC
Organism: Conus ventricosus; assembly: GCA_018398815.1. NCBI lineage: Eukaryota > Metazoa > Mollusca > Gastropoda > Neogastropoda > Conidae > Conus > Conus ventricosus. The sequence goes on from CM031626.1 coordinate 55,101,820, forward strand.
GACAACTTAAGGAAACAACCGTCTAATTAAAAGTTACGTGCTAAGCTCTGAAGCATTGCATCTCTATCCTACCTCTGTCTCAAACTCCTGTCTCTGTCTCAAACTCCTGTCTCTGTCCACCTCTGTCTCAAACTCCTGTCTCTGTCCCTCCTCTGTCTCAAACTCCTGTCTCTGTCCTCCTCTGTCTCAAACTCCTGTCTCTGTCCTACCTCTGTCTCAAAACTCTTGTCTCTGTCGCACCTGTCTCAAACTCCTGTCTCTGTCCTACCTCAGTCTCAAACTCTTGTCTCTGTCCCACCTCAGTCTCAAACTCTTGTCTCTGTCCCACCTGTCTCAAACTCTTGTCTCTGTCCCACCTCTGTCTCAAACTTCTGCCTCTGTCCCACCTCAGTCTCAAACTCTTGTCTCTGTCCCACGTCTGTCTCAAACTCTCGTCTCTGTCCCACGTCTGTCTCAAACTCTTGTCTCTGCCCCCCCTGTCTCAAACTCTTGTCTCTGTCGCACCTGTCTCAAACTCTTGTCTCTGTCCCACCTCTGTCTCAAACTCTTGTCTCTGTCCCACCTCTGTCTCAAACTCTTGTCTCTGTCAACCTCTGTCTCAAACTCCTGTCTGTCCCCTCTCTGTCTCAAACTCTTGTCTCTGTCCCCCTGTCTCAAACTCTTGTCTCTGTCCCCCCCTGTCTCAAACTCTTGTCTCTGTCCCCCCCTGTCTCAAACTCTTGTCTCTGTCTCAAACTCTTGTCTCTGCCCCCTCTCTGTCTCAAACTCTTGTCTCTGTCCCCCCTGTCTCAAACTCTTGTCTCTGTCCCCCTGTCTCAAACTCTTGTCTCTGTCCCCCCCCTGTCTCAAACTCTTGTCTCTGTCCCACCTCTGTCTCAAACTCTTGTCTCGTCCCACCTCTGTCTCAAAGTCTTGTCTCTGTCCCACCTCTGCCTCAAACTCTTGTCTCTGTCATACCTCTGTCTCAAAGTCTTGTCTCTGTTCCACCTCTGCCTCAAACTCTTGTCTCTGTCATACCTCTGTCTCAAACTCTTGTCTCTGTCCCACCTCTGTCTCAAACTCTTGTCTCTGTCCCACCTCTGTCTCAAAGTCTTGTCTCTGTCCCACCTCTGTCTCAAACTCTTGTCTCTGTCCCACCTCTGTCTCAAACTCTTGTCTCTGTCCCACCTCTCTGAAACTCTGTCTCTGTCCCCCTCTGTCTCAAACTCCTGTCTCTGTCCCCCCTCTGTCTCAAACTCCTGTCTCTGTCCCCCCCCCCCCCCCTCTGTCTCAACTCCTGTCTCTGTCTCCCCCTCTGTCTCAGACTCCTGTCTCTGTCCCCCCTCTGTCTCAAGCTCCTGTCTCTGTCCCACCCTCTGTCTCAAACTCTGGTCTCTGTCCCAGTGAAGATGTCCATTTGTTTGTCCATTTATTTTTTCGTTCATCCCCTGGGTTACAGGCGACGGGGACAGGTGCTAGTTCACCCTGGACCGGGCCTTGTCGTTCTTGACCAGAGCGGTAGACCGGAGGTTTCCTCCGCCATCCTCCTCCCCAACCAGCCACCCGGTACCCACCCTCGAGGAGAGAGATGCCTTCTCCTGCCTGCAGAGTTCGTGACGTTGGTAGGTGTTGGTGGATCGTGTGACGGTTCCGAGTCGCACTATTACGGTGTTGCCAGTTTTGTCCCCGTATTGTGTAACATCGTTATTGACAAGGTGATTTAGAATCAAATAAATGTTATTTATGCTATTATTTATTTATTTATTTTTTATTAAGAAAGGTTGGCAGTAATCCATACTTACGTTAATATACTTGTAGACAAACGATGCTATTAGATATCTAGATACATACATAAATACATACATACAAACATACATACATAGAAATATGAGAGAGAGAGAGAGAGAGAGAGAGAGAGAGAGAGAGAGAGAGAGAGAGAGATTTATGACAATCTCTGGCTAGAGGGACAGCCGAAAGTGTACAAGAACCCTTTTTTAAGGGAAATGTATACCCCGTTAATTACGTCCTGGTTGGGTCGTTGCTTTTTAGTAACCATTAAAAATCGTGACGATACTGAATAATCTTTAAATTTTTCAATGATTTACGGGAAACAAATAATGCATTATATTTGTAAAACGGGTGATGAATAGGGCATAACACTTGAAGGGCAAACGAGTTAAGTTGAATGATTTTACTTACTTTTTGACTGGTTTGATGGGGGCGTCCCCGCAGTCCTTGTCGATCTCTCCTGCACAGCACATCTGCACTACTTTCCGTCTTTTCTTCGAGTGGCCCGCCTGCAGTCTGTACCCGTGTGTGGTGGTGTGTTGGGTGTGTGTGAAGGGGAAAGAGAGAGAGAGAGAGAGAGAGAAAAGGGGAAGGAAAGAAGAAGAGAGAGAGAGAAGAGAGAGAGAGGGGAATGTGTGTTTTGCGTGGAACAGCGCTTCTTCACCGCACATCCCTACATACTTTCCGCCCCTTTTTTGCTGCTGGCCCAACCTGCTGTCTGTCCCCCTGTGTGTGTGTGTGTGTTGTGTGTGTGTGTGTGTGTGTGGTGTGGTGTGTGCGCGCCGCGCGCGCGTGTGTGTGGTGTGGTTTTGGTGTGTGTGTGTGAGAGGGAGAGAGAGAGAGAGGAGAGAGAAGGAGAGAGAGAGGGGAAGAGAACGTGAATGCTTTTTTTTCGTGCGAACTGTGTGTGTGTGTGGGGTTGTGTTGTGTGGGTGTGGTGATGTTTGTGTGTGTGTGCATGCGGTGGTGGGTGTGTGTGTGGTGTGTGGGGGGGTTGTGTTGTGTGTGTGTGATTTTTTGTGTGTGGTGGTTGTTTTGGGGTGTGTTGTGTGCCATTTGTGTGTAGTGTGTGTGGTGTGTGTGTTGTTGTTGGTGTGTGTTATGTTTGTGTGTGAAAGGATGAGTGAGGCAACGAGAGATTCTTTGCTTTTCTTTTCCCTTGATGAAAAAGAACGCGACACATTCCGCCTATTGTCTTTTTTTATGTGCTCCCGTGATGGGTCTAGGCCCTAACAGATGAAGAGGAACCCATTATGTAAACAAAAGCAAACAAAAAACAAACAAAAGACAACAAACGAAAAGCGAGCTGCCTTTTTATCCTCTTTATCTCCCCCCCCCCACCCCCCCCTTTCCTCCCTGTTCTTTTTCCAGACAGGCGGGGGAGAGGGGAGACAGTCAGAGCTGAAGGAGGACACGAGGGGCCGTGCATTTCCCCTGATCTGCTGACCCTGCCGCCAGAGTCTCCTGCCAGGCCGCCCCCCTCCCCGGGCCCAACCCTCCGAATGCCCTTTTCCCCCCACACCCCCCCCTCCCCCCCCCCCCCCCCCCCTCCTCCCCCTTCCGCCCTGTGGCCGCCAAAAACACGTCACTCGCCCAATTGACGACGGGGACTGTTCGTGCGGAAGGAAAAAAAAGGGCCAGGGGGACTTTTAACGGTCAGTTTTAGGAGGGAGTCTCCGCGAAGCACGTAACCTTCCTCGACATTACAGCTTCATCACGTCAGCAACCGCGGACCCTCCCGTGGGGAAATCATAAAACACTACTGAAAAAATACATGGAAAAAAATAATAATAATAATAAAAAATACTAATATGCGACCCACCTGGGGGGGCATAAAACACAAATGAAAATATACATGGAAAAAAAGTAATAAAAATAATACTAATACTGCGACCCCACCGTGGAAGTCATAAAAAAAATATAAAAAAAAACGGAAAAAAGTAATAATATAATAAAAATAATAATAATAATACAAATGAAAAAATAATGCTAAAAAAAAAACAAAGGGAAAAAAAGTTTAAAAGTCTCCCAGCCCCCTGGCTTGCAGGAGCATTTTTGGGCCCATTTCCCAAGGGTTCCCCGTTGGGGGACACATGGTGGGGGAAAGCGGAGCCTGTCTCTCTCTCCGCAGCAGTCTTGAACTTGCCCTGACCTGAGTGGTATGCATTGTACTGTGGGGACGAAAGGGG
>CM031626.1:55106775-55144275 GCA_018398815.1 Conus ventricosus
GTGGTGTGCGACGTGCGTGCGCGCGCGTGTGTGTGCGTGTTGGTGATAGAGGGGGGAGACTGTGTGTATGCTTGTGTAAGAATCCGGAAAGTGTGCTATTCACCTCAAAATATGTCATTGATTGAGACGAATACTGTTGTCAATAATATAAAGCAATCAAATTGCGTAAAAATTAACCAAACCAAAATTTACAGATTGACAATTTAAAACACACACACACACGCACGCACGCACGCACGCACGCACGCACACCCCACGCACGCGCACACATACCACGCACGCACGCACGCACGCACCGCGCACGCACACGCACACACACACACACCAGAAAAGAAATCCTCAACTTTTCGGTCGCAGACCGTCGTCAGGACTGATGACGTCAAATGAAAGACAAATCAATACGTGTAGATAATGACGTAAATATTAAAAAAAAAAAAAAAAAGGGGATCAGCAATCAAGAATTCATTTTAAACATTTACAAGTATCGAAGATTAATACCAACTTGACACTTTTGTAAACTTTCCCAAACAGAGTCAAGAAAACGATACTCGCTCTTCAACACACTGGAGAGAGAGGAAGAATTCGGTTCACCTGATAAAGCACTAACTCCAGTCTTACGAAATGAATGCTTTAATTTTGACCATTCGTTTGCCAGATGACCTATACGTAGTGTTTTCCCACACAAAAATCTGTTGGTTTTTTTTTTCAGACAGAAACAGGGCCCGTTGTTTGACAAAGCATTAGGATCAATCCCAGTTCTAAATATATTTGACACAGATACGATAATATTGAAATGTCGGGCTATTGTAAATCGTTCATGTACTGTTTGTGAAATGGTAGTTTTCTGTACTAAATCTTCCAATATTCGTGCTGCCCACGTGGCCGCCTGACCTACTTTGCCATTTGCTGAAACCCTCCAATGAAAGAGCGCCGAACACACAGTAACTGTGCTATCTTTCAGGGATTAAAGGCACGTGATTGATTTCTGTTATCATCCCAATCCGGACTTTTGAATTTAGAAACTGAATAACTTCGGTAACTGGTTTAGAATCGATGCATAGATTGTGTGTGTGTGTGTGTGTGTGTGTGTGTGTGTGTGTGTGTGAGAGTGAGAGAGAGTGAATGAGAGTGAGAGAGAGAGAGAGAGAGAGAGAGAGAGAGAGAGAGAGAGATATGATGGTCTAAAAATTGTTTTGCGAATGTTGGCCTTTTTCTTCTCCCCGCCCCACCCCCCCCCCCCTCTCTCGCTCTCTCTCTCTCTCTCTCTCTCTCTCTCTCTCTCTCTCTCTCTCTCTCTCTCTCTTCTCCGCGGTGTGTTCGATTTTTTTTTATTATTGTATTCAAATTTTCAGTGTCGAACATATTACAGAGCTTCAAAATGTGAAAGTGATTCTGCGTCACGAGGAACAGAGTGCCCCCACCCCAGCCCTGAAAAAGTGCGATGGTGCACCGTTTACATCAGAAGAAGACTGTGAACATCTAGCGAAGATGCACTTTCATACAACTCCCCCCCCCCCCCCCCCTCTCCCCCCAACTCTTCTACCCTCCCGACACATCCACGAAACTCATGCAGAAAATCCTACATAGTAAGGATGAAAGAATATATTTTGCAACAGGAGACGTTAAGAAAGGAGGGGAGGGGGGGGGGGGGGTGTTGTTGGGGTCGGGGAAAGGCGGAAAGTGAGGGGGGGGGGGGGAGGGAATGGAGTGCTAAGCTTTGGGGTTGGGGAGGATTCAGGGAAGATGACGTGATGCTCAGTCTTCTGTGAACTTTCCGCTATAGTTCATCAAGACAATTCTACTGTTGGCGTGTCGAGAATTTCCCGTCGACAGTTTTTCGTTTTCATATTGGTTCCGAAACTTTGATGCAGACACTACTCGATCTGAAGTCATGATTATCAACAACGTACAAGTACACCACACACACACACACACACACACACACACACACACACACACACACGGGGGGGGGGGGGGGGGGGGCAAGAGAGAGAGGGGGGGGGGGGATTTGCCAGCGACCTATCTTGCAAAGACAACGAGATTGTTAACATGTAAGACGTGAATGACAAGTGAAAAAAAGCGATTTCAAAATAAAATAAAAAGAACATACACAAATAATGACAAGAAAAAAAAATAGACTCTTGATTTTCAGGGATTGTACAGGAACTTAACCAAGTAGACGGAAATTTCAGACATTTACAACTCGAGCCGATCTTCAAGATGTATTTCGCCATCACCAGATAGGCACAGACGTTAATCTGTTTTCCTCTCACATCTGAACAGATCAGGCATTGAAAGACAGAGTGTCACTCTTTTTTTCTCTCCCCCAGGACCAAAGTGTCTGTCACGGTTATTTACAAAGTTCTCTGTCTCCAATTTAATTGTATACTCATTCATTCTAATTCTGAATTGGACAACATAGCCGTGGAAGCTGTTTATACTAATATGTATAAACAGGATTCTAACTCATGAGAATGTTTAAAACGCAGAGAGATTCGGATTCGGATTCGGATGAGTTTATTCACAATAGGCCACAGCCCTTGTGAAGGGGTTGTGTGAACATATATAAGCAATTTGTCAATAAACATAAGTGGGCACAAATTCATACATAAAACAAACTCAACAAGTACCAATAACAATACATAGAAAACAGAAACAGCATAGGGACAAAACCAAAAGAATCATATTGCTTAGCAAAGCGCAGAGAGAGAGAGAGAGAGAGAGAGAGAGAGAGAGAGAGAGAGAGAGAGAGAGAACGCATTTATTAATATTAGGCTCCCACCCCCCACGGTAACACAATGGTTGGACTATTTGATTCAACGCCTACCTTGCGCTGAAGACATCAAGCTAAGTGACAAACTCGTTCATTTTCGTTGTCCTATTTGTTTGTGTCTTGCCTGAAGAGACCTACGATGTCGAAACGCGTCGTGTTTTGTCTTGTGACTCGTTTGTCCACGTTTCTCTTGGCGGTTCGCTAACATTTATTTAAGATTTATTTGATTAACGCGAATCGCTCAAAATTAAAGAATGTTCACATATGGGACGGTTGATTGTGACCTATACGCTGTTCATCGAAGATCATGTTTGTCTAACTACAAGCTGATGCGCGCAGCAGGCTTGATGTGATGCAGGCTCAAAAAAATCCCCATGTCCAACACTAGTTGATAGGTTTAGCATTAATGTATAAGAATACAGCTAAACGTTGTGCAGGCTCTCGAATCAATGTGTTAACAGCATAAAAAATTGTGTTTGCTGTCAAGTACTGGACAGAATAAAACATTGTGCATGCTCTCCATTCCCTACATACTGACCACAATAAAAACATTGCGCGTGCTTTCAAAATTCTGAGTACTGGACAGCATAAAACATTTTTTCATGCTGTCCGTTCCTACATGCTGGACAGAATAAAAAAAAAACATGGCGCGTTGCTTTCACAATCTGTAAGTACTGGACAGCATAAAACATTGTGCATGCTTTCACATCCGTAAGTCTCTAAGCACTGTACATGGTATCCAATCTCTAAGTAACGGACAGCACAAAGCATCGTGCGTGTTCTCCAATCTCCAAGTGCTGGAACGCATGAAACCTTGTCCATACTTTCCAGTCTGAAAGTACTGGATCCATGCTTTTAAACTCTAACTGCGAACAGCATAAAAAACCGCGCGTGCTCTCGTATTGTTCAACACTGTGCGTGTAGCCCCCTTCCTAGGAACTATAAGAAGGCTTAAAACAAATCTCATTTTCTTTGAGATCTTTAAGTAGTGGTCAAATGAAATCTGCTCGAGAGAGAGAGAGAGAGAGAGAGAGAGAGAGAGAGAGAGAGAGGGGGGGGGGGGTGAGAGAGAGGGGGTGGGCTTGAGAGGAGGGAGAGGAGAGAGAGAGAGAGGAGCGAGAGAGAGAGGAGAGATGTGTGGAATGAAATCATGAATGGGATGATGGTTAATTCGTTTCAGCAGTAGAACCTTATGGAAAAGAGTATCCATTACACTATGTAATGCTTTATCTAAACTAAACAAACGGAAACATTTCTGCGACAACCACATCGGATCATCGAACATAAGAAGTAGTATACTCCTCTCTAGTTGAAAACTTTTTTCGAAAAAAAACAAGGAAAGGAGTTTCGTGTTTTGGTAACCACAGTTTACGAGCAGTTTCAATAAGCTTAGTTGATATTAAACAAGGTTCTTGTAAAGTTTAAGATATCTATATGCTTAGTTGAAATAAACAAGGTTCTCTGTAATGTTTAAGATATCAATAGGACTTTCGTTGAAATAAAAAGGTTTCTGTAATGTTTAAGATACCAGAAGCTTAGTTGAATAAAAGGATCTTGTAAAGCTTAAGGTCAAGACTGTTCTCTCTAATCCTTTCTGGTTTGCAGCCGCAAAAAAACCCAGATCTTACATTGGACATCTTGCAGACTGGAAGCCATCGTTTGCTCACTTGCTAGACGTATCAAACTGTGTATGTTACAGGTCAGATCTACCCCGCTAGATCGAGGATTACACTATACAGTCTCTGGTTCAATTTATTATTAGTATTAGCCCCCCTATCACACAAAAAAAACAGTGATATGCCATCAAATCGCCATTCAGACACTGGTTTTAGTGTGATATGCATCAGTTCAGCAATTCAGCAATGCTATGTGAATGCCATCCCAATCAGCCAATCAGCCACTGGTAGTGATATGCCATCAATCACCAATCAGCCACTGGTATTAGTGTGCTAGTGTCATCTGTGTATTTGCTAGGCAATTAAAACAACGTAACCACAAATTTATAGATACATTCACATGCCCGAATTTAATTTAACCAAATATTACCCAACCGTTGTATGTATCAACGTGCAATTTGTCAACTTGTTAAATCCACCACGTGTGATCATAGGCATCATATGCGCTTTGGAGGGTTGTCCGGTGCATTCCTATGTAGCCACTAAGACGATGTTGCGGTTGCAGGTATCTACAGCACATAACCCGGTCCACAAACTTTTTTTATTCACGCAGAGCTGTTTGGGACACCGTCAACTTCGTTTGACGTACGCATGTTTCGAATGTTTATACCTCGTAAGCAAATGAACGACGAGAGAGTGAGAGAGGAGAGAGGAGAGGAGAGATGAGAGAGAGGGAGGAGAGAGAGCGGACAGACAGGAAAGACAGACAACTGATGTTAGATAGGGCGCGCCGCACACGTACTGGCTCAAATTTCAATTTCTCTAAAGCCCTTTTCGTACATTTTAATATTTCCCCCCGTTCAGGGTGGGGGAGGAAAAAGGGGATTCGGCTGGGGAGCGGCAGAGGAGATCTTCGCACGCACCCACACACACACACACACACAACACACACACACACACACCACACACACACCACACCAACACACACACCACCACCACACACCACACACACACTGTAAAATGCCCCCGCGGATTTCAGAACTGGAATGGGCAATTTGCTACATTTCACTTCATTTCCACTTCAGGGGGACTAGGAGTTGGAAGGGACTTGGGTAGGTATCCAAAACTCATTGTCTGCGGCAATACTGTAGTCCCTCGTAAAAAGACACGAAGTAGTTTCGATGAAGGACACTTCCCACAGTTCAGGCTATCAAAAGGAAGCAACTGAGGACAGTTGGGAACAGGACTAAATTTGTTCCACTATCGCTCACCGAGAACGAACAATATTGGTCAAGAATAATTTGTTGCCTTGAAAACAAATATTGATCACGTGACTGCTGTCAGAATGGCTATAAGTATGGTTTTTGGGGGGGAAAAACCACGATGTCCAGGTTTGGAAAAACATCAATGGCTTTTTTTTTTCTGGTTTTGGATGAAAAGTCCTCAGTTTGTTAGGTTTTTGTGTTGATGGGAAAACATTGAACCGAAGCCATTTTGGTGTTTTGTAAACCGAGTGATACGGATAACTTCATCGCCTGTGTTAACTATTGACGTCAGCTTGACGTCATGCGGCGCTATGTGACTTTGCTGTTACGTGTCGCACAGTCAGTTTCGCCCCGAAAAATGTCAGTGGAAACCACCGTCTTTAGGACTGACTGTTAGGTGTGGGTAATACACATTTAGAAATGGTCCTCCGAGTCGTTATCCATTGTGCTTCTCTCTCTCTCTCTCTCTCTTCTCTTATCTCTCTCTTCTCTCTCTCTCTCTTCTATGTTGTTGTCTGTCTGTCTGTCTGTCACCACACACACACACCACTCACAACCACCACACCACCACAACACACACACACAGAAGGATAGAGGAACATGCACGCAGGTTCATGCAGGCACACGTGGCACCCCTCTCGCCCCTCCAGAGAGGGAGAGAGGAGTGGAGAGAGAAGAGAGAGGAGAAGACGTGAGAGAGTGTGAGGGCGCCTCACACACAACGTGTCGCTTACCCTCTCTCTCACTCTGTCTGTCTCTCTCCTCTCTCTATCTCTCTCTCTCTCTCTCTCTCTTCTCTCTCTCTCCTCTCTTTCACACCCCCCACACACCACTCACACAACCACCGCACACGCACATTCTCATCGCGCGTGCGTACGCGCTGAATGCCTCGCTCAAAGAGTGGACAGTGGATAGGAAGGGAGGAGGGAAGAGGGGGAGACATGCCCACAGCACTATGAGGTTCTGCCACAGCATCATGTGGTTCTGCACAGCACTCAATGTGGTTCCTGCCACAGCCTCAATGTGGTTCAGTCTACCCACGTTGATGACACAAATACCATTCGGAAGGAAGCCGACAGAGCCAGTATGGGTGATGATGCACTCAACATGTACTTCGGGTAGAAGCCGACACAGCCAGTATGGGAGTGATTATTAAGTTTACATGTTGGGGGTTCTATCAGCTTTTTCATCAGAACACCGTGGGATGTATAATAAAAAGGGGGGAGGGGGGGGGGGGGGGTGATTTCATTGGAGTCCGGTATTCACCTGCTGGATTCTGTTGGTCGGTGGAAACTGTTGACCCTGTCCAAGTCAGTACGGGTGGGTTGTCCTGGTACAGACTTGGGCTAATTCCAAGGGTGATAAATCATTGCCTTCGTCAAAACTTATGGTTTTTCGTAGTCCGTTCGTTTTGATTATGTGTCGGTTGGATGACACCGAAAAAACCAGTAAAGATAAGGTCACCACCTTGGTTAAAGTAGTAAAAAGGTCGTTCCTGGGACGGATATATCTAAAATGTTGAGTGCTGAATGGAATAAAGGAGTTGCCTGGTTCAGAAACCATTTCTGTAAATTCTAAGCGCGAAAAAAACAATGCGCGATTTCATTGCATCCATGATGGAATGTACCCAAAACGGGATCCCATGGAAGGTTGGTGGACCATGGCGCCAAATCTGCTAATTCGGCGGATTCCAAGGATCTGTTCAGAATATAATGACAGGATTAGTCATCCATTTCAAACAACATGACATGCTGTAAAGTTACTGTTTCGAAGTGGTATAAAACCCAATCTAGATGTAATTCTTTTTGTGGAATATTGAATCTTGAAAACTAATTTCTAGAGATGGTGGTTTTTGAAAGTATGTTTGTTTGTTTGATTTTTCTTTTTGTTTGTGTGTGTGTGTGTTTGTGTGTGGGTTGTGTTGTGTGTGTGCTGTGGGCTGTGTGTGTGTAAGGAAAAAGGAAAGGAGGGGAGGGAGAAAAAAAACACACACACATTGGAAGTAACTCTTTAAGTCCGTAGCAACATATCACTTCGTTGGTAGGGGGGGAAAAAAATGACACAAAAAAGACAACAAAACGAATCAACAATAAAATGCTTGATCTTTAGAGACATGACATTAAGACGAAACCGAATTTTTATTTTTGGACGGTAGTGTTATTTTGAATAATTAGGCAACATGCATGACGTCGCAACCACGCGTGGCATTGGAAATGTCGACCTTTTTTCGACCAAAGCAAAGTAGCAGCGTGGATTGAACATCCAAGGGATCAGGGTTGGACGTCGCGATCTGCTGCCTTCAACTCTTGGACACCTCTTCCGCACGGCGGACAGGTTAACTTTGCACTGGTTTTCTCAAAGAAACAAAAAGATAACATGCTACTGTCTTGTACAATCTGTTTGTCTTTTCGTTTTGGCGAAACAGGGAACTTCTCTTGAAGCTTACTTCAATTTCCGCCTGCAGTCCATCATTTGAAACAACACGCTGCTCCGGTTTCTGCTGTGCCTGGCTTTCTGTTTTAGCCGAATCACAATACAAGATGGGCATGCTCTGCACAATGGATTTGTACTGCAGACCATGGCCATGCCTGCATAGCTTTTCACTTTCTGCCCGCCCCTTCAGGTATAACATGCATTCTTCATCAGCCAATTTAACAGACCTTTTTTTTTTTTTTTCTAAAGAGAGCACTTATAATATAGCGCCTTTCTCGGCCAGAGACATGCTCTAAGCGCTCTAAACTCCCGCATTCTCGTTTACAACGGGCTGCTATCCTGGGTAGAGCCGGACTGAAGCGCTGGCATGCTGGAGTTCATTCCAGTCGTTTCCCGTGTCTTCCAGTCAATATCGTTCATTCAATTGAACAAGTTTTTTAATTCTTTCGATTTTTCAACAGAGTGCATGCTATTATGTAAGTGTCATCCATACCTACGGCCAAATGGCGCTCTCTTCCAAAGTCAGTGATGGGATTTCGTGTGTGCAAGGAAGGCTTACTTGCGTGCGTTCATCACGGAACCTGGTTTTATAGTCTCACTCGAAGGGACTGTTGGGGAATGGAGTCAGATTCAGTGGTAACTCCGATGGGAAAATCCCACTGTACCGAAACCGGCAGAGATTCGAACATGCAACCTCAAGGTCACCCAAGATTACGAGTCGGGCTCTAATACCAACAGAGCTATTCGACCCCTGTGGGTTCTGCATATGAATGAAATTCATGGGCAGGTCGCCCGTGCGCGTCTCTTTCTATTTCAAATCAAGACTGATATCGATTTACATTCAAAATGACGTTCGCTTCCCGTTCATGGATGTACGGCACACGATTGTTTGAGTTTTGTTTTGTTTTTTTATTTTTATTTATTTTATTTTAATTATTATTTTTTTTGCTCTTGGCTTTCCATTCTTTTTGTATTTTGGCTGCAGCATTGTGAAGGTCTGTGGTGTTAATCGTGGTGGCTGTGGTGTGTGTGTGGAGGCGCGGGGGGAGAGATGAGAGAGAGGACGATCGGGGGAGGGGGAAATGTTGGTGGTGTGTGGTGTGTGTCGTGATGTGACGTGGTCAGGCGTGAAAGTTTGACAGTTGTAGGGAGATAAATTAAAAAAAAAATTATTTTTTGATTTAGTCAAGTGCCCTGGGCATAGCAGAGATGGGTGAGTCGCTGTAATCCATAATCATCATTAGCTATACCGTCGTCATCTCATCAATATCATTCATATCATCATCGATATCACTTCATCCATAAAATTTCTTTCTATGACTTTTTAAAATCGTTTTATCTTATTGATTAGAATTCACATGGTAGAGCATTCGATCATAAACCATTTCGTAAATTTTTGTTTTATTTACTAATGTATTTATGTTATTTCCTCTGTCTGCTAGTTGGTCTATGTATGGGTTCACTCCACTCAGAGCATTTTATAGACAAGGATATTGATCACACCACCCCCCCCTCCCCCAAAGAAAAACAAACAACAAAACTTTTAGATTTCGTCACTCATCGACTAGTTCACGGTTATTGATAAACTAGTTCAATACTTTAGTTAATCGTTTACATATCTAGGCCCCGTTTAATCTTTTATTATCTACGAGTAAAAACGTCAGCCAGAGTTCATACTATGATGATCTTGGACTCACGCGTTTGCAGATACATGTGGTCACATAGAACTGATGTTTTGGGAATATTCAGTATTTATGGGCCATAGTGTGTGTGTGTGTGTTTGTGTGTGTGTGTGGTGTGTGTGTGTGTGTGTGTGTGTTTGTGGTGTTGTGGTTTGTTGTTCTTCGTTTTAACGTCTTCCCACATAAAGTGATATCTGACGGGTTTGTGTGATAGTGTGTATGATGAAAGTTCTGTATTCACGGATATATGTTCACGATTTTTATTTTAAATTTCTGTCTTGTTCGGGTCTCCTGTTTCATTACCTGATATATAGAAGTCATGATCAGCCAGGGAGAAGAGGAGGTGGTTACTAAATGTTTTTTTCACAGGTGCTGAGTTGGGTGAGCGAGCAGCTATTTCATGTGTGTGTGTGTGTGTGTGTGTGATATGTTGAAGTCTTATTCTAGGTTATATCTACCAGTGTGGTCTTGGCGTCAACTTTATGCACGCAGTGCAAGGCTTTTTCATTTCCCCTCTCACTCCCTTCCTTCCCCCTCCCAGTACACACACACATAAGCTGTTCGACTCTTACCGAGTAAAAAACGTCAGCCGTTCCATATCTGATGATCTGGAACTCCCGGTATTGATTTACATGTGGTCACATGAATGTTGTTTCTGGATATCAGTATATATGGGCCTTAGTGTGTGTGTGGTGTGTGTGTGTGTGTGTGTGTGATGTGTGTGTGTGTGGTTTGGGTGGTTGTGCTTCGTTTATCGTCTTCCTCATAAAGTGATGTAGTCGGTTTGTAGTGCCATTTGAGTGTATGATTGAAAGAAGTAAACAGTGCGTGCTATCTATGTTGTGGTGTGTTGTGTGAGTGTGTGTGTGTGTGTGTGTGTGTGTGTGTTTGTGTGTGTGTGTGTGAGTGAGTGAGTGTGCGTGTCATGTTGAGAGAGAGACAGAGAGAGAGTGAGAGAGAGAGATAGTGTGTATGGTGTGTGTGTGTGTATGTGTAGGGGCCCTATTGTGTTGTCTGTGTGTGTGTGTGTGTGAGTGTGTGTGTGTGTGTGTGAGTGTGTGTGTGTGGGTGCGTGGTGTGTGTGTGTGGGTGTGTGCGTGTGCGTGGGTGTGTTGGTATGGAGAGAGTGTTTGTGTATGCGCGTATGTGTGTGTGTGTGTGTGTGTGTGTGTGTGTGTTTGTGTGTTTATGGGGGGGGTGTGGGGGTGAATTGTGTTCCTTCTCTTTAAATGAAAAATGTTGGTTATGTGTTCAATAACGTTTTTTCTTGATGTAGGTAGAACTATGAGGTATTGGACAATAAGTATAAATTGGTTTCAGTGTGTGGGTGCGTGTGTGTATGTGAGTAAAGACGAGTGCTGTGCGTGTGATGCGTTTTGTTCAAGTGTAGAAAGCATACAACGTCAGCCAACAATTACAGCTAGAAAACAAAAGTTAGTGTTTAACGGTGAAATAGTTGGCCTAAAAAGATACCATCAAATGGAAACTTGTTAAGACATATTTGTCATCAGCCGTGTTGCATAGATTCGTTAGTTTGATGTTTGAAATCTGTAGACTTCAATGTCGGCACCACGGTTTAAATACTACACGTTTAAACAGTAAAAGTATTTCTTGCCAGAAATGGCATGAACGCTAAATAATTAAGATAAATAAATCAAATATAACAAAAACGACGAAAACATCAATACAAAATAGGGACTTGATACGGGTTTGTCAGTAATATTTACAGTCAGTGGTGGGTTTCGTCCCAGTTATACACACTGGATTGAGGGAAAAAAATAAACACAACACAAACACCCCAAACACACACACTACACACACACACGGCGCGCGCGCGCGCGCGAAAGGAGACGAACACATAATATAACACATACCGAGAAAAAAAGAAAACGAGAAATACAAAACCCCCCCCCACAAAAAAAAAAAAAAAAAAATAAAAAATGCAGCAAGAGTGTCAAGTCGGCAGCCGTCAGGGTGTGCCACTGTCAAAACGTTTGATGGGTGCATTTCACCCTTTGCTGTCACCTTCTCTCGTTTTTCTTCTTCCTTTCCTTCTTTTTGTCTGTTTTCTTTTAATTACTGTCGTCCATGTTGTTGTGTTGTATTTTCTGTCTTTGCAGCTGTCGTTCTGTCCGTGTTCCAAAGTTTTGTAGTGTTTTTTTTTCCCCCTGGTCACCATCACGACTGCCGTTCTGTGTACCCTTCCGACCACCGTTCAGTGAGTTGTGGAGTATTGTCCAAAGGGAACACTGGCTGGCCATTTGTCTCCTCTGCCCGTTCGGCTTTATGTTTTTTCGGTGTTTTTTTTTGTTAGTAATTAGTTCTTGCCATTTAAATGTAGTTTTCAAAATGAGGTGTAAGCGGTGGAATAATGGAATCAAATTTAAATACAATGATTTTTTCGCCCGCTTTTGTCATGATATAAAGTGGTTTGCTCGTTCTTCGTTTTCGTTGTCCACTGTTGTTTTTTTGCCTGAGATGAACGAAGAGGTCGAAAAGCGTCGTTGGTTTGTCTTATGATTTGTTTGTCCGGGGAATAATATATTTTTTTCTTCAGTTTAATTTAAAAGATTGTTCTTTAGTGTTTTATTATTTTCTATAACTAAGGTGGGAAATAAAACCTGCCTGGACTCAGTACCGTCTAGGTGTATATGTTTTAAGGAATCAACACATTTCTGATGTGTTATAAAGGAAATGCACTAATAGTATCAGCTGTATTTGCTGCTTTTTTTTTCAAAGAAGGATGCACCTCACCCTTTCCCCACGCGTTTTGTGTTTGTGTGTGGTGTGTTGTGTGTGTGTGAGTGGTGTGTGTTTGTGTGTGTGTGTGTGTGTGTGTGTGTGTGTGTGTGTGTGTGTGTGTGTGTGATGTGGACGTCAAGAAGAAGTTTAGTGATTGACCAGTCCGTAAATTTAAAACGGAACAAAACAAAACCAGCTGTGCTGATTAGTTGTCACTGGTGATCTCAAGTAACATTAAACAGCAAGAGTGCAGGTCCCTGTTAGCGAGTTGTTGTTCAAGGCGACTAGATAGCTGTTTGTGGTGTGCCGATATGGGGTTGTTACGGACAAATGTGGGTGTGGTTGTGTGTGTGTGTGTGTGTGTGTGTGTGTTGTGTGTGTGTGTGTGAGAGAGGAGAGAGAGATGAGACGAGAAGTAGAGAAGAGAGAGACGGAGATGAGGAAGAGAGAGGAGAAAGAGAGAGAGAGAGAGAGCCTAATAGGGGTTTTTGAGTATGACGGAGGTGGTGGAAAAAACAACAACTACAAAGGAAGATAGATAATATATATAAAAATCGAATAAAATGTCGGTGAAAATTTCACTGGCTGTGGATTCATTGGATTCTGGCTTCGCTAAAAGCAGTCTCTTCTGTACCTTACGCGGTTAAAGTATGGGCGGACACTCTGTTTTAGCAGTCTCTCCGGTGGCTCCTCAATAGAAAGACAGAGAGCGAGATAAAACAAAGAAAGCATCCAAAAGCACCTACAGACACGTGGTGTGTGAATGCTTGCATATATACAACAACACACACGCAAGCACGCACGCAGGCAGCACGCAGCACGCACGCACACACACACTCACACAACACACACAACACACAAACACACACAACCACACACCAAATGGGTTTATCGAATGTTCGCTACATTTTAAAAAGGTGGTTTATAAATGACGGAAAGAATGCCCGTTCACTGTGCCATTTTGACACTTTGGAACTCTCCATGTAAGCAGGCTGTGGCCGTGGACGGGGAGCTGGTGGACAGGCGGGGTGCGGGGTGGGGGGTGGGGGGGGGGAGGGTCGGGGGGAGGGAGGGGCGGGGGGAAGAGAGTGAGACAGGAGAGAGAGGAGGTGAGAGGGTCGAATGGACAGAAGATGTGGTATAGAATGAGAAGAAAAAGAAGAAGAAAAAAAGTATTATTCGACAATATACGCAAAGGAATTCAGATGTCAACGATTTTCCTTTGTCTTGTACGGTATTTTTGTTTTAAAATAGGTCGGGAATTGCAGTCAGCGATTCTCTTCAGTAGTTGTCTGTCTGTCTGTCTGTCTGTCTGTCTGTTCTCTCTCTCTCTCTCTCTCTCTCTCTCTTCTCTCTCTCTCTCTCTCTCTTCTCCTCTCTCTTTACATGGAGAGTTTCAAAGTGTCAAAATGGCAACGTGATAACTCGGGCATTCTTTCCGTCATTTATTAAGCCTAGCTTACTCTGGACCATATGTCTGGAACTCACTTCACGAATATCTACAAAACATGAATACTTTAAAACCTTTCAAGGAACTTTTGCATAAAATTTTATGATCCTCAGTAGTTAAATTATTCGTGTACAATGATTAGGTCCATTCGCTAGGTCTCTGTGAACCTTACTTTGAATAAATCGTTCTCAACATAAAACCTACTCCGTTTATATTTAATCGCTCTTCCACTCCCATCTGTCTACACATCCCTTTTCTCCTCCCCCTACTACCCATTCTCTCTCCCCACCCTCCTCTGACTTCTCTCTTCTCTGTAAGAATTTAGTTTGTTGTTTGCTTTGTAAGTGTCCTTTTTTTTGTTTTACCATCCCCATCAATTAGTGCTTTTATGAGCCGTTTGCTTATATTGTTAGAATTTGATTATCATGTTGCTATGTTGAATTGTCTGTATGAATGTAGTGCTGAAATATGTAATGATGACAAGGACAGATTGTAAGTTAGGCTTTGCCTAAAATCTCTCTTGGGTATTAAAGATCAATCAATCCCAATCAATCCAATCAAGCAATCTCATCTCTTCTCTCTTCTTCTCTGTTTAGTCTCTCTCTCTCTCATCTCTCTCTCTCTCTCTCTCTCTTTCTCTCTCTCTCCTGTTGTCTGATCTCCTCTTTCTCATTTCTCTTCTTATCTCTCTTCTCTCTCTCTCTCTTCTCTCTCTCTCCGAGTTCTTTTGTAACAATTCGCACAATCTGTAGCAAATACAAAAAATTTGGTTGATCTTTTTTTTTTTTTTTTCTTTTTTCCATTTACTACAGTAGTTACACAATCGTAGTGGAAGGATGTCGGCGAGGTTTTTTCACAACACACACACACCAAAACACACACACTCAAACACACACCACACACACCCTCCTGCCCGGTCTTTAACAGAATTTTTCGCGAAAAAAAAAAGAGAGGCCTGTACCTCACCAACTAGAAAAGGGAGGGGTAGGGCGGCGAGGGGGGAAAAAAAAGCGCTATAATCTCTATACGTTGAACAGAACAGAGAAGCGGGAGGGGATGTGGAGAGAGGGGCGGGTGAGAGAGCGAGAGGAAGAGTGAGTGGGGTTAGCAGAAAATACTGCCGTAGTTGGACGGCTGTGATGCATCTATCGTGGAAACGTTCGATCAGCTGGCTCAGCTTCTCAGCAAATTATTGCCCTTAGGAGGGGCCTCAGTAGGTGGTCTGGCATGTGGGTTGTGAGCTGGTATCCTGAACACTTCCAGAAAGATTCAGCGGTAGTGCGATGTCACCTCTGCCGGTTGCTTTGGCAATCTCTTTTTCAGTTCCCTCCCCCCCCCCCCCCCCTGCCCGGAGTGCCGGGGCTGTATGGCTGTGAAGATGCTGGTGTGGCGTGACAGAGACTGGTGTGAGCTGTGGGACTAGATCGCTTGGGTGGCTGTGTGGACAGATCGTGGTGGTGGCTGATGACAGAGCCTGGTTGGGTGTGAAGGCCTGGTGTGGCTGTGACAGAGCCTGGCCCTGGTGTGCTTGTGACAGAGCATGGTGGGGCTGTGACAGATCGTGGTGGGCTGTGACAGGGAGCCCTGGTGTGGCTGTGACAGAGCCTGGTTGGTGTGACAGATCGTGGTGTGGTGTGAAGATCGTCGGTGTGGCTGTGAAGCGCTCTGTGTGGCTGTGACAGTTTCATGGTGTGGCTGTGACAGAGTCGGGTGGCTGTGACCGATTCTGTGTGGGCTGTGACAGCGCTCTGGTGTGGCTGTGACGGTTCTTGTGTGGCTGTGACAGCAGTTCTGGTGTCGGATTGTAATGATTCCTGGTGTGGCCTGTAAGAGCCTGGTGTGGCTGTGACAGAGCCGGTGTGGCTATATTGTGACAGGAGAACCTGGTTGTGGCTGTCCTGGTGTGGCTCTGTCAGGGAGAGCCTGGAGTGGCTATGAAGGGAGCAGCCTGTGTGGCCGTGCCAGGCCCTGGTGTGGCTGCCTTTGAGTGGATGTGAAGGGAGAACTGGTGTGGCTGTGGAAGGGGGCCTGGTGTGGATGTGACAGGGAGATCCTGGTGTGGTGCTGTGACAGGGAGAGCCCTGGTGTGCATGTGACAGGAGAGCCTGGATTGTGGCTGTGACAGGGAGAGCCGTGGTGTGGTCTGTGACAGAGCCCTGGTGTGGCTGTAGAGAAAGGCAATTGGTGTGGGCTGTGACCGAGGCTGGTATGGCTGAGACACGGGAGGCCCCTGGTGTGGTGATTTATGGACAGGGAGACCTGGTGTGGCTGTGGACAGGGTAGCCCTGGTGTGGCTGTGACAGGGAGAGTCCTGGTGTGCTGTTACAGGGACAGGCCTTGGTGTGGCTGTGATGGTGTGGGCTGTGAAGGGCAGAAGTCCTGAAGTGGCTGTGAACAGGGGAGAGCGCCTGGTGTGGCATGTGGACAGGAGAGCTCTGGTAAGTGGTTGAAGGAGAGCCCTGTTGGCTTTGACGAGCCCCTGGTGTGGCTGTGAGAGAGAGCCCTGGTTTGGCTGTGTCAGGAGAGTTGGTATGGCTTGACTAGGGAGAGCCTGGATGTGGCTGTGACAGGATGAGACCTGGTTGTTTGGTGATGTGACAGGGAGAGATCTGTTTGTGATGTGACAAGTTGGTGTGGCTGTGACAGGAGAACCTTGGGTGGCTGTGACAGGGAGAGCTGGTGCGGCTGTGAAGGGAGAGGCTTTGGTGTGGCTGTGACCGGGAGAGCGTGGTTGTGTCTTGTGCGGGGAGAGCCCTGGTGTGACTTGAGACCGGAAAATCTGGTGTGACTTGACAGGGAGAGCCCTGGTGTGGCTGTGACAGGGAGAGGCCCTGGTGTGGCTTTTGACAGGGGAGAACCCTGGTGTGGCTGTGTCAGGGACAGACCTTGTGTGGGCTGCACAGGAGAGCCCTGGTGTGGATGTGGCCAGGGAGAGCCCTGGTTGGCTGTGACAGGGAGAACCCTGGTGTGGATGTGACAGGGGAGAATCTGTGTGGATGTGAAAGGGTGAGCCTGGTGAGGCTATGACAGGGAGAGCCCTGGTGTGGCTGTGACAGGGGAGCCCTGGTGTGGGCTGTGACAGGGAGATGGCCCTGGTGTGGCTGTGACAGGGAGAACCCTGGTGTTAGGCTGTCTCAGAGAGTGCCCTGGTGTGGCTTGTGACAGGGAGAGCCTGGTGTGGCTGTGACAGGGAAAACCCTGGATTGTGGCTGTGAAAGGGAGAGCCTGGTTGTGGCTGTGCACAGGGGAGCCTGGTTGGCTGTAATGGGTGAGCACTGGTTGTGGCTTGTGATAGGGAGAGCTATTTGTGGCTGTGACAGGGAGATCTGGTGTGCTGTGACAGGGAAGAGAGCCAGGTGTGGCTGTTGTCAGGGAGAAACTGGTGTGGTATGTCAGGTGAGAATCTGTGTGGATGTGAAGGGACAGCCCTGGTGTGCCTGTGACAGGGAGAGCCCTGGTGTGTGGCTTGTGACAGGGGAAAGCCTCGGTGTGGCTGTGACAGGGAGAGCCTGGTGTGGCGTGTGACAGGGAGAGCCCTGGTGTGGCTGCTGACTAGGGAGGGAGAGATGTGTGTGGCTGTGACAGGGTGAGCCCATGGTGTGGCTGTGTCAGGCGAGAGCTTTGGTGTGGCCTGTGACGGGGGTTTCCATGGTGTGGCTGTGAAGGGTGAGCCATGGTGTGCTGTGATAGGGAGAGCCCCGGTGTGGCTGTGACAGGGAGGTCTGGTGTGGCTGTGTCAGGGAGAGCCCTGGTGTGGCTGTGACAGGGACTGCCTGGTGTACTGTGACAGGAGAGCCCTGGTGTGGCTGGTGACAGGGAGGTGATAGCATTGTTTGTGGCTTGTGTCAGTATAAACATATAAGAGCTCGGTGTGGTTATGGACAGGGTAGAGCCTTTTATGGTGTGGATGTTGTGATCGGGAGAGCCCTGGTGTGGATGTGACAGATCGTGGTGTGGCGTGACAGATCGTGGTTTGGCTGTGACAGAGCCCTGGTGTGGGCTGTGACAGATCGCTGGTGTGGCTGGGACAGATCGTGGTGTGGCTGTGACAGAGCCTTGTGACAGATCGTGGATGTGCCTGTTGACAGATCGCTGGTGTGGCTGTGACAGAGCCCTGGTGAGGTGTGACAGATCGCCTTGGGTGGCTGTGACAGATCGCTTGTGTGGTGTAACAGATCGCTTGGTGTGGATGTGACAGATCGGTGTGTGGCTGTGCAAGATTCTTGGTGTGTATGTGTACGAGCCTTGGTGTGGTTGTGACAGAGACCGGTGTGGCTGTGGACGGTAGAGCCTGGTGTGGATGTCTGGTATGGACTCTGACCGGGGGAGCCCTAGTGTGGCTATGACAGGAGAGCCATGGTGTGGCTGTGAACCGAGCCCTGGTGTGGCTGCCCTGGTGTGGTGTGACGGGTGAGCCATGGTGTGGCGTTCTGGTTATGGCTATGACAGGGGGAGCCATGGTGTGGCTAAACCAGGGAGAGACCTGGTGTGCTGTGTCAGAGCCTGGTGTGGCCCTGCCCTGGTGGTGTGGATGTGTCAGGGCGAAACTGGTGTGGCCTGTGGACTGGGAGAGCCCTGATGTGGCTGTGTCAGGGAGAGGCTGGTGTGGCTTGTGACAGGGAGAACCTGGTGTGGTTGTGACAGGACTGATTGTGGTCTGACACAGGAGACCTTGGTGTGGCTGTGACAGGGTGAACCATGGAGTGGTGTAGACAGGGACAGCCTGGTGTGGTTGTGGACAGAGCTCGATGTGGCTGTGAAACAGAGGACCCTTGGTGTGCTGTGACAGGGAGAGCCTGGTGTGGTGTTGAAAGGGTGAGACGCCCTGGTGTGGCTGTGACCGGGAGTGCCCGGTCTTGGCTGGTGACAGGGAGAGCCTGGTGTGGCTGTGACAGGGCCAGCCTGGAGTGGCTGTGACAGTTCCCTGGTGTGGCTGTGACCAGGGAGATCCTGCGGTGGCTGCGGACAGTTCCCAGGTGTGGCTGTGAAGGGAGAGCTGGTGTGGCTGTGACAGGAGAGCCCTGGTGTGGCTGTGAAGGGAGAGCCGGTGTGTGTGACAGGGGTGAGCCCTGGAGTGGCATGCGACAGGGAGAGCTCTGGTGTGGCTGTTTGTTGAAAGGAGACCTGTGTGGCTGCGACAGTGTTGGTGTGGCTGTGACAGGGAGAGTCCTGGATTGGCTGTGACCGGGAGAGCCCTGGTGTGGCTGTGAAGGGAGGAGCCTGGTGTGGCTGTGACAGGGAGTAGCTGGTGTGCTGTGACAGGACAGCCCTGGTGTGGCTGTGACAGGGAGAGCCTGGTGTGGTTGTGACCCGGAGATCGGCATTGAGGGTCAGAACAATACACCACAGAGAGTGCAGATGGAGAGGCATTTATGTGTTAATGAATATATATGTGTCGAATATAACATCGAAACAACAAATTAATATAAGTCTCCAGATAAAAGCTTTGAATACGCTGTCGCAGAAGGAATGCAAAGAAGGTTCGTCTGTGTGACAAATGAAATGAAGAAATAAAAAAAACGACTGGACTATATGATTGATAAATGAAATAAATCCAGAGTAAATAGATATCTAGAAAAATCTAAATAAATAATTAATAAACAAAATAACTATTACTATTCCTAACTAACTCAATAAATAGCCGGATATGCCTGTCACAGTAGAGCTGGAGGCCGCAAACAGATGGTGGTGTTTTTACTTTGAACTGGGGTGTGTGTGTGAGAGAGAGAGAGTGTGTGAGAGGAGAGAGTGAGCGAGCTGTGTGTGTTCTGTGCGAATGTGTGTGTGGGTGGTGTGTGTGTGGAGTGTTTGTGTGTGTGTGTGTGTGTGTGTGTGTGGTGTGTGTGTTTTGGGATCTCAAGCAAAACACACACACAACAAACACCGCGGCGCGCGCGCGCCGGCCACACACCACACACAAACCAGAAAGCTTGAATAATTATTTAATTAAGCTGTATTTTTACTGTCCATGTTCTGGGTCACCACAAGCGATAACGTGTTCATTCTCCCCGTACTTTGGGGCCCCCACAGCCACACCAGTCTTCTGAAAGGAATGGAACTGTGGCAGCATGTGACTGCAGGACGCACTGTGGAGCACGCCGGCCGCT
The DNA here is from genome assembly GCA_018398815.1 of Conus ventricosus. NCBI lineage: Eukaryota > Metazoa > Mollusca > Gastropoda > Neogastropoda > Conidae > Conus > Conus ventricosus. The sequence continues at coordinate 55,126,844 of CM031626.1, forward strand.
GTTATCTCATTCACATTGACTCATGAGGACAAGTGGGCCTCTTCTCAGCATAGTGTGTGCTGGATGAATGGGAACAAAAGATCACACACAGCGTGCGCGCACCGCACGCGCGGCGCGCGCACACACACCACAAACACACAAACCAGTGCGCGCGCACGCACGCACGCACGCACGCACACACGACACACACACACACACACAAGCGCGCGCACACAACACCACATACACACACACACACACACACCACAACACACACACACACACACACACACACACACAAGCGGCGGCACACACCGGCGCGAGCGCGTCAGCAAACCAATCCACATAAAAACCGTGCAGGAGAGCGAGAGACAGAGGAGAGAGACAGAGAAGATTGTTTTCACTGAGGGGGAAAGAAAGGAGTATGTTCTATTGGCATTTACATAAGATAAATCTTCATGGATTATTAGAAAAGAAAAGAGATCGAGAAAGGGTTGGGGTGTTTGTTTTTTGTTGTTTTTTATATGAGGGGAAAAATAGGACATAACTTTTTTTTATTGTCATCTTACATAGAAAATTATTTCATGATTACAAAAAGAAGAAAGGAGACCAAAGTTTTTTGTTTTTTGTATCTGAGGGGAGAGAAAAAGGGAATAAACTTTATGTTTCTTACATAAGAAAAATATTCATGAATTACAAAAAAAAGGAGATAGAGAACGTGTTTTTTTTTCGTTTTTTTGTTGTGTTGTTTTTTTAAACTGAAGGAGGAAAATAATATACTTTCTATTGTCATCTTATATAAGGAAAACTTATTCTGAAATTACCAAAAGAATAAGGAGTGGACAGTTGGGAGAGGAGAAGAAGAGAGAGAGAAGAGAGAGAAGAGAGTGAGTTTCTTTCGTCTGGTATTTCCAATGTACGATTTTACGCCAGATGAGGAAGGGTCACGCTCGAAAGTAAACACAATAACACGCGCTGTCGTTGCAGTACATCGTAATCTGCATTGCTGCAAGCTGAGCTACGCTCCCGAGAGACATGGGGAAGATGGATGGGGAGGGGGGGTGGGGAGGGGGGGGGGGAGGGGGGGGGAGAAAGAGAGGTTGGTGAAGAAAGGGGGGGGGGGGGATTAGTCAGCGCGGTTGGGGGTTAGGAGGGTTAGAGGGGGGGGGGGGGGCAGAAGAGAGAGAAGGGGGGAGGGGGCACCTGAGATGTGAGACAGAGAAGGGGAAGGGGAAGGGGGGTAGAGAAAGAGGGAGGTGAGTAAGGGAAGAGAGAGAAAGTGGAAGGTGGGGGGAAGGGAGGAGAGGCCGAGGGAGTGAAGAGAGAGTTGGGAGTTAGAGGGGAGGGTGGGGGGGGGGGGGGAGACGGAAATGGGGAGAGGGGGTTGCAAAGAAAGAGAGTGTGGGGAAGGCAAAAGACAGGTGTGAGCGGAGACAGGTAGGGGGTGACAGTGTGGGTACAGAGAGTCGAGACGCACAGCAGAAAGTTGGGGTTGAGAGAGAGAGAGAGAGACCGACAGAGAGAGAATTTAGAGGACAGAAGGAGGAGGGGGGGGGGGGGGTGGGAGGGCTGGAGGGAGGGAAAGAGAGAGAGAGAGAGAGAGATTCTCAGGATTGTTCAATTCTCAGCGAGAGGTGGAGACAGAGAGAGAAACACTGGTCCTGCTAATTTACTGCACGCACTGGTTGTTCCACTTTGTTCCCTGGATATGGATATCGCTATTGACCCGATCAATTCTTTCCCACAACACACAGTTTTACTTCGGCTCTCTCTCTCTCTCTCTTCTCTGTCTCACTCTCTCTCTCGTTCTGTGTGTTGAGTGTGTGTGTGTGTGGGTGTGTGTGTGTGTGTGTGTCCTCTCGCTGATAAACTAACGTTAGGAATGCTCGGTGAAAAGCGTTCTTCGTCCTTCCCTTACAACAGTAACTTACTCGTTGTGTATGTTATTTGTTCCCCCTCCCCACTCCCTTTCCACCTCTCTTTCTTCTCTCTCTGTCTCTCTCTTATAATATTTTCTCCTAGATGTCGTTTTGACATTTTCTGTATGTGGTCCATTGTGCAGGAGTGCGCTTGCTTGGGGAAGAATAGCACGGCGATGATGGAGAGGGTTGGTGGTAGCGGGGGGTTGGATGAGTGTGAGGGAGAGGGTGGAAGGAGGCCGGTATGGGGGGAGATGGGAGGGGGTGGGGGGGGGTTTTACTGAGGTTTAGTAGTTGTGGTTTTGGGGGGGGTGAGCGGCAGCGGGGCGGGGGTGGGGGGGGCGGGGGGTTATTTGATAGGGGAAACCACTGAGCACATGGGGGCATCGTGTGTTAGCGTGGAGATGCGTGTGTGTATTGTGTGTGTCTGATTATGTGTGTGTGTGTTAATATGTGTGTGTGGTATGTGTGTGTGTGCTAATGTTGTGTGTTGTGTGTGTGGGTGGGAGTGTGTGTGTGTTGATATGTGTGGGTGTTAATGTGTGTGTGTGCTAATATGGTGGGTGTGTGTGTGTCTGTGAATGTGTGTGTGTGTGGTGAATGTGTTAATGTGTGTGTGTGTTTATTTGTTGATGCCTGCCGTAAACACAGTATGTAATATTGCGTTGAAATTACTTGCGAGTTCATTGTGTCACAGCCTTGGACAGCCTTGTGACACGCGCGCGCTCGCGGTGTGTGTGTGGTGCGTGTGTGTGCTTGGTGTGCGCTTTGTGTGTGGTTGTGTGCGCGCGCGCGCGCTGTGCTTGTATTTTGTATGTGTGTATTTATGTGTGTGTGTGTAGTGTGTGTGCGCGCGCGCACGGTTTGTATTTGCGTATGGTGTGTGTGCTGTGGTATTTGTGTGAGTGTGTGTGAGTGTTGGTGTGTGTATGTATTGTGGTGAATCAGAGACGGTATCAAAGGGAAGTGAGGGGTTACAGTGCGACTCACAACCATTTGATTTCATTTTGTTGGTCCCTTAATCCTTTTGCTCCCAGTACCCCCCCACCTACCCACTCCACCCCGCGCCCTACTTCGTACCCCCCCCCCTCACCAAAATATAAAGGAATAAAAACAGGAAAGAAAAAGAAAACTTTCTATGCATTATTAATTCGATTGTAAGCGTAAGCACAAACAATTCTAATCACAAATAATTCGCGCGCGCACACACACACACAACACACACAATCCCACATACTACACACAACACAACTAATCCATAAGGGTTCCTTGTATTTTCAAAAGCATTTTTCAACTAGTAATCATCCATGAAAGAAGGCAAAACTTTTTCTAGGTAATATAAGACTGAACTACTTCCTTTCGGGAAATCACAATGATCAAGATCGAATTTTTGATTTTTAATCTTCGTATATTTTAAAACACCGGTGTGTGTGTTTGTGTGTGTGATTGTGTGTTGGTGTGTAGATCCCTATTTGAACTTATAGTTGCTTGCAAAATACTGTAGGTTAATCAGAATATGATTGAGTGTTGGAAAAAAGGGAGGGGGGGGGTGGGGGGGGGGGGGATGTGGTCGTGAATAAGAATTGGGTTTTTGAGGAAGAAAAAAGTAAAAAAATCCACCTCGTTGTCGTGTTTCGTAATAGTTATAAACCCTGTTCGCTAGTTACGCAAGCAAGCAAGCAAGCGGCGCTCACACACACACACACACACACAACACACACACACACACACACAAACACAACGCGCGCGCGCGAGCACACACTGCGATTCTTACGCAAAATGGGAATTTCTTGTAACGAAGATTTCGCCTCAGAACCGAACATTTACGGGCATGCAAATCCAACTCTACGGTCTTTGACTGGGGGAAAACCCAAATCACCGCAGTGTTGCACACGTACAGAAGATTAAGTAAGGAATGGAAGGGGGAGGGATGGGTGGTGGGGGGGGGAGGGGGGGGGGGGGGGGGAGGCACTGTCGTTACCGGTCCTCCTTCAGTCTGACAAATCCCGACCGCTGTCAAAACCGGTCATTGCAGTTCATGAGACGGACAAGTACATCGTTGTAATTTGTTGGGGACTGGACTCTGGAGCTGACAGTCTCGTTCGGTTCGGTCAAGTCTTGTTTTGATGGTGATTTTGATGTCTCTTTACCCCGTTTTCCCCAAATATTGTCATAAAGCACACAGTAAGAGAAATTAATGTTAATGTCATTATACATGCGAATTCGAGTTTGTTTTTAAAAATTTTCTTTGCTTCTGTCTGTCTGTCTCTGTCTCTCTCTGTCTCTCTCTGTCTCTCTTGGTCTCTCTCTCTCTCTCTCTCTCTCATTCACTAACACCCAGACCCCCCCCCCCCCCCCCACCCCCCCCCCCCCCCACCACACCTCACACACTCACCCATCGTGACAAAAAAAATGAATAGAACAAAGGAACTGAAAGTACGCACACGAAATAAAAACGTGATAAGAATGAAACAACGATGACAAAAAAGAAGAAGCAAAACAGTGTACAGAATGCTTTTTAAACTTTTTTGTAGTTCATTAAAGATAGCAACCGAAGGCGATACCAGCAATTTGTGTGTTTTTTGGTAATGATAATAGAAGCTATATGTCCACTCCCCAATACTTACTAGTTTTCTTAATGCTATCTTACGCTAAACAGTAACAAAAAACAAACTGGAATATTTTCGAAAGATTGCTACAAACAGAGAAAAGGAGTACTTTTAAAGCAGTTTTTATTAAAGATTTGTTCAGTTCTACTAAACATGTTTCCCAGTCGCCGCTATCGTTGATTGACGCACGTCTGTTTGCTTTCTCTCTCTTCCCCCCCCTCCTCTCTCTCTCTCTCTCTCTCTTCTCTCTCTCTCTCTCTTCTCTCTTCTTTATCATAGAGAACTGAATAATTTTTGAATATTAAATACCATTAATACAGACAGACAGACAGCGGAGAATAATATCTAATAATTATTCTCATCTCTCTCTTCTCTCTCTTCTATCTTCTCTTCTTTTTCATCAGGAAGACCTGAATAATTTTGAAAAGTTTAGTCGTTTACCTCCAGTGTTGTTTGTTTGTTTTTTGTTTTTTTTTGTTTTAAAATTCTGGTGAGCAGTGTATGTTTATCGTTGTAATAACCATTCCTCAACATTTTTTTTTTTTAAACTCAAACCATTGCTTGTCCTGAGGTTGGCGGGGTTTCTTATTGTATAATTGCTGATTCAGCATTTGCTGGAAACCATGACTTAGGGTCTCTATCTGTATACCTTGCTGCATTCAGCATTGCTGGAAACACGGCTTTAGGGTGGTTTTCTGTTTACATTGCTGTAGGGGTCTCTATCTGTATTACATTGCGGGGGTTCTATAGTATACATTGCTGCATTCCGCGTTGCTGAAACCATGGCTGCAGGGGTCTCAATCTGTGTACATTGCTGTATTCAGCATAGTGGAAACCCAGGTTTAGGGGCGTCTCTATCTATATACATTGCTGTATTCAGCTTGCTGGCAACCAGGCTTTTGAGTGGTTATCTGTATACATTGTGCATTCAGCATTGCTGGAACCATGGCTTTTGGGGGTCTTAATCTGTATATTGCTGCCATTCAGCATTGCTGGGAAAACCATGGCTATAGTCACTTTTGCACCTGTCTTGGATTCCGACATTGTTTTGTGCTATTATTATTATTATTATTATTTTCCATATCATTATTTCAGAAAGGATGGATGCGGCAAGAGCAATTGGAACTCGCAGACGGATAAACAAGATTTAAATCCATTCTATACCAGTGTATTCGCCATCGTTGGCAGCTGTGTGCTAGATCTATATAGGGAAACATCTCACATGGAGCACGATCTCTGAACACATGGCTGAACATCCGCTTTTACACCTCCGATCAAAACCGTTTTTGCCTTTATTTAAAATTCACTCAACACAACATCAACTTTTTGTAGTCTTGGCACTCTGGCAATCAAAGATGTGACAAACTTTAAACGCACTAACAAGAGTCCCATTTCTCATTGCCAAACTCGGTACGTAAGCCCCAAGGCAGCAACATCCAACACTAGTAACACAGATATGCATACCACCCCTCAACACCAGTCGGCTTATATCTTCAAGCATTCACACACATTAGACAGTACGTAACGCCTACACCATACCCCCACAACAAATAGAAGTTGCAAGCCACATCATTTATTTTATTTCATTCTATTTCTATTCATTTCATTTCATTTTATTTCTATTTTGTTTTTATTTACGTATTTTAATTTATTTAGTTTAACTTGTGTGTGTGTGTGGTGTGTGTGTGTGTGTGTGTGTGTGTTGTGTGTGTAGTCGTTGTGTGTGTGCGCGTGATAATTTCCTTCCACTGTTCCAGTGGGTGGGCCCGTTTCCGCCGGCGGCCATTTGACTTGACTGGATAAGTGTGTCTTTGTTTTCTTTCTTCATCTTCATGTCCAAATGTTGTTTTTGTCAGAAGTAGAATAAAGAGGCGAAGGCATTGCGTCTTGTCCTATGCTATGTTTGTCTGTTTCTATAGCCTTCTTTCTGGGTTTTATTTGGAATCCGTCTAAACTGAAGGAGTTTTACTTGTGTCAGAGGGCGGCCTTTAATAGACGAGACAGTCTTGTTGCCGTTTGAATCACAGGCACTCGTTTTACACCATTCTTATCTTTCATAAGGCGTAGGTTGCTCGTGGTGCATTCCTGTATGTACACTCACAATAAACATATTCTTGTAGAGGTTGGAACTTGCACGATGTGAGACATAAAACATTTACAGCAGAGTACCATGTAAAACCCTGTTCAGAGATGTCCACTGATCGTGAGCTTGATTTCTGAAAGAGATTACATTTTATCTAAAGATTTTACTTAGTTTTTTAACGAAATTTTGGCGCGTTTTTTGTAAGTGTATTTGATAAGATGTGTGAATTTTTTGTTGTGTTTTGTCGTTGATGTTGTTGTTTTTCGTTTTGTGTTTGTTGTTGTGTAGTTGGTTTTTTTTTTACTTGTGTTGATTTTATCGTGGTTGACAGCCTGATATGGACCGTTGCGGTCGGCTGGGCTCTGAGCAACATTACTTACCTTACTCAGAAACATATCTGTTTGCAATTCTGACTTTTTCGTGTATTGTTTTTAGGACGATATGTTTTGTTCTTTCATTATTATTATTATTATTATTATTAATCAGAAAGTATTATGTACGCGATTGATAGACCTTTTTGTGCTTATCAATTAAAAGGTGTGTGGCCTACGTTTTGTTTCTATTTCTTCTCTTTTCTTTTTTTTCTCCTTCTTCTTTCTTCTTCTTGTTATATGATATTATTAAAAAGTATCTTTTTGGCACATGTGACAATATTGTGTATTTTTGTAAAGGACCAATGCGTTTTGTTCTATTCTTTTTATTCTGTGTACTACTGCGGACAATGAATTAGGTAGCGCTTGGCGCCCATAGTAATGCCTCGAAGTTCTCAGTGCTGGTAGAATATATTAGTTGAATTTACAAATATTGCAAATGGCGTTAATAGTGTCCTAGTTGTTTTTTTTTCTTGCTGTTCTTTTTTTTTGCTTTTTGCTGTTTTTGGCTGATCGAAACTGCATGGTCTTCATACTGTTTCCCCGGTGGCAATTTAATACTGGCAGTTTCTTGCTTTCGCACTTCAATGGATCTTTTCTCACTATCTCTTTCTTTTCTCTCCTGCACTACCATAAGCTCTCGTACCCTTCGCTCTTTTCACAAAAACTTTTGAAAATCCTAAGCGTTCTCTGAAATCTAGTTGGCGAAAGAGCTCAGGTTTTAGAGCACATCTTTTGGAACTCCCTCCTGAAGACCATCGTAATCAGCTATCTTTTTCTTTTAAATTCGCACAAACTTACCTCTTCAAAAAGGCCTATTCTTCTTCTGTCGATGACTAGATCTTCTCCTAAATTTCTCCACAAACTAGTTCGGTGAGGTGTCTTTGCATAGGTGCCGTATGCATTGTGTCTTTTCTTTTTGCTGTGTGCATGAATATTGTATGAATAAGTGCAAATGGTTGGATGTTTGTCCGCAAGTTGAGTTGTACAACAAGAAATGCGTATATAAGTGTTATACATTATTATTATTATTATTAATTTTTCGGGACTGGACCTTTTTATGTGCGGTGTTTATCCCGAAGGAGGCCTAAACTAAAACTGACCTGCTGGACGAAACATTAAGTGGGAAGAAAAACAAAAAACAAAAAAACACTTTATATTCAGATAGAGAAATATGTCAGGTGCGACAATTATGATGAATGTAACAGTGGTGTGAGTATAAAGTTAACGTATAAATCCGAAACAGTAACTTGGTTCTAAATACTGAAGATTCAGCATCGACACATATGGCACTTTTGCTGCACATGAAATCAACCGCGATTTACCTGCTGCGGTGTTATAATTAGGGAGGTTCTCGCGGCCCACTGTCATATCCTAAATGGTCTGATGGACATTTATGGGATGTCATCATATACCTTTGGCTTGATTGAATGACCTTGGCAAGTATCGTGACATTGTGTTCGTTTTTCTCATTGTTTTTTGATTTGTTTTATTTTTAAATTGTTGTCAACCATGACTTCAACTCTCTCTCTCTGCGCGCGAGCGTGTGTATGTGTGTGTGTGTGTGTGTGTGTGTGTGTGTGTGTGTGTGTTGTGTAGTGAGAGAGAGGAGAGAGAGAGAGATGAGTATGAAAGATGAGAGCGAGAGCATGAGAGGAGAGAGAGAGTCTGCACATTTAATATAACCTTGGGTTGCGCGAACACCTGCCACCCCCCCCCCCCCCCCCCCCCCCCCCCCCCCCCCCACCCCCCCCCCCCCCCCCCCCCCCCCACCCCCCACCCCCCCCCCCCCCCCCCCCCCCCCCCCACACACAACTCAATCACACTTTGGTAAAGCAATTAACAAGACTGCAGACCTCAAAGATAGATGGGGAACGAACACAGACGAAAATAAGGGCTTTAGTTCTTGACTGCCTCAGGTTTTCTGATTTTGAACTATTGCAGCTTTTGAGAGGAGTCATCTGTGGGCATATAAAACGTTTGTACAAAATCCACGTGTTTTTGTGCGTGTGTCTTTTTGTTGTCTAGAAAGATCTCGGTTTGTGTGTTTTGAATTTTTCTTTTTATCTCGATTTGGCATGTTTAATTGTTTTTTTTTTAATTTTTTTTTTTTACATCATGTCGAGTTGAACATTTCCCCCCCTCTTTTTATTTAGTACATATCATTTTAGTGTTCATACGCTATACTCGGACTACAGCCAACCATTTATTCTTGTTCCGTACACAGTACAAGGATGGTGTGGTAGATAAAATCACAGATCAGTTGTGGACCAAGACAAAAAACCCCTAAAAATGAAATGATTAATTCAGCCATGGGAATAAAATTGCAAGTGAACGATGAGGCGGGGAATATTTGAAATCGTATCAATAAAGGTCGATTTGGGGAAACTTGAAAGGTGATGAGAAATGATACTAACTGACTATGATGTCCGGTAACTCAAAACATCTGGGAAAAAGCAGACTTTGTGGGCATGGGAGGCAGAACCTCCGGCTACATAAAAGATCTGAACAAAGTATGCGAAGAACACGAAACTACAAACAAACAAACACAAAGAGAAAAAACAAACAAAACGGATGTACTTTCCAGATAATACCAATAAATTATGCCCCGTGTTCTCACAGAAGAAACGCGGGATCAATACCCCGTTTTTATTTCCAAATTACTTTTTTTTTTTAATATGTGTTTGTCGAAAATACAAAAATCCACTAGAATTGTTGAGGAATTGACCTGAACATTTTTTTTTTTTTCACCTTATGCATGAAAATTTTTCAATTGGTTAGTGTGACAGGCCATTGCAGAGAAAATAAGTGCAAGATAAGTGGATTTCGTCAATTCCCATTCAAAAAACATGGCAGATGCAATTAACATACAACAACATCGCAACTTCATCACATGGGCACAAATGCTGAAGAATCAAAAATTGTTTGGAATATTTTAACAGTTTCTTGAACACCTGGTTTGATAAGTTAACTGGAGTGATCAAACCACTTTTGCGAAGGTCCAAGCGAAATTTTTGGTATGTTAATCAAGTATTTAGAAACGTTAGCAAGAAGCAAAAATTACCAGCTGCGATTTAATTTTTTTTTTTTGTGATGTGGACTAACGTACTTGCAAGTACAACACCGCATGCGCGAACACCCAAATACAATAACGCGTGGCGCTCCCTCCCCCGCCCACCCCCTTCCTCTCTGTCTCTGTCTTTATGTCTATGTTGTCTGTTCTTCTGGATGTCTGTCTGTCTCTCTCTGTCTCTGTTGTCTCTCTCTCTGTGTTTCTGTCTCTCGCTTCAGTCCTCTGTCTGTTCTGTCTGTGTTGTTGTCTTCTGTCTGTCTGTCTGTTCTCTGTCTCTCTCTCTCTTCTCTTCTCTCTCTCTTTCTTAGAGGATTGAAGTGAGTGAAAACTGTCGTCAGATTTAACCGTGGTTGTCCTAAAATTTTGATATATTACTAAAACGTCAACAAACAGAATTGAAAAATGGGTTTAAAAACACAATTTTAAGTCAGAATTTGGTTATAAATGATAACACGTACGGCTGCGCTCTATGAAACAACACGCGGCTGCGAACGGCGCGGTCGCGGCGCGGCACCACAACACACAAACATCCCTTCTCTTCTTCTCTCTCTCTCTCTCTCTCCTCTTCCTCAGCACAACATGGTCTGTTGTCATATTTATGAGTAATTTTGTTCAAACAACAGGAAATTAAAACAAGATTGCTCAGGATTACATACTAAAACAAAAACAAACAAACCAAACAAACAAACAAACACACGATTTGTGTCTCAGTTTACTGTTTCAATTCAATTATTTGGAATGGAAAAGGTTTTGAAATGTCTGTAAAATGTTTTCTTTCAATCTCCCTATCTTAATTTATACAATATAGACTGTGATTTCGTGTGAAGTATGTGTGACGAACACCACGAAACAACATCAACAAAACCTGATCATTTTATGTATACAATATGATCTATATGAATTATGATGGGTCACATTATAATTTTTTTTTATTGTAATTTTTCAAGAGTAACTCCAGACCAGAAGAAAATTTCAGCTTGATTTATAGTCCTCTAGGTCAAGACATAATATATTCGGCACTTGGGACGTCTGGGTTAAAGGAGGGGGGGGGGGGGGTAGGGGAGAGAAAGCGAGTGTGTTTCTTACATTAAAATGATTTAAATAAACATTTGGAAACTTATGATAAGACATGTTGAGCGGTAAACACTTTTAGAATCGCACACGAAACAGACTGGAGGCTCCTTTTCAGAAAGAAGATTGCGTCTTCACTCTTTCGTAATCTTCTACTTAATCTCGAATAAGTTTACAAAGCAGTGCTTTTCATGTGCACCAATACGGCAAAATATATAAATAAATGAATAATATAAATACATTTAAAAACAAGTTCTGAGTACAGAATGTTAATACGCTGAAAGGGTTGAATACGCCATTCCTTAATTAACCACGATGTTCAGCTCTTACCCTTGGACAAAAACAGAGGTGAGTTGCCTGTACTAAAGCAAACTTAATTGGAATAATTTGCAGACAAAAAATCGTTAGGAAAAAAACTTCGAACACTCTCAGTTAGAAATAATATATATATCTCAATTCAGATTACTGTGGTAACTAGTGTGTTAAGAATTGTGCTTGTTTTACCGCACAATTTGTGAATTCATTTCAAACTTGTTAGGATCAATGTTTGAAGCGTTGTTGTGGCATTCATTAATCCGAAGAGGAATTTATATATATGAATAGCATATTTGCTCTGTTCAGCGAAGGCTTTTTGATCAAGTCGTATATTGACGTATCTCATTACGTGATTCTTGTGAGTATGGCTGTGGTTATTAAAAATTAATCAGAACCTGCGAACGTATGCCGAATTTTCTTCAAAACACGAGTTTGAAACATTAACGAGAAAAGTTTTCTGTTTTCCTTTTAAAAAAAACAAACAAAACGGGACGTGAGTATCTTAACAAGCTATTATGATTTCAAACTTTAAAGACCAAGTTTCCCGGTCGCTTTAAAACCAGGTAATCTCCAGAGTTACGGGAAATGAGAAACGAGGCTCAGCGCTTTCAAATGGGCGACAAAATTGAAGGACATCTGGTCAAAGTTTACGGCAGCAGACTGGGCGTGTTTTGTAAGAGTGCTGAGATTTTCAATGCATTGTCTATAACCGGCTTTAAACTGGCAGTGTCTCTAATGGCTTTTAAACGGCTGTGTCTCTAAATGGTTTACTGGATGGCTCTCTAATGGCTTCAAATGGATTTGTCTTAATGGCTTTATGCTGGATGATGGCTTCTAATGGCTTTAAAATGGATGGCTTAATGGCTTTATTCTGGATGGCTTTAATTGCTTTATATGGATGGCTCTCAAATGGCCTTTATAGGGATGGCTCTCTAATGGCTTTAAACTGGTTGGGCTCTCTAATGGCTTATATGGATGCGATCGCTAATGGCTTTCTAAGGTGGCCTCTCTAATGTCTTTATACTGGATGGTCTTAATGGCTTTAAACTAGTGTGTTCTAACGGCTTTTAATAGCTGTGTCTTAATGGCTTTAAATAGCTGTGTCTCTAAGGCTTTAAAACTGGGTGTGTCTGTGATGGCGTTAAACATGTTGGCTCCAGAAGTTATTCCGGCCTTGTAATGCTTTAACTAGCTGTGTTCTAATGGGCTTTAACTAGCTGTGTCTTATGCTTTTAAATTGCTGTGTCTCTAAGGTTTAAACTAGCTGTGTCGTGATGGCGTTTAACAACTGTTGGCCTCCAGTATGTTACTTCCGCGGCCTAGTAATGCTTTTAAAATAGCTGTGTCTCTAATGGCCTTTAAAATAGCCTGTGTCTCAATGGCTATAAATAGGGTGTGATGTTGTGCTGGCGTTTTAACACCTGATGGCTCCAGACGTTTACTTGGCCATTGTAGCATTGAAACGGAAAGTAGGACACACGACGGTTCAATTTTATGTTAGTCAAGTACTTTCATTGAGAGCAGTAGAGATCAACTTCTGTGGGTGCACTTTGGTTGCTTAATATGCGTGGGAGATAAAACTGACGCGAAGAAAAGAGGGGGTAAGGAAGAGGAGGAGTTTTTATTAGAATCGGTGAAGGATATCTTTATTTTTATCTTTAAAACAATGTTTTTTTAGTGACAGGCTTCAGTGCAATGATAGCGCGTGTGTTCTGAAAAATGATTTCCTTTTTTTGTCAAATTTGCAACTTCAAAAAGGAATTGTGTCCATGACAGGACAAGTAAGTACAAAAGTTATTGATCGAAAAGTATTGCTTGTAAGTATACACCAAAAACATATCAGATTGTGGACAAACGCCAAATCGGCACGACATTTTTAGCAAATGTTAAAAAACACTTTATTATTTTGCACTGTCAAGTAGTCAAGGAATTTCTGATTTATCTGCATGTTTTTTTTTCTTTCTTTTTTTTTTTTTTTTTTTTTTGTTACATAGACCTTTCTATTAGTGTCTTGAGTGAAATTAATATTTCTGGCGCGAATCGGCTCCCTTCTCTTTCCCCCCCCCCCCCCCCCCCCCCCCCCCCCCCCCCCCCCCCACCCCCCCCCCCCCCCCCCCCCCCCCTCCCCGCCCCCCCCCCCCCCCCCCCCCCCCCCCCCCCTCCATCGTCGTACGATCACGCGCGCACAAGAACACAGCATTTTATGGTTTAGAGTTAATACAGGTCACCTTCAGGGCAAAGATTTAAACAATGGTGACACACACACACACACACACACACACACACACACAAGCCGGCGCGCGCGCGCGCAACTGAATGAAATCGCATAATTCTTCGTATATGTCGGATTGGTAGCGTGAGTTCTGTTGGTTTCATTACATTTTGGTTTTTTAAATAAAAGTGAAAAGAAATTACTAAGGGAGCCTCGCAAAATGGGAGCATTAAGAAGAGTCAGATTGTCTATCACAATATTTTTATAACATGAACACGTATTTGAAAAAAAAAGAAATAAAAAAGCGTGTGACAAGAACATTTTGTTAAATTATACATGTCCATATGTCCATCAACCAGCGAAAAAAACTATTACTAAATTAAACTAAACGTATGGTGGAAGAGAACATTTTCTTTTGTGTTTTTTCACGTGTGGTCTGGGGGGGATTTATTTAGGGATCATTGTTACCAGATTGTCCGGTAATAAACGAATGTGTTGAATGGGATTGAATCCCGTGTTGACAGATAAGGACTTTACATGGAAGAAAGTTTTGATATGACAAAAATACTAAATGAAATCGTTTATTTGTTGAGTAATTATAATAACTGATATTGCAGCTGTCCATCAGACTCAAATAAATAGGGTGTTCATAGAGACCCAAAGGAGGAAAGTTGGTTTCGTTATAAGTTTGTATTGAGGCATTTGGAAAATGATGAGGAGAAGGAAATGAATGGTTAATTTTATTTCATTAATATCTGTTTTGGAAACCATTAAATAAAATACTGAACCGAACGGAAAAACACCCACACACAAACACCACACAACACAACAAACACTCACACCACACGCACACCACACAACATAACACCACACCACGTGGACACCAGGAATGCATGCGCGCGCGCACCAACACAACACACACACACACAACACACCAACACACACACACACACACCACACGTATTCATATTATTACGAAATTTTATTTTTCGATCGGCCGAGTGCCAGTAAATTTTATTTTTATGTATATTTGTGTGTGGAGTAATAACTTGTGAAATCATCATAGTACCAGTAAACTATGAAAATAATCTTTTTTATATCCAGTGTGAAGTGTGTGTGTGTGTGTGTGATGTGTGTGTGTTGTGTGTGTGTGTGAAGCGACCACTTAAGGAAAAACAACGTCTATAAAGTTCCCGTGCTAAGCTCTGAAGATTGCTATCTCTATCCTACCTCTGTCTCAAACCTCTTGTCTCTTGTCATTCTCTTGTCTCAAATCTTGTCTCTGTCCACCTCTGTCTCAAACTCTTGTCTTGTTTCCACCTCTGTTTCAAAAACTCTTGGCTCTGTCCACTTGTTCAAAAAACTTTGTCTCTGTCCACTCTGTTCTCAAATCTTGTCTCTGTCCCACTCTGTCTCAAATTTGTCTCTGTCCTTCTCAAACTCTTGTCTCTGATCCCCCTGTCTCATACTTAGACTCTGTCCTCTGTTCCAAAATTGTTTGTCTACTAGATCTGTCTCAATCTTGTCTCTGTCCACTCTGTCTCAAAATCTTGGCTCTGTCCCCTGTCTCAAATCTCTTGACTTGTCCCCGTCTCAAACTTTGTCTTGTCCGTCTCAACCTCTGTCTCAGTCTACCTCTGTCTCAAAACTTTGTCTCTGTCCACCTCTGTCTAAATCTTGTCTCTGTCCCCCTGTCTCAAACTTTGTCTTGTCCCCAGTTCAAACTCTTGATCTTGTCCCCCCTGTCTCAAACTCTTGTCTCTGTCCCCCCTGTTCTCAACTTTGTCTCTGTCCCCCTGTTCCAAACTCTTGTCTCTGTCCCCGTCTCAAACTCTTGTTCTGTCCCGTTCTCAAATCTTGTCTCTGTTCTGTTCAAATCTTGTTCTGTCCCCTGTTCAAACTCTTGTTCTCTGTCACAAATAGAAATATCTGTGGAATGTACTTCGGAATGGGGTTGGATGCAAAATGTTATGGATGCTGAAAAAAATGTATCGTTGTGTGAGATCGTTGTGTGTATGATTTCCAGTAGCTTGACAGACTTTTTTGCATGCCAAAGACAATTTGGAATTTCATTCAACTCTGTTAGGATCAATGTTTGAAGCGTTGTGTGGCAATCTTTTAACTCGAAGAGGATTTATATATCATAAATAGCATATTTGCTATGTTCAGCCGA
Organism: Conus ventricosus; assembly: GCA_018398815.1. NCBI lineage: Eukaryota > Metazoa > Mollusca > Gastropoda > Neogastropoda > Conidae > Conus > Conus ventricosus. The sequence continues at coordinate 55,142,649 of CM031626.1, forward strand.
AGCTTTTGATTCAAGTCGTATATTGCAACGTATCTTCATTACGTATTTCTGTGAGAGGCTGTGGTATTAAAATTAATAAGAACCCGCGAACGTATGACGAATTTTCCTTCAAACACGAGTTTCGAAACATTAAAGAGAAAAGTTTTCTGTTTTCCTTAAAACAACAAACAAAACGACGTGAGTAACTTAACAACGTATTATGATTTCAACTTTAAAGACCAAGTTTCCCGGTCGCTTAAAACCAGGTAATCTCCAGAGTTATCGGGAACTGAGAAACGAGGCTCAGCGCTTTCAATGGCCGACCAAAAATTGAATGGGACATCTGGTCAAAGTTTACGGCAGAACTGGGCGTGTTTTGTAGGGCTTTCAACTGCACTTGTCTCTAACGGCTTTAAACTGGCTGTGTCTCTAATGGCTTTAAACTGGCTGTGTCTCTAATGGCTTTAAACTGGATGGCTCTCTAATGGCTTCAAACTGGATTTGTCTCTAATGGCTTTATGCTGGATGGCTCTCTAATGGCTTTAAACTGGATGGCTCTAATGGCTTTATACTGATGGCTCTCTAATGGCTTTTATACTGGATGGCTTCTCTAATGGCTTTATACTGGATGGCTCTCTAATGGCTTTAAACTGGATGGCTCTCTAATGGCTTTATACTGGATGGCTCTCTAATGGCTTATATACTGGATGGCTCTCTAATGGCTTTATACTGGATGGCTCTCTAATGGCTTTAAACTAGCTGTGTCTCTAACGGCTTTAAACTAGCTGTGTCTCTAATGGCTTTAAACTAGCTGTGTCTCTAAACGGCTTTAAACTGGGTGTGTCTGTGATGGCGTTAAAACACCTGTTGGCTCCAGAACGTTACTTCCGGCCTTGTAAATGCTTTAAACTAGCTGTGTCTCTAATGGCTTTAAACTAGCTGTGTCTCTAATGCTTTAAAACTAGCTGTGTCTCTAATGGCTTTAAACTAGCTGTGTCTGTGATGGCGTTAAACACCTGTTGGCTCCAGAATGTTACTTCCGGCCTTGTAATGCTTTAAACTAGCTGTGTTCTCTAATGGCTTTAAACTAGCTGTGTCTCTAATGGCTATAAACTAGGTGTGTCTGTGATGGCGTTATAACACCTGATGGCACCAGAACGTTACTTCCGGCCTTGTAGCCATTGAAACGGAAAGTAGGACAAACGACGAGTTCTCAATTTGTCATGTTATCAACGTACTATCATTGAGAGCAGTAGAGATCACCTTCTGCAGGTGCCACTTTGTTGCTTAATTGCTGTGGAGATAAAACTGACCGCGAAGAAACGAGGGGGGTAAGGAAGAGGAGGTTTTTATTAGAATCGGTTGAAGGATATCTTTCATTTTTATCTTTAAACAATGTTTTTTAGTGAAAGGCTTTCAAGGCATATGAACACTGTGTGAAAAAATGACTTTTTTGTCCAAATTTGCAACTTCAAAGAATTGTGTCCATGACCAGGACAAAAAGTACAAAAGTATTGATAGAAAAGTATTGCCTTTGTAAACGTATACACCAAAACATATCACGCATTTGTGGACAAACGCCAAACATCGAGCACGTCATTTTTAGCAACAAGTTAAAAACACTTTATTATTTCTGCACTGTCCAAGT
>CM031626.1:55151775-55174275 GCA_018398815.1 Conus ventricosus
CGACCGTTTTCGTTGTCTCCGATTCCGTTACATGATTCTATCATACAGTGCGTTTACTTGGTCAAAAACACAGAGCAAGGAAAGCAAAAAAAATGGCACATGTATGCAACGCAGAAGCACGTCCGACAAACTGGAATGAGACGAGGGTGAGAAATGTGGAGAAACCGGTTTTGTCAGCTGTGAGCACAGTGAGATAACCCACCTGTGTGATCGATAATAATACACGTGTATCAGCAGGGTGTGTCAGTATCTTTTCAAGATGTTTGTCTTACCTGTTTACGTCTGTCCGCCGCCATAGTTTCATTTTGCAAGATTCTGGCAATGACTTCAGTTCTTGTGTGCAAATGGCAGGCATTCGTGACTGCAACGTAGAGAGCATGACGGTGTGAAAGGTCACGTATGCAAATGACTTCATGACGTGTCTGACCTGTGGCTGTCCAAATCTGCGGGTTCGTACTCACAACACTGGCTACATACTAGCTCAACACTGCAAATTTCTCCAGCGTCTGCGGGCCGCCACAGCGAGCGCAAGAGCAATACTCGCCCAGTTTAAGGAGTTCAGTATGTTCAACTTATCAGGCGAAACACTCGCGCAACGAAAATAATCGCGAATCACAGCAAAAGATGTACATTACATTTCGTGCAAACCTTTACTTCCTCTGGGCGCCATTTGTTCTTGTTGATTCAGTTGTTCTTTTACCAGTGTCGAGAATCCGTGCTCACTTTCAGATTGTGTATCAGATGGAATCCTACTTGTAATGTCGCACTGCAAACTACGGAGCCAGAACGCAACGAGATGGCCTGAAAACCCGAAATGAGGAATGAGTTCCGAGTACGAGTCACGTGACCAGTCGTTCTGAACGCACACACACACAGCTTTCCTGAGAACTCGTTTAACGTGACCACAAAGTGGCGAGCCGAGGGAAAGAGGGAATACGAGAGTGTTTTTGCACTTGCGCGAGAGACTGGCTTAGTGTGGAAAGGGCTTTTGGGTCGTGAGTTCGAGCCTAGGCAGTGTCAAGTGGGTGAAACGTGGACCTGGATTTTCTCCACCTTTACCCAGGTCGACGACTGGTTTGTACACGCATGCACAACATGAGAATCGCGCGCACATGGAACCTCGAAAAGAATTTTTTTTTTTTAGAGGAAATGGCTGCTGTCCAGCATTCTCCAATGGCCACGCGGAAATGTAATGTACAGAATTAAAACGACAGAAAGAAAAAAAGAAAAATTAGCGATGCTGTCATAGTGTTTGTTGCATTATTCATGCGATTTTTTGTTGTTGTTGTCATGGGATGGGAAAATTGTCACTCCCACTGTGTTTGTAAATCAGACCAGATGCTGTTGCTTTAACGTTGAGTACAAATGTATTTTCAGACTAGTCATGTGAAAGGACTGAAGGAATAACGAATTGTAGGAATTACATCGTCAAGAGGCGGAAAATAAGGCATGGTTGGCACCTTAACGAGAGTAAGCTCCCTTGCAAGCAAGATGGAGTAAATACTATGTTTCATACAAAATAGTAGAAATGGTACAATTGTTTACAATTTGTGATGAAATTAATTACTGAACTTTTTATTTCTTGTTCATTTACTCTGGGAAAGAACGTTCCATTCAGCCGTAGCAAAACCACGCGCTTTGCTGACTTACAAAAGTAATGTAGTGAAGAAGAAATCGCGCTCTGTGGTTTACATAAATATATAGCCGGATTGTATATTGGACCACACCAAAATGCCACAGAGGGCTTTTTGCGTTCGCAGATCCGGGCAACGAGAACATAACCTGCGTCATGCTATAAGTATATTTCGCGTACACAGGAAATAACACGATTTTTCTTCTTTTTTTTTTTTTTTTTTTTTTTGGTACGCAAGAAATACTCTGAAAACATTTTACGTACATAAGAAATACTATGAAAACATTTTGCGCACGCAAGAAATACTATGAAAACTTTTTTCGTACATAAGAAATACTGTGAAAACATTTTGCGTATATAAGAAATACAGTGAAAACATTTTGCGTACATACGAAGTACTATAAAAACATTGCGTACATACGAAGTACATGAAAAAGTTTGTGTACCAAGAAATACCGTGAAAACATTTTGCGTCCGCAGAAATACATGAAAACATTTTGCGTACATGAAAAGTACTATGAAAACATTTTGCGTACATAAGAAGTGCTATGAAAATATTTTCGTACATAAGAGTATGAAAACATTGCGTACGCAAGAAATACTTTGACATTTAGCGTACGCAGAAAATTCTCTTAAACATTTTGCGTACTTCGAAAACATTTTGCATACATAAGAAATACTATGAAAACATTTTGCGTACGCAAGTAATAGGTCTACTATGAAAACATTTACGTACGCAAGAAACACTCTGAAAACATTTTGCGTACACAAGAAGTACTATGAAAACATTTTGCGTACACAAAAAAAATACCATGGAAACATTTTGCGTACACAAAAAATACCACGCAAACATTTCGCGTACGCCAAACAGACCCTAAGCGTCGCTGGTGAAGGCGAAAAGTACTCCGAGGTCTATTTGGCGTGAGAGTGTGTTTGGTGTTTCACACCGTCCCAGCTGCCGCTGAAAACATCAAGGTGCCGAAGGTAGGTAGATATTATTCTACAGCTCACGTCTTTGTTTTCATGTATTCTTGTGTTTAGAAATTCTCTCTCTCTCTCTCTCTCTCTCTCTCTCTCTCTCTCTCTTTCAATCCCCCTGCCTTTCCCTCTTTCGAGCGCTTTCTCTGTCTGTCGATCGGTCACTCTCTCTTGTGTGTGTGAGTGTGTGTGTACTTGTGTGTGTGTGCGTGTGCGTGTCTGCGTGCGTGTGTGTGTGTGTTAGACTGTGTGAGAACAATAGATTTTCTGAGCCTCCGTTACTGTCACCAAAGAGGTTATGCATTCTTCCTCTTTTTTTGTTTTATTTTTTTTCTTTTTGTGCAAAAACCACCGGACTGATTTAGACGAAATTTGGTGCTAAGAATGAAACGTGTCCCGAGAGGAACCCTTTAAATGTTGGTGCTGATCCGCGCCATAGATCCGAATCACAGCGCGGATCCCGGATTCGTCAGCAACCACTATGCAAAAACCAACGAGCCGATTCTAACGGAACTTGAGAGAAAGATGGAAGTGGCCTAGGTTCAAAACTTTCCAATGTTGGCGCTGACTCAGAGAGGACAGTCGACCATGACAAGGGTCTGCGTTCTCCCTAGTGCCTTTCTGGGATGTCCTGTATCGCGTTGGTTTTTAGCGCCAGCGGACTTTTTTTTTTCGCTTGTTGTTGCCTCTGTGTGTGTGTGTGTGTGTGTGTGTGTGTGTGTGTGTGTGTGTGTGTGTGTTTCTTTCTCCATCTCCTCTCTCTCTGTCTGTCTCACCCTCTCTCTCCCCTGCCCTCTCCCTAGTCTCTTCCTGCCCTTTGAAACAGCCATGGAAACACACACACACACACACACACACACACACACACACACCACACACACACACCACACACACGTGATGGCAGTGGAAAAGAGGAAAACAGAACTCCCCCCCCCCCCCTTCACCACACCTGCATATATATGAAGTCCACGGACATAGTCAGAATACATTGCCAGCGACGATACCGGGGACACCATTTTACAGCATGAGGAGCAGCACACGCTATTTTGCACAGTGAACGACATGCCGGATAATCCCTTGAGAGGCAGGTGCACACGCTATTTTGCACAGTGAACGGACATGCCGGATAATCCCTTTGAGAGGCAGGTGAAGTTGCACACGCTATTTTGCACAGTGAACGGACATGCCGGATAATCCCTTTGAGAGGCAGGTGCACACGCTATTTTGCACAGTGAACGGACATGCCGGATAATCCCTTTGAGAGGCAGGTGCACACGCTATTTTGCACAGTGAACGGACATGCCGGAAAATCCCTTTGAGAGGCAGGTGCACACGCTATTTTGCACAGTGAACGGACATGCCGGATAATCCCTTTGAGAGGCAGGTGCACACGCTATTTTGCACAGTGAACGGACATGCCGGATAATCCCTTTGAGAGGCAGGTGAAGTTGCACACGCTATTTTGCACAGTGAACGGACATGCCGGATAATCCCTTTGAGAGGCAGGTGAAGTTGCACACGCTATTTTGCACAGTGAACGGACATGCCGGATAATCCCTTTGAGAGGCAGGTGAAGTTGCACACGCTATTTTGCACAGTGAACGGACATGCCGGATAATCCCTTTGAGAGGCAGGTGAAGTTGCACACGCTGTCTTCTTGTCTTTGAAATAGGAGAGAGGCGGAAAAACGAAAGAAACAAACGAGGATCACAGCCTCTGTGTGTGTGTGTCTGTGTGTGTGTGTGTCTGTGTGTGTGTGTGTGTGTGTGTGTGTGTGTTTCCCCATTCTTCTCGCCTACAAGTTATTTTCAATCGAAAACTGATGCCAGATAATGTATTTTAGTTCTCAAGATACGCCATGATTTCCAGAATTATTAAGTCATCTGGACCATCATTGAAGAAAACCACAGATACCCTGCCAGTTTTGTTATTGTTTGTGTGTCTTTAGAAAGAGGAGAGGGAGACAGAGGGCGGGTGGCGGGGTAGGGGTGGTAGTGGCGGCGGTGCATCTCCCATGCGTTATCGTTCTGGGTGTCCGCAGTACACCGCCACACTGGAATTCATCCTGACGCAGCATCGGTACCACCATTCTGCGGGAAATCATCAACTCGGGGTCGTCATGAGGTCACCCAACAGAGGAGACGCTGCTCGGCTGCGGTGTTCAGTTGTGTGCGTGTTTCGATTCGAAATTACGCAGCGTGTCGTTTGTAAGATCTCTGCAGACGACAGTAACGTAGGGCCGTTAATCCTTGGCAAACCCCTGGCTCAAGGGCGACAACAAGGCTTTGATCATCGTGCTCTTTCGCTCTCCATACAGTTCTGTGGCCCAAACCAGGAGAGTTCGCGGGACGGCTGTATACAGGTCCGTAGGTCGCTGACTGAAGCTGAGCTCATTATTCACATTGGTAGAACACTCCGTGATGCTCATTCGGTGCATGTTAAGCTGTTTTGACTTCATCATTTTAGTCACGAATTTTAAATTACGAGTATGGTCATGTTTGTCTACCCCTGTCATGTTTGGAAAGAACACTGCGGATAGGTAGACGCCCTTGAATACAGTTCAGTAAAAACAGTGGCTTTGGATGATGAAAACCTCACGTTCTACATCGTCATTATTGTCTTCTTCAGTTCGGTGTAACCGAAGACACGACCTTTCAACTCTGCAGTGATTGGATGATCACCTTGGCTGTGTTGCATAAAAAGTTGAGCATGTAAACAACCTCAGACAGCAATGGGCACTCGCTATTATGCTCGTTCAGCAAGATGGAATCGAATGTCAAAAGACGAGCGCAAGAGCGAGCACTTGAGCGAGGAATTGCTTGGTGTGAGGGCGGCTTAAGTCGCGAATCGGGTTCATTGGGTGGACGCCCTACTCCGCAGAGAGAGGAGAGAGAGAGAGAGAGAGACAGATGCTATCATGCCTATATCCGTGACAGTCCCTGTACACCTGACAAAAACCAAGCACTTGCACGTGAAACACACCACCGACCTGGATGTGGAGAGGAAATAAAATGAGCTCTACGATAGCAGGGCGTTAAGCTTAAAAGGTGTGAGGACATGCCGCGCTTCCAACCCCGCCCCCCCCCCCCCCCCCCCCCCCCTCCTCAAGTTTTCTCCCCTTCTGCATTCAGTCTCCCCTCCATTCAACACCTTTCCTCCGTTTCTCACATCTTTCACTAGTGTGAAAAGAAAACATCTGTAACTTAGTGTGGGAGATGTGAAAAAAAGATTCTCTAACTTGTGATTAAGAAAGAAAAATCTTTAAGTGGTGCGTTTGAAAAGAATCTTTAAGTTATTGGATTGGAAGAATCATTAACTTAAGAAACAAAAAAAATCGTTTGCATGTGTGAAAAGACGAATCTTAGAACTGTTTGAAAAGAAGAATCTTTAACTTGTAGGAAAGCAGAATTCCTAACTTGTGTTAAAAGAGGAAGATGGACAATATTTAAGTTGTGCGAAAAGCATTGTCTTGAACTACTGTTTGAAATAACAGATGTCTTACCACACGAACGAGAAGAAGCAGGAGAGGGGGGGGGGGGGGGGGGACAGTGAAATGAAAGCTTGAAAATCTCAGTCGCTATAGCAATTGCTTCACGCTGTGATGGGCTCTGAGGAAGGGGGTGGGTGGGTAAGGGGTTATTTCACAGCTCAAACAGGACTTTTGCAACATGTCCAACAGCATAGTTCCACTTTGCTGTACAACGTATCATTCACAGACAGAATATTGTGCAGAACTTGCTGTATTACAACTTGATGACGTAAAAGTTAAGTGATGGATTATTAAAAGAAATACGTACCACGAACGCATTGAATCAGTAAACAAGACTGCAAAGCAAGGTACACGAATTCAGAGATTTCGTCGTATCGGATTTGTCTGCTTCAGTGAAACAAACCTTTTTTTCTTTCTCTCTTTTTTTTTTTCCTTTTTTTTTCTTTTTTATTATTCATTCGTCAATAGGTTTTACCTCCTCTTGTCTCTCATCTCTATATCGTAACCTCAGTAGGAGGCGTGGAGACGTTGCTGGGGACGTACAGACAACACTTTGACATCTTTCGCGGTACGCCCTGGTAGAAGTGGGGGAAAAAAAGCATGCAGGCCTAAGCACTCCCTGGTGTTGTCCATCCACCCCTTTTCTCGGCTGGTCTTACACCCAGCAGGCTGGCTAGGTCAGACTGTCTCATCTGGTGACATGCCCATACGGTGTGAATTGTCGCTGGTCTACATCCGGCAGGCTGGCTAATGCCAGACTGTCTCATCTGGTAACATGCCCATACGGTGTGAATTGTCGGCTGGTCTACACCGGCAGGCTGGCTAGCACCAGACTGTCTCTTACATGCCTGTGTAACGTTACATCCCCATACACGGTGGTGGAACTGTCTCCCTTTTGAGGACGTGGACCAGGAGTCTGAAGCCTCTTTGACCCTGTTGAGGACTTTTTTACGTGTCCTGTGATTTGTGTGTGTACGAGATGTTCACGATCTTGTTTGCTGTAGTGTGGCAACGCCTCTCCGGGTTTGGATTCGTCTTTGCAGATCAGAAGCGGGTGTCCCAGGTTTAAGGGACGTTCAGAATTACGGAGTTTCAGTCTGAGCAAAGATAGTTCGCCCTGCGGAGGCGTGCAGTCTTTGGTCTGAGTTTCCCTTTCTGCGGACATTCAGTACATGCTGCACCACACCTGCATAGCCTTCAGTCAGTATATGCTGCGCCACAGCTGCATAGCCTGCAGTCAGTATATGCTGCGCCACACCGCATAGCCTTCAGTCAGTAATGCTGCACCACACCATAGCCTGCAGCATAACGTGCACTTCAGTCAGTATATGCTGCCCACACCTGCATAGCCTGCAGCATGTATATGCTGCGCCACACCTGCATAGCCTTCAGTCAGTACATGCTGACCCACACCTGCATAGCCTTCAGTCAGTATATACTGCACCACACCTGCATAGCCTTCAGCCGTAATGTGCAGCTTCAGTCAGTACATGCTGCACCACACCTGCATAGCCTTCAGTCAGTATATACTGCACCACACCTGCATAGCCTTCAGTCAGTATATGCTGCACCACACCTGCATAGCCTTCAGTCAGTATATCCTGCACCACACCTGCATAGCCTTCAGTCAGTATGTGCTGCACCACACCTGCATAGCCTTCAGTCAGTATATGCTGCACCTACTGCATACCTCATCGTAATGCTGCAACACACATAGCCTTCAGTCAGTATATGCTGCACCACACCTGCATAGCCTTCAGTCAGTATATGCTGCACCACACCTGCATACCCTCAGCCGTAATGTTGCAGCTTCATAATATGATCACCACACGCATAGCTCAGGCAGAATATGGGCACACACTGCATAGCCTCGTCAGATTGACTGCACCACGTGCATAGCTTTTGGTTCAGTATGTGCACCAACCTGCATAGCTCAGTCAGTATTGCTGCACCACACTGCTAGACCTTAGTCTATTAACAGTGCACACCTGCATTGCCTCACCGTATGGCCAGCTTAGCGTACATGCTGAACACACCTGCCTACCATCGAATACGCCCACACTGCAAGCCTCTCAGAACTGACACACTGCAAAGCCTCAGTCAGTATGTCTACCACACCTGATAGCCTTCAGTCAGTATTGCTGCCCACCGCATGCTTCGTAGTATTTACTGCACACACCTGATAGCCTTCAGTCAGTATGTGCTGCCCACACCTGCATAGCCTTTCATCAGTATGTGCTGCGCCACACCTGCATACCCTGCAGCCGTAATTTGCAGCTTAATAAATATGAATAAACGAATAGTGGGAGAAATGGGGAAGAGAGTCTCGTGGACAAGGATTGGTAGCAGGTCATCTGCTTTTGGTTTACTGTTGTTACGTGCGCATGTTTTGTGACACAGCTGTGCGAGGAACTAACTTTTTAACAAGGTGACTGTCCTGATATGGCCCCTCGTGGCCAGCTAGGCTGTAAACAGCATGAACTGAATTGCCCGACCAACGCAAGAGCCTAGGGCAGTGGCCAGCTCTTGACAGAAAGGAGATAAGAGCCATAGAAGCATGGGTCTTACACTGGACGTAGAGGGATGTTCTTGTTTCTTTCTTTCTTTCTGCGTACGCAGGCTGATACTCCTGCGGACACTCCCTGTATAGCCAGGCAGTGGAGTTTTGTGTGTATGACCCTTTTTATCCCGCCATTAAGGCAGCCATACTCCATCTTCGGGGAAGGTGCATGCTATGTGTCACGTGTCATCCATACCAACGGCCAAACTGGCCTTCTCTTCCGAAAGTTGGTGATGGGATTTTACGTGTGTGCAAGATGTTATGCGTGCGTTCACACACGAACCTCGGTTTATAGTCTCATTCGAAGGACTATATGGGGAATGGAGTCAGAACCAATGTTAACTCCGAGGGAAAAATCCCCCTATACCAAAATTCGAACCCGCAACCCCAGGATCACGAGTCCGGCGCTCTACCAACTGAGCTATCCGGCCCCCGGATGTTCTTGTCACCCGAAAGGATTTCCTGCAGTTTTATCACCTGTTCTATCTTTTTTTTTAAAATATAATTTCTTCTTCTTCTTCTTATCATCATCATTATTATTTTCTCTGATCAAGACTTCAGGTCTGAATCTTTCATCCATCAGGTCTGAATCTTTCATCCATCACGACAGGGGTTTTCCAGCATCGGCGGAGATCGAGTCTCTTCAAAGAACGAAGAGAACTGAGCATTTACCGTTTGTCATGCACGCATGTAGTATGTGCTCGGTGTATGTGTGAAAGTGAGCGTGTGTGGGTGAATGGGTGGGTGAGGTGGGTGAGTGCCGAGTTGGGGAGGGGAGGGGGGGAGGGATGGTGGTGCAAGTGGATGCAGACGGACGGGAGGGCGCGTGATGGCAGTGGAAAAGAGGAAACAGAAAGTGAGGGTCATGTGACGATGACAACCATGGTCAACGTATCTGCGCCCCCCCCCCCCCCCCCCCCCCCCACGCACACACAGAGAACTCCCCCCCCCCCCCCCCCCCCCCCCCCCCCCCCCCCCCCCACCTAAACCTTTCAGCGTTTGACGAAGGGACAACCAGACCCCCCGCCCCCCCCCCCCCCCCCCCCCCCCCCCAGCTGCTCAACCTTTCTTTTTAGCTGTATTGAGCGAGAGGTGGACAGAAGGCCAGATACCCATCCCTGGCCAACAATTAAGCTTATTGTTTCCCTGGAGTGCTTTGCCCCTGATAGAAGATGGAGCTGAAATAACTGCCATTGTTTTCTCTATCTAGGGAAAGAAAAAAAAAAGAAGAAGAATATTGGAGACATTTCTAGACTCGTGGGTTCCCGTTACTGAAAGCGAGTCGGACGACACGGCATCTCCACTGTGGCACGGGGCGGTAAGGTGATGATAGCAGAGGCGAAGAGAACCTAATAATGCCCAGACAATGAGAAATTCAAGTACGTTTCACAACCCAGTCTGCTCCTGGCGGGAGGTGTCTTTCCTTCCTCCCACACCCCCCCCCCCCCCCCCCATCAGCCCCGCACTTCCCCCACCCCACCCCACCCCTCCCCGTCTTCTTTCGGCACGATTTGTATCACCCGGGTGTTGTATCATGTTTCAAGTGCTGAATCTTGAGCAAGTCGCCGAGGAGAAAACGTTGGAAGAAAACAAAGCGGGCAATGTCAACCTTGTTAAACCCTGTTTACTCCAACGTTTTCATCCGGTTCACGGATTTCACTGTTTGAAGTTACGGCTTAACCAATGCTGGTGCGGCGTTTGAAAACCTGATCATTGCCCCCACCCCCACCCACCCCCACCCAGTGTGTGGTTGTGTGGGTGTGTGTGTGTGTGGTGTGTGGGTGTGAAGTGAACAATTGTAGGGGGGGGAAAAATAAGATAACAATTCTCCATCAGGTACATAATGACTGGGGGTAACGATTATTGAAAACACACACAAAAACGTGTGGGTTGGGGAGGAACGGGGGGGGGGGGGGGGGGGGGGGGGGGGGGGAGGAAGAAAATAAAGAACGACAAAATTATGGAAATACATTGTGATATGAACCCCTTCACTAGCTCCGTATGGAACCATCGTAATCCATATGGAAGACAGAACAATTCGTATCATCTGATCTCTCTCTCTCTCTCTCTCTCTCTCTCCCCTCTCTCTCTCTCTCTCTCTCTCCCTCCCCCTTCTCCTCTCTCTCTCTCTCTCTCTCTCTCTGTACACACACACTCCCTCCCCCTTCTCTCTCTCTCTCTCTCTGTACACACACACACACACACACACACACACACACACACACACACACACACACACACACACACACGTTTTAAACATTAAAACTCCAGACATTGCGAATTTTTTGTCTGCAGCTTTCCTATCCCAGAAGGCACCGAAAGAACCGAAATATTGTAAACAAAAAAAGTAAATAAAATTATTAAAAAAAGCAAAGGACACGACTAAGCCATTTTGTGGTCCAGTTCTTTCTTTTTCCAGAACTGGACCAAAGACAGTGTGCGTGCGTGTGTTTTGAGTATATGATATTGTGTTCCTTATATTAAAATGAATACTGGCAGAAAATATAGATGCTGCTTATGTAGAAATGGGTTGCTTTATAATTGAATAATGATCATATATATATGATACTCCTACTGCTGATACGATGGCCAATGATGATGATGATAGTAATAATGATGATGATAATGATGATGATGACGATAATTATAACAATAATGATGATGATAATGATAACAAAAATAATGAGGAAGGTGATGATGAAAATGAAGATGATGATGATAGAAGAGTAAGAATGCTGCTAGGACCACATGAGAAAATCCAATGGGAAAGCTACATAATCTTTAGTCTAAACATGGCTGTTTCGTTTATTTTTGTTTTTTTTGTTAATCCGTGGTGTGCATTTTTCTCGTAGTGTACTTTTCTGGACAAGAGAAGAAGCCATGATACTTCGTGTAGCACGCAGTTTATCGCTCCCCAAAGAACGCTGGACAACAACACTTTTTGGAAGCTAAATGAATAAGTTAAGAGAGAGAGAGAGAGAGAGGGGGGGGGGGGGTAGAGAGAGAGAGAGAGAGAGGAGAGAGAGAGAGAGGCGTTAAAAACAACTATGCGAGACGTTGTTACTAAGGAGACAAGCTCTCACTGGAGAGATCAGCCTGGTTTTCACAATACAATACAATACAGTACTGTCCAGTACAGTACAATACAACACAAAAACAGTACAGTGCAATACAGTACAGCACTATACAATGCAATATAACAGTACAATACAACGCAATACAATAGAACACAATGCAGTGCTTATACAACACAACACAATACAATCTGACACAAGACGAGGCCATGCAAAGCTTGGCCAGACGCTGAGTTCGAACTTCGGACAAAATGGCGTCACTGCCATTGGCAAGTGGCAGACGTTTCTTGTCTTTATGGAAGAACAGGATGCAAAGCATATAAACGTACTCCCAGTTGATCTTGAATATGACGTCACAACCAAACATGCGTCATAATGTATTTCGTCACTTCGGCTTATGACGCAAAGAAACTTTGACGCCATTTTTGTTTGCGTTATCATTTTCTAGATATTCCTTAAAGAAGAAAAACCGTTTTGGGCCGTTATAGCCGTTAGTAACGGCTATTCTAGTAAAAAAAAACATCGGGCATCATCCGTGACCCATAATGAACATACCTACACATTTTCAAAAGATCGGCCCAGAAGTTTGTCTGGAGCGAGTGGAACACATTTTGACCACGGACAGACAGACAGACACACAGACTGCATTTCTTCGTTCCCATTGTAAAGTACTTTCCCCGTTCTATAAGAACTGGGAGTACAAAAATTAACAGAAGACAGCTCCACTGCCTTTCACACTGCGGCCCAAATTTGTCAGGGAATGTTTTCGTCAAGTTCGAATGAATCCGGATTGGGTTCCGTTAGCGTCAGGTTAGGATTAGAAGTAACGTCAGGTTATCCCGTAGGGTCCTCACAATCGGCGCATTGAGAACAGCGCCAGCGAGCAGACAATAAAACCTGCCCATGACCGTGTGAGGAGAAGACAGCCGGTCGTAGTGCAGCACTCAATCTCTGAAGCGTCATCCCCGACTACAGGCAGGCTTCGAGATCGATGACAGTTCGGGACCTCTGCGCACTGCCCGGAGAGGATGTCCGGCTGCCTTGATGATAGACGGAACAAAACGTTACTCGTGCGGCTACGGCAGGCAACGCCCGTTGGAGACACCTGATGGACTCGATGGTAAAGCAAGGAGTTGGCAGTCAGATGTTGCGGGTTTTAAATCCTCCTGGCCATTTTCGCTGTTGCCTGTGTGATTTAACCTGTTGGTGCAGTGTAGAATAGGTCCCATAACCTCCCTGCCCCAACTCCCCTTTCTTTTGGAGAGTTAATCTGTTCCCGTCTACCCTTCACCTGAGATGCCCGTGTGCGTTAAATCTGAATGTACCCGACACTACCGACTGACACACGATTTGTTGTCTCGGGTGCGTTGTCCCCTCGAACCGTGCGCACACAGGTACACATACACGCGCGCATTCACACACACACACACCACACACACACACACACACACACACACACACACACACACACACACACACACACACACACATACACGACAGAACAATGTGGACTGATAAATTTTCTGGTTTTCTAACCTCCACGTCTGGGGCCAGTACCCCACCTCCTACACATCGCATCCCTCTCCAGCCATCCCTTAATGCAACTGGTGTAAGGCTATATATCTTTGTGAATTTAAAACACACACACACACACACACACACACACACATGTATGTATGCATGCATGCACGCACGCTCACACATTTGAATACTTCATAGTGATTGAAGGAATAAAAGAATGTTTTCAAAAAAACAAAAAAAAAACCCTGCGCGCATGGTATTATTAGTGGCATGAGGTCGTCTTGAAGCAAAACCAGTGTCTGTCCGGTGGGAGCATTCAGAGGACCAGGGAACAAATATGAAAACCGTCACCGCTCACCTCGGCTGTACACGCACGCCCCGCACACACACACACACACACACACACACACACACACACACACAAAGAGAGAGGAGAGCAGTGCGGCCGGACTTGGCTACAACGCAGGCACACAGTGCCAGTGTGTGTGTGTGTGTTGTGTCGTGCGTGCAGTGACACAGCCGGCCGCCGACACAGCCAGCCAGACAGACAGTGAGAGCATTATAATGCAAGCGAAGTGCAGTGCGGGGCGACGCACAACACTTGGGAGACCATGGTTAGATTTGGGGGTCAAAAGTGAATATTCGTGTGTGTGTGCGGGGGGGGGGGGGGGGGGGGGGGGGGGGGGGGGGGGGGGGGGGGGGGGGGGGGGGGGGGGGGGGTGACGAAGTTTTGTTGGGGTTTTGGTTTTTGGGGTTTTTTTTAAGGGCAAGGGATGAGGTAGGGTGGGCATTTGGTTGGCCAGGGTGTGTGTGTGTGTTTTTTGTGTTGTGGGTAGAAAGCCGAGGAGATAGAGAAGAGAGTGTTGGCACACACACTGACAACCACACACACACACACATGCATTACATGATAATCCGGTGATGGTTTTCCCAAAAAAAGAAAGTCACATGGTGAAAACAAGGGTAGGAAAAAACCCTCATGTCATATCAAATACTGAAGAACATGATTGAGGAGAGAAGAGTTTGAAAAAGAAATCACAAAGAGGAAGCCGGGGGAACTAGCGGCGGGGTTCTAACAATTTTTTTTTTTAAAGAAACGGGCGTTGGGGGAAGAGAGAATGGGATCAGTCAGCAAGATGTGCTGTTAACAATGAAGAATAATCATAATTATTTGCTTTCACCCCGTGTTCAGGTATGGTCGGTAATCGCCGTGAACTTCAGAGAAAATAAAATGACCAGCTAACAAATTTGCAGCACTGACAAAAATTATACTTTTTTATTTATTTATTTTTTTTTTGGCAACCAGCACTACATCTACCTAATGAATAAAGACTGAAATCATATAAAACAATGAATGAGTCATTTTTTTTCTCTCAATATGACTAGGTAGAAGAAAACGTGAAAGAAAAATATTGAAAACAAAAGATCTATCTCTCTCTCTCTCTCTCTCTCTCTCTCTCTCTCCTCTCTCTAATTATATATATATATATATATATATATTATATATGATGATGTGTGTGTGTGTGTGTGTGTGTGTGTATAACACATACATACATACATGCATTCACACACACACACACACGCACACACACACACACAATATCACTACGCACACGCACACACACTCACACACACACACCACACACACACACACACACACACATAGATATATACATATATAAAAGTACATATACTGTTAATTTCTTAATGTTATGTTCCCGCTTTCCTTCATCCCCCCCCCCCCCCCCCCCCTTCTTTTTTTAAAGTTCATATCTTTGCTAAGTCATTGCTATAATGACGGAAGAATTGTTAATCCTGCACTTGTTTTCCCCACTACTTAATTGTTAAGCATTCTCTCTCTCTCCTCTCTCTCTCTCTCTCTCTCTCTCTCCTCTCTCTCTCTCTCTATATATAATATATATATATATATATATATATAATATTATGTGTGGGCGTGTGTGGGTGGGTGTGTGTGTGTGTGTGTGTTGTGGGCGCGCTCGCGTGTGTGTGTAGTGTGTGTGTGTGTGTGTGTGCATGATGCTGAACAATTTAGTAGTGGGGAAGTGGTTATGTGTGTGTGTGGTGTGTGTGTGTGTGTGTGTGTTTCAACATGAAAAGAGATGCTGATGATACCTTTTCGACAACATGAAAGTTCTGTCTGCCATCCTTTTCAAGGAAGGGAAAGGTATGGGTTGATATTCTTTCACAACTGACAAATGCAATGTTTACAATGCCTTGTTACCGCACGTTTGCGATGTCCGTTTGAACTACCTGAAATGAGGCATCTAGATATGCAATAGCTGTTTTAACAACGTATACTTCAACGATTTCCGTTTTAACCACGCAAATGACATGTCTACAATAACTGTTTCCACGACTTTAAAGGTCTGTGTAGGATACCTATTTCGGTAACTTCAGATATTTTTTCTAACGCCTATTTTCGAATATAAAAATTTTTGTATAATACCTGTAATACATGAATGTTTTTATGTGCATATCTACCTGCCTACCTACTTGCCTACCACCCTATCTACCAAGCTACAACCTACCTATCTATCATCTCTGTCTATCAATCTATCTATCTGTGTGTCTGCGTGTGTGTGTGTGTGGGGTGCTGGGGTGTTTTGTGTGTGGTGTGTGGTGTGTGTGTGGTGTGTGTGTGTGTGTGTGTTTCGTGTGTACATGTGCACAGATGATGTGTATGCATATGTGTGTTGTGCGGTGTGTGTTTGTTTTGGGGTGTGGTGTGTGGGGTGTGTTTTAAAAGAACGGGTAAGACGGTGTGCAGACAAACATTCGCCCACCATTATATATATGTATATATGATTTGGGGGCCAGATTTGTGGAGAAAAGGGAAGGCAGGTGCTGGAGGGCAGCAATTAGAGAAGAATAAGGTGTATAATAATGCGCTCTTCATAAACAGCGAATGCAGACAATCAACGCGGGAAAAATACAACGACGATTTTTCGATCATCAAAGAGAGAGAGAGAAGAGAGAGACAGAGAGAAGAGAGAGAGAGAGAGAGGGGAGAAGAGAAAGAAAGAGAAGAGAATTTTTGCAACAAAAATACTATTTTCATGGCCCCCTTTCAAAACACCAAGATTTACGGCTGGGATATCTCGTTGACAAGGTGAAGTTATGTCCAACAAAGTCAATTAACTGCACAAAATTGCACTACTTTTTTCAACATGTAAAGTATATAGCAATACTTTCATATCCCGTAACAAAAGCAGGTGATTAAACTGGAGTGAGAATGGGAATTGTGAGTCTCCTGTTGGCAATACCATCACCAGAAAGTGGAAAAGTATTTTGATAAGACAGATAAATAAATAAAACCAAACACAGATGGTCGCCGTTTAAACAACACAACCACTGAGACAAAATGCAGAGAGAGAGAGAGAAGAGAGAAGAGAGGGGTACAGCAGACAACTCAGACAGAGAGAGTACACAATACGAAACTTGAGAAGTGCATTTTTTTTTTTACAAACGTCGTGTTCAGGGATCAAAAACACCAGATGTTAAACAAACAAACAAACACACACACAAAAAAAGAAAAAATTTTAAAATCCCAGACAGACGTCTGCATGACAAAAACGATTAAACAAATAAAGAAAGAAAAGTAAATAACATAAAATCCGGCTTGGCGGGTGGCGTGTTCTCCATTTTTTGACACGGGCAGTTCTCCATAGCGATCCTGGCTGCCAAAGTGGTCATGTCGTCGTCTGGGGCCGAGGTTTTGAGTTAGGACTATTTTTACCTCCACGCTTTTTGATAAATCGCCCCGACCAGACGTTGTGTCAGCAGGGAAAGGCCTAAAAAGCTCCGACCACAAGTCAACTTGAAGGCTGGGGGCTTTGTGAAGACGTGCGTGTGTGTGTGTGTGTGTGAGAGAGAGAGAAGAGAGAAAAGAGAGAGAGAGAACATAACTGAACCAAGTTGGCCTGAAGAGCCGGATATGTTCGAGGGCATGTGTACGTGCTCGTATTGTGCGAGTGTCACGGTGTGTGTGTGTGTGTGTGTGTGGGGGGGGGGGGGGGGGGGGGGGGGGAGGGGGGGGGGGGGGGGGGGGGGGGGGGGGGGGGGGGGGGGTGGGGGGGGGGGGGGGGGGGAAAAGGGGGGGGGTGGGGTTTTTTCCGTTGTTTGTTAATTTTTGAGGGGTTGTTTTTCATGTGTTTTTAAGAGCGGGGTGTGAAAACGATTTCATCTTGTGCTCGCTTACCCACAAAAAACTTGTAACCCAGCTTACACAAACACATTTTTACAAAAAACACCCCCACCACGAAAAAAAAAACACCACACACACACACACACACACACCCCACACACACACCCACACACACCACACCCAACACCCCCCAAAAATTCCCACACACCGCGTGCATACACACGCGCATGCACACATACGCACGCAGTTGCACACGCGCGCGGGCCACACATAACAGTGGGGTTTGGGTTGGGGTGTGTGTGTTTTGTGTGTGTTTTTTGTGTGTGTGTGTGTGTGGCTTTTTTCCTTTTCTGCTCTGTTTTATTCCACCACCACCACCCCCACCCCACCCTGAAATATATATACAGTTGATATATTACTAAGGATAGACTTGAGCATTTTATGGTAGCAGACACAGCATAAGCACTTAAATGATTGAGACTCCCGGTATAAACATGAATTTTTGCATATATAATATATAATATATAATATATAATATATAAAATGCTGAACAATTATATATAAAGATTGCTGAAAAAGCGACATGAATATGTACATGCAAAACAAAAATTCAAACTGCTCCAATCTGTAACAATTAAAGTCAATTGAATTTAAAGGGAAAAAATAAACCCATCTAAAAACCAAAAAGGGGGAAAAAAAACACTTCAAGGCGGAAGAACTATTATGGGAATCTTTTTATGGGGAAACAAACCCCCAAAACACCACCACACACACACAACCCTCTCTCTCTCTCTCTCCCCTCTCTCTCTCTCTCTCTCAAAACCACACACACACACACCCCCAAACACACACCGACCACACACACAAACACAACCACACAAAACACACCCACACCCCACAAAAACACACAACACTACTTTTTGCAGCAAAGAGTTCTTAAAATTCTCTCTTCTCCTCTCTCCCCCCCTCTCTCTGTCCCCTCTTCCCCCCCCCCCCTCCGCCCCCCCCACACACACACCACACAAACACACACCAACCACACACACACCACACACACACACCTACTTTTTCAGCAAAAGTTCTTTAAAAAATTTTCCCTTTTTCTCTCTTTTTTTCCTCTTTTTCTTCTCTCTCCCCCTCTCCCTTTTCTCCCCCTTTTGCTCTTCCACAAATTTCCTTCCATTTTTCTTTTTTATTTCTTTTTTCTTTTTTTCCCCCCCCCCCCCCCCCCCCCCCCCCCCCCCCCCCCCCCCCCCCCCCCCCCCCCAATAAGGACTGATCGCGGGTATGATGTGCACATGAAATAAATGCAATGAAAGTGAAGAACGTCGTTTTTGAGAAGTTGAAGTGTATGAAGAACAGGAGAGACAGAACAAAGGAAAGCACGAGAGAGGTGAGGAAATCAATTTCATTCAGTATGGTACATACACTGATGCAGGCCCGTCTGTTTTGCTTAGCGAAGAGGAAGCATTTCTCCACACACAGTAACCATTTATATTGACATACGAAAATCGGATTATATTCAATTCTGAATATAGTGATCAGGCTTTTCATTTATTTATTATTTTATTTATTATTTATTTATTATTTATTTATTCATTCATTCATTCATTCATTCATTCATCATCTATTTATGTATTTATTCATTTATAATGAATCAAGCAAGCGGTGAAGGTAAACAGTACAGACCAATAATTCTTCCATTAGTATGAAAACACTTTGCAAACACTTGTTTAGGGTGAGGTAAGTAGAGGGAGGGGGGGGGGGGGGGAGTGTGTAGATGAGGAAGTTAAATGGGGAAAAAAATCTATAGGGTCGGTATGTTGGACCCGTTGAATTTCCCCTCGTGGACAAAACTGTTAATTATACAGGTTTTTGTGATTTTCGTCCTTGAAAAATAGTAATTAAGAGGAAAAGTGTCTGCATACTTTTTTTAGTGGTCAAAACAACTCATTAACGCCTGGTTTTATTTGG
The DNA here is from genome assembly GCA_018398815.1 of Conus ventricosus. Classification (NCBI taxonomy): domain Eukaryota; kingdom Metazoa; phylum Mollusca; class Gastropoda; order Neogastropoda; family Conidae; genus Conus; species Conus ventricosus. The sequence continues at coordinate 55,171,171 of CM031626.1, forward strand.
TTTTCGTCCAACGAGCAACAGTCGTCCGTTGATCCGGCGCTTGCCGTACACTCTACCAGGGTATCTAGCTAAAAAAAAAAAAAAAAAATGTAATACCCCTATAATTCATCGGTATTCCCATCATCACAGGTAACGATTTGATAAATCAAGTGGTTTTCCAGAGAAGCTGACGAAGGCCGTTTTGGATACGAAGAACACATGGAATAGAAAATTGGTGTTTGAAGGGGAAAAAAAAACCCAAAAACGGAAATCTCTGTCTTACTACAGGTAATTTGAAAGGTTGTGTGGGAGATCAGTTTAGTTCAGTTCAGAGGTTTGTTTAATGTCTTTTCATCGCCAGATGATATTAGACACTTGTTTTAAAATTAAAAAAAATCCCCAACCTTTCACACTCACTCAACTTATCTAGTTCTTTCAAACCCACATCTGACATATGCATATTTACATAAGTGAAATACCCTAAAGGTACACAAAGTTGCGATCTTTATAAAAGTTTTGCAACCTGTGACTGCGAAATAACCATGGCAATTTCAGCAACACATGAACCATATAAGACAGTATTGACATTATCAAAGTTATTCATCTCAATACCTTCCTCCTGATAGAGTGAGGTCAACACTGAGCATTCAAACAAAAGATGACGTACGGAAATGTTTTCTCTGCAGACACAAGTAATACCATGAGAATATTTAGTGTTCCAGGTATTCAGCCTTAATTTATGAATTAATCTTACAATGTGCCAGGGCACGATGGTAAAGTAGCCACTTTTTTACTAAAATTCTGCTTATGTATGTACTTTTCCATAATTTGGATTAATTCACAAGAGGACAAATCTAAGGGATTTTGGGTTAAATTTTCAGCGTTTCTATTTGCTCCTTCTTTTGCAAGACTGTCTGCTATTTCATTCCACTTTATACCACAGTGAGATGGGACCCAACAAAAATCAATTTTATACCCAGAGTTATGAAACAATGCAATACATGCTTTATTTCAAAAAGCAAATCTTTTCTAGCTTTCCAGTCCCAACGCTCTAGTGATTGTAAAACAGATTTGGAATCAGATTTGGGAGATAAAAATCTGCTGATCAGCTTTTTAGTTCAATAATCCAAGCATTGACGGCCAAATTAGCGCCGTTGACAGAGGCTGACAATAATATGTCTTCATCTATACACCCATCAGACAATCTGTACAGGTCTCTTCTAAAAGATACAAGCCTCTACTGGTTGACAATATGATTCTATCCACTAAAACTCTTTGTGATAAATTCAAGAGAGCCCTGTAATTTTTTTTTTAATTCCTTGGGGTAAATGTTAAAACTCTTTCACTCAAGCTGTTGCGTGCAAGATAGTTGGGCATACTTTAAGTGGATGTCTTGGTTAAACTGGTTTCAAATTAAACGGGTTTCAAATGACAGATTAGAAATAGTAGCAGAATCATTCTGGCTCACGTGTTGTTCAAAGACTTTGGAATGAAGACTCGTTGTGCACCGAAGTCTTCTAGGTTGAAGTGCAAATTTACAAGCAGCGTTAAGCCCTCAAACGGAATGGATTTTCAGCGTGTTATCTTTGGTTGTCACTCTAATGATCATTTGTTTCATATGATGATATGGTCAACCAGTTGGGTATTGTGTCTTTTAGGAGAAGCAAACAGAAATGATCGACACCATTCTCAGGCACTGTCAGCACCGGTTTGACCGGCCACATGGAGTATTTAACTGCACGGCTGACCACAACATTTTAATCTCCTTTACTGTCAGCACCGGTTTGACCGGCCACATGGAGTATTTAACTGCACGGCTGACCACAACATTTTAATCTCCTTTGTGGCTTTTTGCATATTCAGTAGGAGAGTTAAAAGATTTCTCTCCCCCCCCCCCCCCCCCCCCCCCCCCCCACCAATCCCCCCTCTTCTCCTCCGCCTGTCTCATTGATAGCTGTCGCCACCAAGAACAGATTCAAAAGATTGATTGGGTCGTGACATGGAGGAAGAAACTGGAAACTGGTGTTAAAGGACGCCATGTTTGCTCATCCGGCCTGCTTCGTTCAGTTGGTGGGATAGGCGTGAACGGAGAATCAAGTACAATGACTGAGGCAGTAATATCGAGTTTAAAGAAGGCTGCGTCTTCCACCCTCACCCCTCATAAAAACAAACAAACCCTCACTAGTGTAGATTAAAAAAGAAAAAAAAAAATGAAACGCAACAACAACAAAACACAAAACAAAAACAAAAAAAGGGGGAGGGGAGGGGAGGGGAATGATCTTATACAATCATGCTTGTTAAGATATGTGGTGCGAGAAACATAGGGACGATTTTGTCATCTCGTTGTTTATTTCAGGTAAAATGAGCTCTACACAATTACCAATCGCGAGGCCGTTTGCAGACCTCGGTGAATGGTATAAGCCAACACAGTCTTGATCTGGTGTTGATTAATATGAGACACGATGAGGAAAAAGAGAGAGAAACAGACTGGTCTGCTTAAACTTCTGTCCAATAAAAATTGGAAGGTTAGGTTCAGAAAGATATGTTTTCTAAGCACCGTCCGCCATTAACGTCCTATGGTTGGTCGTGTAGTCTGTTGTCGCCTCATTTTGTCTGGAATCTACTTCGCTAAAGTGTTTTTAACATTGATCCCCTTAACGGCAGGATGGTATGGCAGACTGAGTTGGTGCTAGAGTAGGAATGCCAGGCTCCTAATCCTCAGTTCTTGATTGTCGTACGAACTGGCTATCAACCGTTGTTTCCGTTCTTTACAGTGCCGTGAACACGCTGTCAACCGGACCACCACTGTTTCGGTTCTTTACAGTTCTGTAAACTGGCTGTCGACAGGACGACCTTTATTTCGGTTCTCTACAGTTCTGTGAACACGCTGTAGACCAAACAACCATTGTTTTGGTTCTGTTATGTTCAACCAGTTCTGTTCTATGTACTGGCTATTATCAGTCGATTCTGTTCTATGGACTGGCTATTAGTCGATTCTGTTCTATGGACTGGCTATTATCAGTCGATTCTGTTCTATGGACTGGCTATTATCAGTCGATTCTGTTCTATGGACTGGCTGTCAATCGATTCTGTTCGCTGGACTGGCTATTATCAGTCGATTCTGTT
>CM031626.1:55182127-55209627 GCA_018398815.1 Conus ventricosus
GTCCCCAATTTTTTCAAAAACTCTAGACTATATGTGAACTGGATTTGATGAAAATCAGAGATACTTTGCCAATGAAGATGTCAAGGCAGCGTTTTTCTCATAAATCCCTGGGTATGATTTCAGCAACAAATTTTAGCTATCAGCTCCTCTTTGTTGGAAGCATCTAGGAATTTTAGAAATAATAAAGTCATCGAGAAAACTGAGAACAATTGATGCAATTTATTGTGGAAACGCTTTACATTATTATTTATTTAATAATTATTATTATCATCATCATCATTATTATTATTCGTCAGTTGAGTCTATTCTGAGATATGCTGCTTAAGATTGAGACGTATCAAATGGAGTGTTCACAAATTGAAAGTATACAGTCGCCATAAAAAAAGATTCCTTACTACCCCTCTGCACGCCTTCAAACACTCGTCTTTGACACCCTGGAAGGTATCCACACTATCCTGTCCATCATCCAAGCAGGAGAAGAAGAAAAAAAACTGTTGTTAGGTGATGCAAGTGGCACAGACACAGCACGTTACGAATTCGGCTCCAGAGTGAGAAGCCCATTAATATGTGACCTTCCACCACAAAACCAGTCTTAACTCGATTTTTGAAAGTTTTTGAGATATACATATATTTAAAATCCACAGATTTTTCTGATTAATTTGATATAAAAATGAACGCTATAGGGCAAAAAAGAAGAAGAAAGTTATGATAATTTGAAGTGGGTTACTGTGCCTACGGCCATTTTGAGGAAAACGACTTCTAAAGTTTTTGCTATCATCTCCAGCATATTTTCCTTAGCAACAGCATCTTACTTTTTACCATACTTATTTTTAGATGACACACAGAGAAACCGGGAGAGCGTCACACACGCTTTCGAACAGTATATAACACGATGGGGTTATCTAAGGGTTGCGTTAAGTTTTAGGCGAGTGAAAATGGGTCATTTTGCGTTAAAAGAAGTTCATTTTGATTCGAGGTTTGGCTTTTAAATCTCAATTTCAACTAATGTGTTGGTTGTTTTGGAGCAAATGGATAGTGCCACGTGAAAGTTTAGGGTGTAAGGAACACATTTAAATTCTGCAAAAAGTCAAAATGCCCCAGGTTAGACCCTCACCAGCTATTTTCAGCTGTAGCCGTGAAGTAGGCCGCGCGAGTTAAGACTGGTTTCGTGGTGGCGGGTCACATATGTCTGAAATCTTAAATGAATGTCAGCGAACCGCCAAGAGAAACGTGGACAAACGAGTCACAAGACAAAACTTGTGGACTCATTTGTCCACGTTTCTCTTGGCGGTTTGCTAACATTTCTTTAAGATTTGTTTAGATTTCCGCCTGCAGTCGTCTCACTTTTGCAACTAGACCCATAATATGTTATGGTTTTTGTGGGGGTTAAGTGCCTCAGCACAGGAAAAATATCAGCAAAGAAGCCCGTTTCCTGCCCCCCCCCCCCCCCTTTTTTTTTTCTTTGTTTTTTTTTTCCCGTGTAATATGTCATAATTATTCTGTTGCGCCACCTTCAACAATTTCCGTAAGAACAGGGCTGTTCTAGACTCCTTTTCTAGTATAATCTCGTTCAGAACAGAATTCAAAGCACTCTTTCAAACTGTCACGCCACTCTCATGAAATGAGATACAGCAAACGCACTTTTCCTTTAACGAAACAAAACGGGAAAACAAACACCATGACAGTGGGTTGTGATATTATGTTCTAAATTGTTGTATGAATAAAGGATCATTTGGGGGTGTGGGGGGAGGGGAGGGGGGGGGAGAGGGAAGAGAGGGGGAGGAAGAGATGTTGGGGAACGTCCAATACTAATAACATCTTGTCTTTTTACGGAGACAAAAAAAAAAAAAGAGTAGGGGGGCTTATTTTTCACCTCATTTACACCCATGCGGGGAATGATCGCCAGTCACATTGGCATTCTTTTCGCGACCATGCCAGGTAACAGCAATTATATCAGAATATAACATCATGTGAACGAGAAAAAAAATCAGTCTCTTCCGTTATTTCAAGCATAGACTATGTCTCCCGAAAAAGCGATTAGAATTTGAACCTTAACATTGAGGCACCGCAGACAATAACACGGTGTCGTCTTCATGTCTGCATTAGTGCCACATCTTACATGCACTGCTTTTTTTGCAGTATGACTGACACAGCAGAGACTGGTGTGTGTGTGTGTGTGTGTGTGTGTGTGTGTGTGTGTGCGTGTGTGTGTGTGTGTGTGTGTGTGTGTGTGTGTGTGTGTGTGTTTGAGGTTGATAATTTTTCTATGAAAAGAAATCTGATCATCGATTTGTGGCGTCTCCATCCATTCTGTGTAATTTGGATATCTAATTGGTGTCCCCCCCCCCCCCCCCCCCCCCCCCCCCCCCCCCCCCCCCCCCCCCCCCCCCCCCCTCCCCCTTTTCGCTTGATCTGTAGCACGAATTTTAATCATGTTAGTTTGCGCTGCAATTTGGCAGTTGAACATACTCCTTCTCCTTCCTATAAACGACGTGCAGACAAATTCTGGAATGTGTCCCATGTTTTGATTGGCCAGACCAGCTGAAAGACTGCACGAGTCGGACTGTGCTGTATCATGTAGGGGGTCATCAGAATGTGTGTGAATGGAGCCCAAAAGTTCTCCATTCTACAGCTGAATCCTCTTCATACTCCAATGTAACGGCGAATTCTGAACCTAACTACACATTCCTCGCTATCGAATCGTCTCCAAAGGGAACCGACTTTTCACCTGAACATGACTGGGAAAAGATCATGTGAGAATGGACATGTTGCTGCCACCTGTGGGGTGATGGCTGAAAATCAGAAACCCTATGCTGAAAATCAGAAACCCTATTCTATCTTGATATTTAAGTTTGACAGGACATCATTTTTTTTTTTTAGTCCCACACACACACACCACACAACACATACACACAAACGCGCGCGCGCGCGCGCAACACACACCACACCACACACACACACACACCACAGATTTCAGAAAAAATGCTTTTCTATTTTCTTTAAAAACTGGCTTAAAATCTTATGCTATATTTGATATTTTCATCTGCTTCGCGTCTACCATCAGCCCCCCACCCCCACCGACGTCGTTATCATTGTGACTTCCGACGTGACATGAACATCATCATTGTCTGTTGATTTGTGGTGTCCACTATCCTCCATCTCACCCCCCCCCCCTCCCCACGTGAAGGTCTGATAGACAAAGCAGTAGTTCTCTGTGTGTGTGTATGTGTGTGTATGTGTGGTTTCTTTTGTTTTGTTTTAGTTAGCGAGGAAAGTCTACCTTTATGCGTCAAGTGAGGAGAAGAATGTGACGGCGGGAGATCCGGTGTCGTGCTGTCAGTGCGACTAAGCACGTGCAGCACGTACAGCATTTGTTCATCTGTATCCACACACATCATGTGAGGAATGAAGTCGCACGATGTGCTCATTCAACTCGGCCGGGCCACATTAAGATTAAGACTTTCAACAGACAATTCCACGGCTTGCTTCTGTTACTAGTGGTTCTAAACCATGTGCTGTCCGCAAGACCATTGAGATTTGTATGCTTGATAAACATTGCCATTTTCAAATTTGAACTTCATTCCTTTCTTTCTTTCTTTCTGCGTACGCAGGCCGATACTCCTGCGGACACTCCCTGTATAGACAGGCAGTGGAGTTTTGTGTGTATGGCCGTTTTTTTAGCCCGCCATTAAGGCAGCCATTACTCCATCTTCGGGGAAGGTGCATGCTATGTGTAACGTGTCATCCACACCAATGGCCAAACTGGCCTTCTCTTCCGAAAGTTGGTGATGGGATTTTACGTGTGTGCAAGATGTTGCGCGTGCGTTCACACACGGAACCTCGGTTTATAGTCTCATTCGAAGGACTGTGTGGGGAATGGAGTCAGAACCAATGTTAACTCCGAGGGAAAAAATCCCCCCTGTACCGAAATTCGAACCCGCAACCCCAGGATCAGGAGTCCGGCGCTCTACAGTGAGCTATTCCGGCCCCCGAACTTCATTTGATCTGCTGAACAAAATTCAGGGGGCAGATGCTGCTGAAATGGACAGAATAAGGCAAATAAATAGGAATGATATCAGAACATCATTCTTAAAAAGGTATAATATATAAATACATATTTTAAAAATATTTTGCTAAATAAAACTTCAACTTAAGCGATAAAATTGGTTGGTTGAAATTTTGGGTACTTGTGTTTCAATGGGAAGACGATCGGAAGAAATCTTTAACTGAACCTATATCCATGCATAAAATCATGTCAGAGCAAAGCACTAAGTTAAAAAGATCAATTCCAGACGTGAAAGCAATCATCCATGAGTGTAAAGACACAGCACACTGGGAGAGGATACAGTATGTACGATTGCAACATGATCGTCACAGGAATTGAGTTTAATTTCATCATGATTGCACAAAGTATGACGTGTTACAAAACAGGCTTCTAATCACAGCTCACAGAAAAATTTTCGTTTTTTGAAAATTTGATCTGAAGAAGACACAAAAACAAACAAACAAACTATACTCCATTCAGCTGAATTTATCAAGCGAAGAAAGTGTACCCTGAAAATTATACTCCATTCAGCTGAATTTATCAAGCGAAGAAAGTGTACCCTGAAAATTATCACCGACTTTCTTTTTTACTTCAAGCGTGTAAACTGCTCACACACTTTCGGCACTGCATCCTCAATACCCATTAAGGGGTCAAAGCTGGAGAAAAAAAAAAAAATCTAGACCTTTGAAAGTATGGCCTGGAACCACTGTTAGTGTTTACTCACTTAAAACTCCCCCACCCTCCCCCTCTCCCACCCTCCCCCTCTCAAAGTGAATACAAAATCATACCATGGTTTTAGTGGAGGGCATGCACATGTGCGAGGGAAGTCACTCTCCCATGAAGACATTTTCAACGGTATTGACAAACGCGGACTATCAGTGACACTCTGACGTCAGTCGGATTAAGAAGACGGGTGGTTTTCAATCAACCGTGAAATCACCCGGCCTAAACGACGTCGCTTTGGCGAGAGGTTTTCGAATCATAACTTCTGTTCTTAATCCAACAAGGAGTTAGCTCCCCTGACAAGATCGCCAAACAATCATGATTTCGCTAGTTTTTTCCTCCACGCTGTTCTTAACCGGACTGTTTGTTAGTTCGTGTAGTTAATCATATAGCCAAGTTGCGATTTTGTTCCTTCACGCTGTTCTTAACCGGACTGTTTGTTAGTTCGTGTAGTTAATATAGCCAAGTTGCGATTTTGTTCTAGCCTGCATGTTACAGGCTGTTCTTACACAAACCGTTTGTTTTGTTCCATTTACTACTACCCTTTGCTGGCTGCTTTGGGGGTGCTGTTGGATTCTTTTTTTGAACCCTTGGCGGTGAGAACACCACAGAATTATGGACTGTGGTGTGTCTCTATTTGACACCAAGAGCACAGACACAATCAGCCGTGTCTCCCTGATGAGTCCGATCCAGCGGACGAAAGGCCTAGGAGCAGGCAATACAAATAAATGTGCCTTCGAGAGAGATTATGATGGTTCCCTCAGGCAGCTAGTGAAGGGCTTCTCATAGTTATAATATATTTCCCCATTTTCTTCATCTTCAATTTTTTTTTTTTTTTTTTTTTAATAAGTTCAAATCTTTGCCAAGTCATTACTATAACGACTGAAGAATTGTCAACCTGCACTTGTTTTCCCCCGCTGCTTAATTGTTCAGCATTCTATTGTTTGGTCAATCAGTGGGAGATTGCATCTCTTAAGAGATCCAAGTAAAGGTTGTTCTGTACAATTCTTAGCCACTCACAATGCTTGGGTTATTGAACAGCAGAGCTGACCACTCAGACTGTTCCATATCTTTTGACCTCCCTTGCATCCTTGAATGGATCCTCAAGCATTGTCCCTTACATTTTATACTGTTTGAATAATGCTTTTAGTTTTTCAGCAACTTTTTTCCTCTCCACACCTTTGTTTTGTTCCATTTACTACTACCCTTTGCTGGCTGCTTTGGGGGTGCTGTTGGATTCTTTTTTTGAACCCTTGGCGGTGAGAACACCACAGAATTATGGACTGTGGTGTGTCTCTATTTGACACCAAGAGCACAGACACAATCAGCCGTGTCTCCCTGATGAGTCCGATCCAGCGGACGAAAGGCCTAGGAGCAGGCAATACAAATAAATGTGCCTTCGAGAGAGATTATGATGGTTCCCTCAGGCAGCTAGTGAAGGGCTTCTCATAGTTATAATATATTCCCCCATTTTCTTCATCTTCAATTTTTTTTTTTTTTTATATTATAAGTTCAAATCTTTGCCAAGTCATTACTATAACGACTGAAGAATTGTTAACCTGCACTTGTTTTCCCCCGCTGCTTAATTGTTCAGCAAACCATTTAGTTGGTAACAATTCGCAAGTTACCATTATCCCTGGTTTCTTTCTTTCGGGTGTTCTAAATCAAACAAACTGTCACTTTGTGGATGCATGTCACAATCGATGTTCACCAGTTTGTTTTTAAGGCAGTTCCTGATTCAATTGTTACTTCTCGTCACTAGATCACAAAATTACGATGATAATACATTTGTTGATAAAGCTTTTTCTCAACGAAACGAACTGTTAGTTCGCTAAACTAGTTCATCTCACGTTACGATGATCACTAATTTGGTTAAGACGAAACAATTAGCTTGAGCAAGTAGATCACCGACATATGATGGTCCTAAGCTTCTGTCTTCCTTAAATGGGCCACCCAAAATCTTGTTCACACATACCGTTGTATTGTCTCAATCCACAGATCGCTATCTCCATTCAAAGTTGAACAGATCTGTCACCAAGGAACAACATATGAGAACACAACCCCACGCCCCGCAAACTGCTCCTCACGGGTACTCGATTGAGACAGATCGATCGATTGAGACAGATCGATTGAGACAGATCGATCGATTGAGACAGATCGATTTGATGACAGATCGATTGAGACAGATCGTTAGACCGGCTGAGACCGAACCTGTTTGAAGTATGCGAATTTTCTGTCCAAAATTTCATCTATCTCCAAATAACAGGGAACTAACATGTTACGACCGTGACCATTGTGGTGTTTTAGTTATTTTACTTTTGTGTTTGTTTGGTTTTTTTGTTTTGGCATCAACCCAAACAGTTGCCAGAGTGTGCGAAGTGACCGTTTTCCTTGTGTATATATTATATATATATATATATATATATTATATTCTGGAGGTCGTCGAATGGCGTGTAATTCAATGATGTTGAATGTAAACTAAAAGACGGTGTTGTGGAGAACGATGAATATAGGTATGCTTGCCTGGACTGCGTTTAGCTATACCGTCTTTGTTTGTGAACTGTCATCATTATTATATCACCATCATCATCATCATTTCTTTTATTATCATTTTCATCATCATCATCATCATCGTCATTTCCTTTATTACCATTTGTATCATGATCATGATCATCATCTTCATTATGATCATCATCTTTATCATCATTTCATTTTTAACCATTTTCTTTATCATCATCATCATTGTCATCATCATCTGCAACATCATCATCATCATCATCGTCGTCATTCTTACTGTTGCTACTATCATCCTCATCCTCATCGTCATCCTCGTCCTTCTCCTCCTCCTCTCCACCTCCTCCTTATCATTATCACTCATGTAAGCTTCCTGACCTCAACTGTCTGTAATCACTGAGCCTTAAGGAAAACCTGTCTGACAGAGTGAACATAATTTATTATGACTAATAAACCACAGCTTAACACTCCGAGGTCGTTCCTTTTCTACAGGTGAGAAAAAGGCCCAGAAGGTGAACGAAAATATGGATGGATGGATGAGTAAATGAATGCATTTTTTTTTAACTGAATACATGGTAACAATATTTTTCAACATACATGGGTCCTAATTCGAGAAAATTTCAGCAATATTTCTCATGCAAGTTTCGCTGGGAAAAAAAAGACAATTTTTTTCCCTGAACCGATTTTTACTTTGAAAGCAACAGTAAACACGCCTACGACAATTTACCAACAACAACAATCATAATTGTTTTTTTTAATTTAAAAAAAAAACCCGATGATAGCGACGATGGATCGACCGAACCCAAAATAATCTATTAAAGCAATACGTATATATATGGTTCTGATGATCTATTCCAATATAGCCCTGTTTAAAAAGTTTATTTTGCGTTCTGTCGCTCAGACACATTTGTTCACCTCTAGGGCATTATGCATTTAACGTCTTCCTGTTGAAAAGGACCCTAAGAAAGACCACTAACATCAAAAAATCCGAAAAATAAAATCTGCTCATAAAACAGTAAGCTATCAAGACGACACGAAATACTCTGTTTGAGACATCGATAGGTTTCATAGAGTAAAAGGAACACTGAGCGTCAGGCATAATTTTGACCACTTTTTCAACATCATCAGAGAATGTCAGAGAAAAGAATAATTTGAACTGCTTATAATTTTGACCGCTTTTTGACATCAGAGAATGTCGAAAGAAAGAAAAGAATAATTTGAACTGCTTAAACTTTGACCGCTTTTTAACATCAGAGAATGTCAAAAGAGAGAAAAGAATAATTCGAACTGTTAGCGTCAAGAACGCCAAAGAAAGAAAGAATAATTCGAACACTTATCACAGAAGACCTCAACGCGAACTGGTTTACAACAAAAACAACAAACAAAAGCACAGCATTCAGTACCGGCGTTCCTGATGAAATTCAGCAATGCCCGATGTACGTAATCGATTTATGTTGTCTGATTACGTAATCAATTTATGTTGTCTGATGTACGTAGTAATCAATTTATGTTGTCTGATTACGTAATCAATTTATGTTGTCTGATGTACGTATAATCAATTTATGTTGTCTGATTACTAATCAATTTATGTGTCTGATGTACGTAGTAATCAATTAGTTGTCTGTACTAATCAATTATGTTGTCTGATGTACGTATAATCATTTTGTTGTTTATAGCTGACCTACTGACAGGCACGTTAAACCATGTTGTCACATTCAAATCCAAGAGTCACAATCGAAAGCCATTTCTATTGAACTGAAAAGACCAACTAAAAACATTTCACTGGGCTGTTCTCCAAGAAGCATTGAAAAAACAGACACAAAATAAGCTACATGAAATCGAAATAACTGGGAAAGTGTTCCAAGAAAGCATTTCATTTAAACAAACAAACAACAACAAACAAACAAACAAAGAAAAAACGTACACACGAAATCGAATTTAAAAAAAAAAAATAAAAGAAGAAACTTCACACTACGTCAACCAACATAACCGGCACCCGTTCAATGCAGTTCACCACCAGCACGTGAAACGTCACAATGATGCACAGATTTAAACTTCAGCGTTTAAAAATCCCCCCCCCCCCCCCCCCCCCCCCCCCCCCCCAAACCAGGTCAGTTTACCTGGCGTGTGCCTCGAGGCCGCACGTCAAACCCAGTCCTGTGCACAAAATAATGAGAACTCTCAGATTGAAAACCCTCAGACCAGGTGAATTAAAAAGAAACCGAAAAAGACTTTTTGGATGAATCTGAGTGGAAGAATTTAACCATTAATATGTTCCCAGGGGTTAGCAAGGTTAAGGCAATTTTTGTGCTAAGTGTGCAAATATGGTTTTAAGGAAAGTTGATAATTTGTTCTGTAAAGATGTAATGAAACATTACCACAAAAAAACCCACAAAATGTATCTGAAATCCTGCCCATGACAGTTCATGAGTTGATGGCAGAGTGTGTTCAATTAATGTACATATATTGAGAGACGAAAGGTGGTGTACTTACAGAATGGTGTAATCATGTCTTTTTTGTGAAACAGTTGATAAATACGGATGGTACCTTCATGACTTACAATGAATTTTTGATTAGTTTCCCCCGTTGAAGAAACTTTTTTTAATATACGAAGGCGTTTTGAATGCACTGCGAGCTTATTTGTCAAAAGTTAAACATAGTTTTGACTAATAGCTATAAAACCTTAGAGAATAAAACTTGCTCCTGTATCGAGAAAGGTAGTAAATTCATACAGAATATGTTGAATGAAAACGGAATCACCCCAACTGCTGTTTCCAGTTGGAATAATTGGTTTGAGGATCGAAATTGGAAAGACATTTTCTCACATTGTTATAGAATATCTAGTGATGTGCAATTGAGATGATTTCAAATCAGACTGTCACATAAATTACTTCCAACCCAGAGATTCTTGTTCCTGCGTCGTTTAGTAAACTCTTCTATATGTAATCTTTGTGCGCAAGAAGAGCAGACAATTTCTCATATGCTGTTTGACTGTCATATTACACATCAATGTTGGATGAATTTACAGCAGTTGCTGACTCGAAAATGTTCACATTGTGATAATTTAGCGATTGACAAAGAACTTGTATTGTTTGGTGTAAAGCAGACGGACAGACACTGTTTTTGATTTCATCATTTTATTGCGAAATTTTACATATACAAATGTAAATTGCTAAATGCACAACCACATGTGCAAACCTTTGGTACATTGTTGAAAGATAGATATGACTTAGAACGTTACATGGCAATTATAAATGGAACTTGCGCACAATTTGAACAAACTTGGCTTCTGTACAAGTCGATTCTCGATTAGTTTGAATGTTAGAATTCAAAATAGAACACGTGTCTTTCATCTGTAAACTACCAGTACCACATTCACCAAGATCTACTTCAATTGCGTGTTTTTGAAAATGGTTGAATATTTGTATATAAACATGGGTGATTTGTATTTCATATGAGAATATAATGGACCCCACCCCATCCCTTACCCTTGCCCCCAACTCCCCCCAGTTGTCCAGCTGCCAAAGATGGACATTACGTAAATGTATTGTTTTTGTTCTGTGTTTTTTCTCTTGAAAAAGGCCACGTGGCCGAAAATTTGAAGAGTGGAATTGTGATCTTGTGTAGCATTTCAATCTGGTTTCTGACTTGCACTCTTGCACATGGTTTCATACTGACTTCGATTATAACAGTACTTGCGAACTTATCCGTGAGGTAATGCCAAGTAGAGATTCTGGAACCTAGAAAATCATGGTGGCGGTGTGTCATTTTCGCTAACATGCTTTTCATCAAGAAAATCGTGTGGTGGGGGTTTGGGGTTGCGCGCGTGCGTTGTGTGTGTGGTGTGTTGTGTGGGGTGTGTGTGGGGTTGTGTGCTGTGGTTGGTGTGTGTGTGTGTTGTTGTTGTTCTGTGTCTGTGTGTGTGTGCGTGTGTGTGTATGTGAGAAAGAGACAGGGAAAGAGTCACAGCGTATATGTGCAACTGTATATTTACGTGCATGCATTTAGATGGATAGATTGACGGATGGATGGATGGAGAGAGAGATAGATAGATAGATAGAAAGACTGATAGACACACGGGCAGACAGACAGACAGACAGAGATAGAGACAGATGTGTGTGTGTGTGTGTGTGTGTGTGTGTGTGTGTGTGTGTGTGTGTGTGTGTTCTGTAAGCACACTTTCTGATCCTTTCAAGAGCGGAAGGGAAGCACAACAAAACGATCATTTCACTTCCATTCCTGTTATCGTTATCATCAGCGGCAGTTAACTCTGCAGGTAGAGCGTCACACTCTTGTCCCAAGGCTCAGAATTCATACGAAAAGTGAGAATGGAAGAGATAACCAGTTGACTAATCCCCGTGCAACATAAACCATATACCGCCACCTCCACCCACCTCACATCTTGTCCGATGACACCAGAAACACGACCAAGATTGTTGTACACAATGCATTATAAGAAATCATGTCACGCGCAATTAAATGCGGGAGACTGGGCATTAACCTGCTGGTTGGACGAACGAATTGTGAAAGTCACTGCACATGTCTACTGTGTCATGTTTAAACGGGCTATCCTGTAGGTCGGATTATTAAAAAAAGGTTTTCCGATTTTATTTTAAGACACCTCCGCACTTTGGAGACACACCCCCACACACACACACACACACACACAGTGAGAGAGAGCAAGAGAGAGACAGACAACAACAGACAGACAAAGACTTATAGAGACCGAGAGATAGATACAGAGAGAGAAATGACAGACAGAGAGAGAGAGAGAGAGAGAGAGGGAAGGATACGGATATTTTATTCATATAAGCCCCAGCCCATAATGAAGGGGTAATGTGAACACATCTTTTCGAAAAAGAAACAGGAACAAATCAATCAAATATTCATCAAAGTGAAACAGGTAATTGACTAACTAAATATGAAATAGCACACAACAATTAATTCTTAACTGCATACTATACTTCTAATCCTAAACGCCTTGTACAAGAAAACAGCAAAACGTTTTATGGTGCTTCGTTTGTGGATGCCATGAGTAATGAAAGTCGAAATAAGGAAAAATACTGAGAATATTTTTGATCAATTAATTGACTCCTCAGATCATTCAAAATAGGACAGCAGAACACAAAGTGAACCTCATTTTCTTCGGCACTTTTACGCAGCGGACAGAGAAGATCACATTTGCTATGCTTCCTGTAACGATAGTAATGAACAAAAAGATCAGAAATACCTAATCTGAACTTTGTCATAAGATACCTTAAATGACTGTCCATTTTGATTGATGGATATGACGGAACACAATGCATACTTCTGGACTTAATTGTCTGTAAAAAGCAAAACGGTCGCTTTCTTGAACATGACATGACCATGAGAGAGAGAGAGAGAGAGAGAGAGAGAGAGAGAGAGAGAGAGAGAGAGAGAGAGAGAGAGAGAGAGAGAGATCCTGCTGGCACCAACATTTTGGTCATGATAGAGTCTCGAATGTCTTAATCACGCAGTCTCTCATGTTTCTTTTTTTTTTCCCTGCCCTCAAGGTTTATCGTGTTAGACAGACAGTGTTCCACCACAGACAGTCCAAGTTGTTCCACACTGTTAACACTCTGGTGTTTGGCCACTATACAGTCCGTGTCTCGTTGCACAGCCTATAGTTTTCTCCATCATACACGTCATGTTTTTCTGTCATACAGCCAATGTTTTGGTTGTGGTGTGTGTGTGTGTGTTTTGTTTTGTTTTTTCAATTATATTGTCTTTTTTTAAAATTCAGTCTCATGTTTATTCATTGTACAATATAATCTTTCTTCTTTAGGCAGTCTACTGTGTCCACATTATACTATCACATGTTGTTGTTTTTTCATCATACAGCAGAATATTTCTTCATTATGTAGTCTAATGTTTTTACATTATACTGCCGCAATGTTCTCCATTATACAGCCTCATATTTCTCTCCCCAACTGTCTGCTGTTCCCCATGATACGGTCTCATCATGGTTATGTTTCTACATTATACACCTAATTTTCTTATCACTCTATATTCTTCATTATACAGACTGTATTTTCATCATCGGTCTCATGTTTCTAAGTTTCGGCTGGTGTTTCTTCTCACTCATATCTCCCACATTGTTTATTCATCCGTACAGTCTCATGTTTTTTCATCCGTACAGCCTATGTTCTCATTTTCTTCTTTTTACAGCTCATGTTTGTCCGTCCCATGTATTCTCGTTTTATATTTCCACTATACAATGTTTTCATGTTTCTTTGTTATACAGTTTAATGTTTCTTCACTATGCAGTCTCGTGTTGTTGTTTTTTTTATTATACAATCTATAATGTCTCTTCGTTATACATCTTAGTGTTTCTCCATTATACAATCTGACGTTTCTCCATTATGCAATCTAATGTTTCCCCTTTATACAGTCTAATGTTTTGTCCTTTATACAATCTGATGTTTCTCCTCAATACAGTCTACTGTCTCTCCATTACACAGTCATGTTCGGTCACAGACTATACGGTCCAATATTTCTCCTTTGTACAGTCTAATATTTCTCCTTTATACAGTCTTATGTTTCTCCTTTATACAGTCTCACGTTTCTCCTTTATTTAGTCTAATGTTTCTCCTTTATACAGAGTAATGTTTCCCCTTTCTTCAGTCAAATGTTTCTCCTTTAACAATCTAATGTTTCTCCTTTATACAGTGCAATGTTTCCCCCTTTATACAGTGTAATATTTCCCTTTTTATACAGTCTAATATTTCTCCTTTATACTGTCTAATGTTTCTCCTTATACGGTCCGATGTTTGTCCATTAAACACAGTAATGTTGGTCACAGTTTGTTGCATAATATTTCCCCTTTATACAGTCTAATTATCTCCACTTATACACTCCTAACTTTCCCCTTTATACAGTCCGATGTTTGTCCTTTATACACCTGAATGTTGGTCAGTTTTCGTCATAATATTTTCCTTTATACAGTCTAATGTTTTCCTTTATACGTCTATGTTTTCCATTACACAATGTCCGAATGATATTTGCTCCTAATACTCCCGTAATGTGCCATGGTCGACAGTTTGTTGCAAAATCTATTTCCCCCTCTTATACTGTCCATTCCCCCACTACCCCCCTAAACCACTCCCCTATATACAGTTACCATGATTGTCCTATGTAAAGCCCGATTTTTGTCAGCGTTAGTTCAATACGGTTCTATGTTGTCTATTTAATCTGTTGTGTTCTGCTTATACAGTGATGTTTGTACTAGCGGTTGTGTGTGTGCGTGATGCGGCTGATGTGTTGTGCTTTTACGTGCTGTGTTCGTGTCCATTAATTCCCAAATTAACTACTTTCTGTAAAACTGGCCTGTTGTACACACCTAGTCTGCTCTGGTGGTGAGATCTCAGTCCTCCCATCCTCTCCGACAAAGCAGATGAAAGGCCCTTCCTGATTGGCTGCCGGCAGAACTTCCTGGCAGTGAAAAGGCCGGCTGTATGATCTGAGTACAGATCAACTCCGTTGTTCCTGTCTCGTGTGACCCTGTCAGTACAGATCAGAACCATTGTTCCTGTCTCGTGTGACCCTGTCAGTACAGATCAGAACCATTGTTCCTGTCTCGTGTGACCCTGTCAGTTGGATCAGAACCATTGTTCCTTTCTCGTGTGACCCTGTCAGTACAGATCAGAACGCTGGCCGTTGTTCCTGTCTCGTGTGACCCTGTCAGTATAGATCAAACCATTGTTCCTGTCTCGTGTGACCCTGTCAGTAAGATCAGAACCATTGTTCCTGTCTCGGTGAACCTGTCAGTACAGATCAAACCATTGTTCCTGTCTCGTGTGACTCTGTCAGTACAGATCAGAACCATTGTTCCTGTCTCGGTGAACCTGTCAGTACAGATCAGAACCATTGTTCCCGTCTCGTGTGACCCTGTCAGTACAGATCAGAACCATTGTTCCTGTCTCGTGTGACCCTGTCAGTACAGATCAGAACCATTGTTCCTGTCTCGTGTGACCCTGTCAGTACAGATCAGAACCATTGTTCCTGTCTCGTGTGACCCTGTCAGTACAGATCAGAACCATTGTTCCTGTCTCGTGTGACCCTGTCAGTACAGATCAGAACCATTGTTCCTGTCTCGTGTGACCCTGTCAGTACAGATCAGAACCATTGTTCCTGTCTCGTGTGACCCTGCAGTACAGATCAGAGCCATTGTTCCTGTCTCGTGTGACCCTGTCAGTACAGATCAGAACCATTGTTCCTGTCTCGTGTGACCAGTCAGTACAGATCAGAACCATTGTTCCTGTCTCGTGTGACCCTGTCAGTGCAGATCAGAACCGTTGTTCCTGTCTCGTGTGACCCTGTCAGTGCAGATCAGAACCGTTGTTCCTGTCTCGTTTGACCCTGCCAGTAAAGCCCTTCACTCACATACACACAGCAGTCAATGAATTCGGCCCCTCGGCTATGAATTGATCTCCAGTCTGCATCTGTCGTGTGTGTGTTGTGTGTGTGTGTGTGTGTGTGTGTGTGTGTGTGTGTGTGTGTGTGTGTAAATGTGGTGTGTGTGTTGTGTGTGTGTGTGTGTGTGTGTGTGTGTGTGTGTATGTCTAATGTTTGGATGTTGTTGTTTCCAACCGTCTACATTTTTGTTGTTTTGTTTTCAAACATTTAAAAAGGCATCACGACACTAGCTTTTTTTTTTCTTTCAGGCGTATATGTTACTGAAAGCTTTTTAATCTCCACTGTATAAACGGCGTCTTTCTCCAGTCTGTATATTGAGTTACACCCTACTGTATAAATTCCCTTAATAATCTGCACGTGCCCGCTCACCATCGAAAGGGCATTATCAAAACACATCCGAGTCACTGTTTGTTGGGTCATTGTTCTTATTGTTGCTCTGTGTGTGTGTGTGTGTGGTGTGTGTGTGTGTGTGTGTGTGTGTTATGTGTGTTGGTGTGTGTGTGTGTGTGTGCGTGTGTGTGTGTGTGTGTGTGTGCTGTCTGTCTGTCTGCTGTCTGTCTGTCTGTCTGTCTGTCTGCGCATGCGACTTAATTTTGGCTGTAGACTAGACGCTCTTCTGAGTCGAAACGCGTTGTTTCTGAACCGCTACTTGTTCTTGCCATTCGTTTGGCGGTCTGATAATCGAATTTCAATTCTTTTGCTCATCTCTATGAATAAATAATAAGGTCCTAAACATGTAAATAATTTTTTTTTTAAACCCACTTGATCCCTTATGTCGTTTAAAACAGTTTGTTTTCACATTTCACAAAATACGTCAATTAAAAAAAACAACAAGATGCAAAGCATATAAACGTACTCCCAGTTTATCCTGAATACGCGTGTGATATTCCATAAAGAGGAAAAACCGTCTTGGACTGGTGTAACCGTTAGTAATGACTATCCTGGTAAACATCGGCCATCGTCTGTGACCTATAATGAACATAGGCCTACTTACAAATTTTCAGAAAGATCGGCCAAGAACTTTCAGAGATTTTCCCATAAAGACGAAAACCATTATGGGCCGTTAGTAATGGCTATAACGGTAAACTTAAACATCGGGCATCATTCGTGACCCATAATGAACATACCTACAAATTTTCGGAAAGATCGGCCAAGTGCTTTCTGAGATATTCTATTAAAAAAAAGAAAAACGGTTACAGGCCGTTACAGCCATTACTAACGGCTGTAACGGTAAACTAAAACATCGGGCATCATCCGTGACCCATAATGAACATACCTGCTAATTTTTATAAAGATCGGCCAAGCACTTTCTGAGATATTCCATAAAGAAAAAAACCGTTACAGGCCGTTACAGCCTTTAAAGTAACGGCTGTAACGGTAAACTAAAACATCGGGCATCATTCTTGACCCATAATGAACAGAAGAGCACACAAAACAAAGTGTGAAGTAACGACGATTTATTGCACGACACAAAACAGGACAAGAAATTTTCGGCAAAATGCCTTCCTCAGCGACAAACAAAAAAAAGTACAGACATAAACATGCACAATACTCCCCTTGTGAAGTCAAAGTGGTGAGTTCACAAGGGGAGTATTGTGCATGTTTATGTCTGTACTTTTTTTTTGTTTGTCGCTGAGGAAGGCATTTTGCCGAAAATTTCTTGTCCTGTTTTGTGTCGTGCAATAAATCGTCGTTACTTCACACTTTGTTTTGTGTGCTCTTCTGCTTTTTTGTCGTGTTTCAGTAACGCCGCAGTTTGTTTCATTTGCCATAATGAACATATTTACAAATTTGCAGAAAGATCGGCCAAGTGCTTTCTGAGATATTCTATAAACGGGAACGGCTGTAACGGTAAACTAAAACATCGGGCATCATTCTTGACCCATAATGAACATATTTACAAATTTGCAGAAAGATCGGCCAAGTGCTTTCTGAGATATTCTATAAAGAAGAAAAACCGTTACAGGCCGTTACAGCCATTGGTAACGGCTGTAACGGTAAACTAAAATATCACGCATTATTCGTGACGCATAATGAACATACTTACAAATTTTCAGAAAGATCGGCCGAGTACTTTTTGAGATATTCTATAAAGAAGAAAACCCGTTACAGGCTGTTACAGCCGTTAGTAACGGCTGTAACGGGGTAAACTAAAACTTCGGGCATCATCCGAAACCCATAATGAACATACCTGCTAATTTTCACAAAGATCGGCCAAGTACTTTCTGAGATATTCCATGGAGAAGAAAAAGCGTTACAGGCCGTTAGTAACGGCTGTAACGGTAAACTAAAACATCGGGCATCATCCTTGATCCATAATGAACATACGTACAAATTTTCAGAAAGATCGGCTCAGTAGTTTTGTCTGGAGCGAGTGGAACACATTTTTGACCACGGACACACAGACACAACACACACACACACACACACACACACACACACACACCATTTCTTCGTTCCCATTCTAAAGTACTCCCTGTTCTATAAGAACTGGGAGTACAAAAAAGAGTAGAAGAGAAAGCACAGATCCCTCCAGAAGTCCCCCCCCCCCCTCTCTCTCTCTCTCTCTGGCCCCCCCCCCCCCCCCCCCCCCCCTCCCCCCCCCATTTTTATTTCTCTGGGTACCACGTTTAAGTCAGGATCCGCAGCGAAATTTCAGGAGTGTGTCCAAGGTCACGTCCCATCTTTCCGACAGATTTCCTTAAAACTAGCTTCGGCATCATCTTGCTGGCAGTCAGACAAAGAGATACATCGACAAACAGTGGAGAACACGTCATCAGTTCCTCGGCGGAGGGACTGAAGAAACTATCCCAGTGCTCTTACGTCCTTGAATTTCCCCTCCGAGATCCACTGACCTTCTCCTCTCTCTCTCTCTCTCTCTCTCTCTCTCTCTCTCTCTCTCTCCTCTGCCAGTCACGTTTCTCCTGTCCTTATCCTGGTCAAGCTCTTACTTTTCATCGTTCAAAGATACATAATAAACAAACCACTTGGTATAAAGCACAGAACGCATGGAAACGCAACATAAACTAAACGTTTAATACTCACACGTACGCTGTCACAACGACGACGACAGAGCTAACAACGACGACGACGATAAAAACGACGACGACGACGTGTGTTTGTGGAATGTCAGCTATTTCACAGTGCACGTTCCTGGCAATGCGCCCATGGTGTATGTTGTACGTAACTGCGTCGTTCTGGTCGTTTTAGTCGTGTTTGCCATGGTGGCCATTAGAAAGAGAGAGAGAGAGAGAGAAGGGGGGGGGGGGGGTTAGGATGGGACGGTGGAGTTGAGGGTTTGGGGTTGGGTGGGGGGGGGTGGGGTGGGGTGGGGAGAGGAGAAGACAGGGAGAAGAGAGGAGAGAGAGAGAGAGAGGAGAGAGAGAGAGAACGACAATGACAATGATTCTTTATTTCATTGGCTTAGTTAGCCGTTTTTCATACTTGCTGTTACTATTCTTCAAAGCTAATACTAACGAACAACGTAGAGAGAGAAAAGAGAGAGAGAGAGAGAGAAGAGAGAGAGAGAGAGAGAGAGAGGAGAGAATGACAATGACAATGATTCTTTATTTCATGACGGTAAAAGTATTGGCTTAGTTAGGCCATTTTTCTTACTTGCTGGTACTATTCTTCAAAAGCTAATACTAACAATACAACGCCCCCCCGGAGATGAGAGAGAGAGTGAGAGGAGGGAGGGAGAGAGAGGAGTGAGAGATGAGAGAGAGAGAGAGTATGATCAATGATTCATCTTTATTTCATGCGGTAAAGAGATTGACTTAGTTAGCATTTTTCATATCTTGCTGGTATATTCTTCAAAGCGTTATACTAACAATACAACGGAGAGAGATGAGAGAGAGAGAGAATGAGAGTGAGAGAGGAGAGGAGAGAGAGAGAGAGAGAGAGAGAGAGCGAGAGAGGAGAACGACATTGACAAAAGATTCTTTATTTCATTACGGTAAAGTATTGGCTTAGTTAGCCATTTTTATACGTGCTTTACTTCTTCTTCAAAGCAAATACTACAATACAACGGAGAGAGAGAGAGAGAGAGGCGGGGGGAGACAGAGAGAGAGAGAGACAGAGAGGAGAGAGAGATGAGCGACAGAGATGAGAGAGAGAAGAGAGAGAGAGGGAGAGGATTTGAATTAGGTGGTCGCTGACTGAACTGTATGGAAGTTGGCACCTTCTCTGTTCACAGACCTGAGGCTGCGAAGAACCCCACTGGCCCACACAAACAGGAGCCAGTCCTCGCCTCCCCCGCACACGGGCCCACGGGGATACGAACCCACGACATCCCAGCCGGCCTGCGCGTATGGTATGGATGTAACCAACCCAGTGTGCTGTTTCTTTTATACTCATTCATTCTATCGCTAAAAGACAGCAACACGACACCAACACCAATAACCAAATGGTCTGTAATCTTTTACTTATTCCACTCTTTCGCTAATGAAAGACCCAACGACACAAACAACCAATACCAATTCATTACCATACTGCGGAACTAACAATTCCAAGGCGGTCCTAGCACGAACTAGAGTGGCTGTGTGGTGTGATGTGACGGGGGGGGGGGGCGGGGGGGGGGGGGGGGGATCCGGAAGAGGGCTGGGAAGGATTGATGACTGTGGAGAGATACAAATGAATGAGCCATATATATGTAATAAAAATTATTATAAAAAAAAAAGGGGGGGGGGGGGTGTAGGGGCAGAGAGAATATGCGTCCCATCCCGTAGGGCCACGGATGGAGGTGCGCAGACCCCCACCAAGGGTCCGAACGGATCCGCCCTATGGATCCAGCATCCGCACCACGGCTAGGCCATCGAAATGGGATGAGAAGTGCTCAGCACAGTTCGTCTTCCTACCATAGCGTTCATTGCAATTAAGGTTGTAGGTTTTTGCGTTTACCGGATAAAAGTGTATTCCAGAATCCTGCTTTAGATCCGGATCCGTTCTACGAAATCCGCAACAAATTTTTATGGGATCAACCCTGGGCCGTATTCAATCTTTGCCACCGCAAACTTTCGTCTTAATAGGTTTAGTGATTTGCGTCTATTTGCTGGCAGACAGACAGACAGACAAAGCGTGGAGGGAAAGAAAAAAAAAAAAGAAAAAAGAAAAAAAAAGAAAAAAGATGTACTGTCGAATTTTGTGCATTAATTAAATTGTTCCTGCATTACCATTCCAACGGCTTCCACAAAAATAAAAGTCGTCAGCTTTTGAAAGAAGAAGAGAAAAAAAAAAAAAAGAAGAAAGAAGAAAGAGGTCGTTAATGACGAGTTTCGTGGCTCAGACCCCCCCCCCCCCCCCACCCGAAGCACGGGATGATTATCCTGAGTGAGGCCTGTACCCCGTTAGTTCCGTGATACTTTTCTTTATAGTGAATGGCCCACTGCCACTGCAATGGCACGATTTCCTGTGTTTCTCAGCCAGAGACACCCACACCGCCTTGGCCTTAAGGCTGTGTCAGGCCCATTTTAACATAGGCTAGATCACCAAGGCTGACATTAAAAAATGTTTGTATTGCTGGCCATTGTTCTGCGGGGATTGTCTTCAGTTGTGACAGCTCCTAGCATAAACATTATCAGTCTCATAAATCCCCGAAGTCGGAGTGTGGCTGCCCATGTGGGGGGGTAATCAAATAACGGTCACACCCGTCATGTTTCTCATCCCAGCATGATGTATGTGTCCATAGTGTTCAAGTTACTTCGGCTGTTTGTTATGATCCCTGGAGGTTTTAAGCCAGGGTACGACAACACAACAACAACAACAACAACAGTACACAGACAGATGATGAGACACTGTTTTCTCAAGGCAGGTTTTGGATCATTTTGAGAGCAGACGTTGCACACACTGAGAGAGAGAGAGAAGGAGAGAGGAGATGAGAGAGAGAGTGAGAGAGAGAGATTCTCGATGTGTCTTGTTTGGAAAAATGTGTCAAAAAGTGTCTCTTTTTTTAAAATGTCCATAGACGTGTTTCTTTCTTCTTATCTTCTTCTTTGTCTGTGCTACTTAGTCAATAAGATCGTTCCCTTTCCCCTCCTGCGTATTCTTCAAATGATTTCTGTTTTGTTGACTTTGTTCATCCATGATTTTGTGAATGAAGAAAAACTCATTTGGCTCCGTGCGTGTTTATATTGTCAAATGTAGTCATTTACTTGACTCAGCCGCGGATCTGGTGGCCCGATATGTTTTGTCCTCTCCCCCCCCCACCCCCCCCCCCCCACCTCCCTCATTATTATTTGGTGGAATACAAAGCGATTAGTAATATAAGCACACTTTTGTTGTTTGTTTTTTTGTTGTCGACAGGTTGTGAATAAACGACCACATTTCAATCACAGGAGGAACACGCAGTCTCTCTCTCTCTCTCTCTCTCTCTCTCTTCTCTTCTCCTCTCTCTCTTAATTCCGTCTCTGTTCCCATCCCACCTTTCGTCTTCTTCTCCCCCCCCCCCCCCCTCTCTCTCTCTTTCTCTCTCTCTTCTCCTCACAACACACACTAACACACCCCACACACACAGGAGAGAGTAGAGAGAGCGAGACGAGCAAGGATTGAGGAGAGACGAGAGGCTGTAGAGAGGGAGATGCACATAAACCAGATCCAGCCCGCTACTGCCCCCCCCCCCACGTCAGAAGCCAGGTAAAAAATGGCAGGAGGAGAGAAAACAACCTGCCTCCAACGGACAGCAACTAATGCCTGGTCCAGTGTTGACAGAGCCCGGTCCCCGGTCGCCAGATTACCACGGACTTACAAACCGGGGAAATAGTTATATACTGTAACAAGACAGATTGAAAGGAAAACACAAGTGAAATACTAGAAAGAAAAAGAAGAAGAAGAGAAGAAAGAAGATTGAAGAGGAGGAGGAGGAGGAGGAGAGAATGCTTTCTTGAAGAAAGACGTGAAGGGAGTCGTAACGATCAAAGGTAAAAAATACAAATGTTACGAAAGGGAGACAACTTTAGCTTTCAAGGTTTTAAAACAAATTAATACACTGATTCTACCCTAATGCTGTCGGACGCCATATTCCGACTATACAGAGTACAGACGAGGGTTTCGCGGAGCCAAAAAAGAAAGAAACTTTACTTGGGAAGGGTCTTTTCGGCTTGTTATTTCGATTCACGTCTTCCGCACCAAACCAATAAAAAACAAATCCAAAAAAATAAAAAACACGGGGGGGGGGGGGAGGGGGGAATCCAAGCATTAAAACCAAACAAAGGAGGGGGGGGAGGGGAAGCTTAGCCATTCAAAAGATGGTGACTACAGGGGGAAATTTCTAGTCACGGAATTCAAAGGAGGAAAGGAAATACATTTTCACTAAAGCTGATTCCATCTTCGCTACGGGGGCGGCAAGGCGAGTAAAAAATTTTAAAAAAAAAAAAAGGAATTGAAACATTGTCTGTGTGTGCTCCATACACTGAACAGTGATCAGTGAGTGTAATTTTGGTCCAAGTATCATTAAATGAGATGTCTACCCAATTCTCACATGTGGCTTTACGGGTCTACATGTCCTCTTCTCTTTCACTTTGACAACGGGCCTATGGCTTGAAACGCCAAGTCTCCACTCTCCTAAAGGATTCAATTCACGTACAGGTTTTTTGTTGTGGTTGTAACTTTATTATTATTTTCTCATTTGTCATTCTCCTTACAAACAAAACAAAACAATCAATGAATGTGTTGGTATGCCATAATCAAGAATGCGAAGTAATTCCAAGTGGCCTGGCAGGAATCCGTTAGAAAACGGAGGCCCATCCACAGAAAAAAGAATTTGGGCCCAACAACGATCCTGTAACTTAGATAACCCAGTGACCGGCCAGACGAAATTCACACAACTGGTGAAACATGGCCATTTTCTCACAATGCTTTCACCTTAACTCCGCCAAGCTATTTTTGTTGTTGTTGTTGTTGTTGTTGTTGTTGAAAGCACGAGTTCTCATATTTTTTTTTGTTGAAAGCCCGAGTTCTCTTGTATACAAAAAACTTGCATTTGTTTTTCAGAGAAATGACCGATGGTCATCATCAGCTTGATAAGATGAAGCCCGTTATATATAGGCCTACGGGCTGATTTCTAGAACTTAACACTACACTCTGGAGTGATGACGGACGTTCAATACTCACTTGGTAAGCGTACACCTATACAGATGAAGATATTTGCGGATATATGTATTTCCACTTCATGCCAAGGGAGCACAGACACAATCAGCCGTGTCTCCCTGGTGAGTCCGATTCAGCGGACGAAAGGCCCAGGAGCAGGCAATAGGAATTGATCTGTCTTCAGGAAGGATTACGGGTGGTTACCATATGCCACTAGTGAAGGTTTTAACATTTATGATATATTCCCTGACTCCACGTTCACATTTTCTTATTATCCCCCCCCCCCCCCCCCCCGAACCCCCTCTCCTATTTTTTCTTTCATTTAAATCTTTGCATAGTCATCAATGTAATGACGGAAGAATTGTTAGCCTGCACATAATACACACAGAGAGAGAGAGAGAGAGAGAGGAGAGAGAGAGAGAGAGAACTTGCATTATGACGACACACAGTTGATGGTCACTTGCTCAGATTATAAAGTAAACATTAAGGTATTTGGGGATACTTTTGAACTTACATTATTCTTTAGAGTGATAATGAACATTCGGTGCTCACTTGAGCTTATTCCTACAGATATCAAGACAATTCTAGGATATATTTAAAGTCTAGTCATTCTCTAGTGGATGATGGGATGGCCAATGCACCGCTTATAACGCCCAACCAATAGAACATGTGGATCTATTTGAAGTTTCCAGAAAATATCACAGAAGACAGCGTGAGTCGTAACTGTATCACCATACAATTAAGGAAACCTTTTAAGACGTAAATAATAAATATGGAAGGAATTCTCCGATGGCAAAATAACTACAAGCCCATAGTTGTTTGGAGACTTGGACATGTAACTATCTGAACACGTAAACAAAAAACAAAACAAAGCAAAAACAAAGAGAGAGAGAGAGAGAGAGAGAGAGAGAGAGAAGAGGAGAGAGAGAAGAGAGAGAGACCGAACACCACGTCATATTCATGGTTTTGACCACAACTCGAAACCTCCCTGCTCTTGAAGTGTTCAAAATACCAGAAAAGATTTATTTTTATGTTGTGATTTTTTTCTTAAAACAAAAAAAGAAAAGAAATTTACATCAAATAGCTAATGAACAAGCGTGGATCCAGAGCGATATGTTTGACTATACAACAGGCCTGCCTTATGGCAAAAAAAATGTATACAGTTTGTTTCCTATCCTCTGTAACGCGCTCCTTTCTTTGATAATTCTCATTCACACAAAATCTCTTTTCTTCTATATGGCTTTTGTAGTCTCACTAATCAAGTTGTTCTTACTGTTAGTCTTAATTGCACGTTATCATTTTATCCTTGAATCAAAACAGCTTCCACAATATGCAGTTGTAAGTGAAAACTGACACGGTATATTTGTGTTATTCACACGAAATCTATCCATAGCAACAAGAACATCGTTCCATCAAATACGTTTCAACAAATATTTGTTTTGATCTACTTCACCTTTGTCCAGAAGTGATGAAATCAGCCCACCCGACTAACGAAATACACAGAAAGATATGTAGATGCATAAACCGTAGCTTACAGCCTAAACATTCAGTCACGGTTTACAACCGTCAACAAGCTTAAATATTTAGAAACTGCCTTTCATTTTGTCGATTTTTCATTTACGAGAAAACAACAACAATAATAATGATAATAACAAGAACAGAACAATAATAATAATAACAAGAACAATAATAATAAATAACAATAACAATAACATAATAATATAATGATAATGATGATGATGATAATAGGAAAAAGGCTATTAATAAATCAGAACAGAAGGTGGTTTATTTTTTACTTTTGCAATGCACACTTGCTAACAGACTTTACAACAACAAAAAAATGACATATATATATATATATATATATATATTATATATATATATATATATATATATATATATATATATATATCAAGAACATAAAGAAAAAAATTCAGATTTTACACTGTGACTAGTCCGACTGCTTATTCGTCAGTTTGTTTTCGCTGGTATTCTCCGACAGATACATATTTACATATTGAAAACAAACAAACAAACCTACTCAATACATACATAACGTAACATATCTTGTTATCTAAACATTTCTCTACTACTAACGACTACCTGTAGTTAAAGAATTTACGTGTTTAAGTCAGTATTTTCGTCATATTCACCTTACTACGTCAAATGACACGCATTCTTTTTTTAACATACATAACAGGCAAAATTCTTTACGTGAGCGTCCTAGATTTTTGTGGTTCAATTTGACGGGGAAAAAAAGTATGGCAAACCTACAAATAATGATTTACTTGGCCGTCTGCGTCACCACAGAAACTCCTGCAATCATTGTCGTCACTCAATATTTTTTGTTGCTACTGCAGTACTATGATTCCCCTTACCCCCGTAACTTGTATCAGTTGACTAACATTCCTTTTGAATAGTTTTCTCGTGAGATGTTTTTGTTTGTTGGTTTATTTGTTTTTTTGTTTCAAAGAACCTGAACGGCACGCAATTTGCCGGTGTCGTTTTTATCTTTTTATTTTATTTGTGGGTGTGTGTGTGTGTGTGTGTGTGTGTGATACACACCTTTCGTCTATCGCCAAAAATAAAATAAAACAAAACAAAAAAAAACAATCAAACAAAAATATACACACCTAAAACCAAGATACATCCTCATAAAACACACGCACACACACCAAGCGAAACAACTCTTCCTTTTTTATTTTCCAAGTTCCCTCTGTTCTGTCCTTTTTTTGTCTTCTCCATTCTCTTTCTCTTCTTTTTCGTTTTTCTTTTCTTTTCTTTCTTTTTTTTTTTTTTCTTTTTGTACACTATAGAAGTCATACCTCATCACCTGTCAAATCGGATCTTTTCCTGTGACGGTCTGAACATCGCGCTCTCATGGCTTAGGTCAGACGCCTGTTGATCTGCAGATCCACGAGCTTTTAACCCTAACTTTTGTCTGTCCTTTTGAGTTTGCTATATATCTGCATTATTTGTGCGTTTGAACCATTTTTTTTCTCTCGTTTTCTCCTCTACACTTTCGAGATATCACCGGGCAAGCAATGTGGTTTTAGAGTGGGATAAATCCGAATCCGACGCCTTCATGGTGAAACTGAAACCGGTTGGGAAGATAAGTGACTTTACGTTCTTCGTTCGTACTGTCGTAAATGTTATTTGTTTTTTAGCCTGAAGAGACCAGGAGGTGGAAATGCATCGTGTCTTGTCCTGTGCTTTGTTTGTCTATGTACTTGGCGGTCACTGACCCCCTCTCTTTCTAAATGAAACCGGTTTTCTTGGTTCAACGCAAATGAGACACCTGTGAATTCGAAAGTAAAGTACAGTTTTTGTTCCGAATAAAATCTTTCACATACACACACACACACACACACACACACACAAGCACGCACGCACGCACGCACGCACACACACACACACACACACACACACACACACACACACACACACACACAAAGAATTGTCATTGGTATAGACCAGCGCGTTTTTTTAAACAATTCACTGTACATGTTATATTGCAAAAGAACGCATTTCACATTAGAACTTTTTTTTTTTTACAACCCCCCCCCCCCAAAAAAAAAAAAAAAAAAAAAAACACACACACAAAAAAAACAACAACAAAAAACACAAACAACAACAACAACAACAACAACAACAAAAAACAACAAACAACAAACAAACAAACAAACTTCTGCTACCTCCA
>CM031626.1:55214627-55240235 GCA_018398815.1 Conus ventricosus
AATCACCCAGTCTATAGACTATGACACGGCCCATACCGCCAATCACCCAGTCTATAGACTATGACACGGCCCATACCGCCAATCACTCAGTCTATAGACTATGACACGGCCCATACCGCCAATCACCCAGTCTATAGACTATGACACGGCCCATACCGCCAATCACCCAGTCTATAGACTATGACAAGGCCCATACCGCCAATCACCCAGTCTATAGACTATGACACGGCCCATACCGCCAATCACCCAGTCTATAGACTATGACACGGCCCATACCGCCAATCACCCAGCAATCCTACGAAGCAGCTCCTCGTCTTCATTGCTCGAATCTTCCTTTCCCGTTCTGCTCAGACACACTCACACTGACGCACGCGTTTTGCAACCATCCTCGTTTCCCCAAGCCTCCCTCTCCTCCTCCCTCCCCCAACCTACCGCCCCACCCCCCACCCACCCTCCCCCCCCCCCCCCCACCCCCACTCCCCCCCCCCAACTCCGCTTTCTCACACTTCGCTCGTGCGCACCCTTCACATGTTCTACATGCTTTCCGCTATCCTACTTCTTCCTTCTTCTTTGGTTGAGTGATTGTCACAATCATTTGTAATACCTGTGTGAGCTCAGTGAGTGTCAAAATCATTTGTAATACCTGTGCGAGCTCAGTGATTGTCACAATCATTTGTAATACCTGTGTGAGCTCAGTGAGTGTCACAATCATTTGTAATACCTGTGTGAGCTCAGTGAGTGTCACAATCATTTGTAATACCTGTGCGAACTCAGTGATTGTCACAATCATTTGTAATACCTGTGTGAGCTCAGTGAGTGTCACAATCATTTGTAATACCTGTGTGAGCTCAGTGAGTCACAATCATTTGTAATACCTGTGTGAGCTCAGTGAGTGTCACAATCAATTGTAGTACCTGTGTGAGCTCAGTGATTGTCACAATCATTTGTAACACCTGTGTGAGCTCAGTGATTGTCACAATCATTTGTAATACATGTGCGAGCTCAGTGATTGTCACAATCATTTGTAATACCTGTGTGAGCTCAGTGAGTGTCACAATCATTTGTAATACCTGTGTGAGCTCAGTGAGTCACAATCATTTGTAATACCTGTGTGAGCTCAGTGAGTGTCACAATCA
This sequence comes from Conus ventricosus, assembly GCA_018398815.1. NCBI lineage: Eukaryota > Metazoa > Mollusca > Gastropoda > Neogastropoda > Conidae > Conus > Conus ventricosus. The sequence continues at coordinate 55,215,764 of CM031626.1, forward strand.
TTTGTAATACCTGTTTGAGCTCAGTGAGTGTCACAATCATTTGTAATACCTGTGTGAGCTCAGTGATTGTCACAATCATTTGTAACACCTGTGTGAGCTCAGTGAGTGTCACAATCATTTGTAACACCTGTGTGAGCTCAGTGAGTGTCACAATCATTTGTAATACCTGTGTGGGCTCCAGATCAATAAAAGTCCCCCGAGGAAAGCGAGGTGTGCTCGCCGAAAATTTGGGATAACTTGTTGGTCTTTTTGTGATTCTTTTAAAAGATAAGAATGAGTGTGAAAGGACTGGTCTGTGTGCCAACGACACAAGACTGTTTCTTCTTTAACGGCCGCCCTTGTAAAAAGTCGTTCAGGTTTGGACGGATTTGCAACAGTTTGTTATCCGTCTGCGAGTTCCATTCCTCTTGCCAGAGGTCTTTGACGTAAGCCTGGGCTTTGGTTTTTAGACCAGTGCGACGGATAGACAGTCTGCTCCAGTCTCTCTGAAGGTGGCACGTTATAAAACGTAACCAATAAGAAAGGATCAAGACTATTTAGGACAACCATACATCAATGGGCCACACAAAAGAAAAAAAAGGCCATGGAAAAAAAAAAAGCTGAAGAAGAACAGAAAAACAAACAAACAAACAAAACAGGAAAAAAAAAAACTCAAATGACTTTCATACAATTTTTGAGGTGAGACATTATTCATACTGAAAGAGTCCCGACCATCCTAAAGAAAAGGGCGAAGGAGGGGAGATAGGGTGTAAGAAGGGGACAGGGGGAGGAAGGGTGAAGGAGGGGGAGTAGGGTGTAGGAAGGGGACAGGGGGAGGGTGAAGGAGGGGGAGGTAGGGTGTAGGAAGGTGACAGGGAAGGGTGAAGGAGGGGGAGGTAGGGTGTAGGAAGGGGACAGAGGAAGGGTGAAGGAGGGGGAGGTAGGGTGTAGGAAGGGGACAGGGAAGGGTGAAGGAGGGGGAGGTAGGGTGTAGGAAGGGGACAGGGAAGGGGAAGGGATGAAGGAGGGGGAGGTAGGGTGTAGGAAGGGGACAGGGGGAGGGAAGGGTGAAGGAGGGGGAGGTAGGGTGTAGGAAGGGACAGGAGGGTGAAGGAAGGGTGAAGGAGGGGGAGGTAGGGTGTAGGGAGGGGACAGGGGGAGGGAAGGGTAAGGGAAGAGGGGAGGTTGGGTGTAGGGAGGGGACAGGGGAGGGAAGGGTGAAGGAGGGGGAGGTAGGGTGTAGGAAGGGGACAAGGGGGGAAGGGTGAAGGAGGGGGAGGTAGGGTGTAGGAAGGGGACAAGGGGAGGGAAGGGTGAAGGAGGGGGAGGTAGGGTGTAGGAAGGGGACAGGGGAGGGGAAGGGTGAAGGAGGGGGAGGTAGGGTGTACGGAAGGGGACAAGGGGAGGGGAAGGGTGAAGGAGGGGGAGGTAGGGTGTAGGAGGGGACAGGGAGGGTGAAGGAGGGGAAGGTAGGGTGTAGGAAGGGGACGGGGGAGGGAAGGTTGAAGGAGGGAGGGTGAGGGTGTAGGAGAGCTGTAGGAAGGGTCTGAGGAGGGGGGAGGGTTGTTAGGTAGAACACCGAGAATGAAACCGAATACACCCTGCCAAAGTAAAGTTTAGGTGTGCGCGCGCGCGCGCGTGTGTGTGAGGTGTGTGTGGTGTGTGTGTGTGTGTGTGTGTGTGTGTGTGTGGTGTGTGTGAGCGTGAGCGTGCGTGCGAGCGTGGGGTGCGGCGTGCGTGCGTGCGGCGTGCGTGCGTGCGTGTGTGAGTGTGGTCCGTAGATCACATGCAACTAAAGATGTCCCCCCTTTTATGATTTGTATTGAGTCACAGGGCTCTAATAAAGAGTACCATTAAGAAGCCAACAGAAATCACATTATTATTTTTGCTTTCAGCAAATTCAACTTGATTTAATGACGCTTTTCTTTGTCTTCGGACGACATATTCCTTCAAACAACACTTGTCCCCATAGAGGACTTTTTTTACCCCACAAGATTTCTGTTGCCTATGTATATATTCATTCCCCTAACAACAGTGTCTTGGGGCAGACCTTTTTGTTAAAGCTTGAGTTTTATATTCATATTTCAGTATATAACCAGAATTAACACTATCCACGTCCACTTACATTACCTTCCCCGGGTAAAAAGATTTGCTGGCCTGTAATGACTTCTTTTTGGGAATTCGCGCGCGCGCGCGTGTGTGTGTGTGTGTGTAAAGGTGCGTGTGTGTGAGTGTGGGAGTGTGTGTGTGTGTGTGTGTGCGTGTGTGTGGTGTATGGTGCATGTTTGTGTGTGGGTGTGAGTGTGTGTGTTTGTGTGTGTGTGTGAGTGTGTGTGTTGTGTGTGGTGTGTGTGTGTGGTGTGCGTGGTGTGTGCGTGTGTGCGCGCATTGCGCGCGCGCGTGTGTGTGTGTGTGTGTGTGTGTGTGTGTACGTGTGTGTGTGTGTGTGTGTGTGCGTGTGTGTGTGTATGGTGCATGTTTGTGTGTTTGTGTGTGTTTGTGTGTGTGTTGTGAGTGTGTGTGTGTGTGTGTGATTGTTGTGTGTGTGTGTGTGTGTGTGTGTGTGTGTGCGTGCGTGTGTGTGCGTGTGTCCGTCCTAGATCTACATGCAACTAAAGATTTCCCCCCTTTTGTGTGTGTGTGTGTGTTGTGTGTGTGTGTGTGTGTGTGTGTGTGTGTGTGTGCGTGTGCGCGCGCGCGCGTGTGTGTGTGTGTGTGTGTGTGTGTATGGTGTGTGTGTGTGTGTGTGTGTGTGTGTGTGTGTGTGTGTGGTGTGTGTGTGTGTACCTTTTCTAGATTAAGCCAACATCCGAACAAACTCTCCTTCCCTGCAAACGTAAAAGACGTTTTCTTTTCGCTTTGTACTATGTATACTTACCAGAAAATATTTTTTCCCTTTTAAAAGATTTATTTTCTGAAACTTTCTATTTTTGCTTTAGATAGTGTTTTAAAAACAAAAAAAATCCATTCTCTTATAGACGATTTTATGAAATTTGTTATTCTCTCATTATTCGAACTACATTTCTCTTTCTTGGCGACGGTTTTCCCCCCCTCCCCAAACATGATTTCTTTGCACTATACTTACCTTCCGATAAGGACTCACCGCCTTTAAAGACACCCCCCCCCCCCCAAAAAAAAAAAAAAAAAACACCAAAAAAAAACAAACAAAAAAACCCAACCAAACCCATTTTGTTATTCAACGCCCCTTTTGCGCTGAAGTGAATGAAGATAAGCGATTGCTCGTTCATTTTCGTTGTCCCGAGTGTTTTGCATCTTGCCTGAAAAAGACGTAAGAGGTCGAAACGCGTCGTGTTTGTCTTGTGATTCGCTTAGTCTCCTTTTTTTGTTTTTTTTTTGTTTTTTGGGGTGCGCTATTACTAACATTTAAAATTTGTTTAGTTTCCTTCTGCAGTCGCGTCACGTTGCAACTAAACAAAAAAAAGTTCTTTACTAAATCTCTCTTTTACCAAAACCCCTCTCTCAAAACCCTTTCCCCTGAAACATTTCTGACTGGTATCAAGCTTTACATTGATACTACCACTAGCATTGACATCAACAATCGCCTTCGCCTCTGGGACTGTTGCCACGGCAACCCTGCTGCTTAAGAATCCTCTAACCCACTCACCTTTCTCTCCATACCCATACTTATTGACACCAAGATTGATCCTGTCTTCCCCCCCCCCCCCCCCCCCCCCCCCCCCATTATTTTGACCATTATTAGTATTCCTATCAGTAATATTATTATCATCATTACGACTTTGACTCACTCACTATTTCCCTTCCAACAGCCTCGTTCTCATTCAACGCCTTCTTCCTTGCGCTGAACCCTAAGCGATCTGAAGCGATCAAAGCTAAGTGAATTTTCGTGTTTTAATTCGTTTATATATCACCTGACGAAGACCTAAGAGGTCGAAACGCGTTGTGTTTTGTCTTGTGACTCGTTTGTCCACGTTCTCTGGCGGTTTCGCTAACATTTATTTAAGATTTGTTTAGATTTCCGCCTGCAGTCGTCTCGCTTTGCAACTAGATCTATTTTGATTCATACTGACTGCTACCCTTCGTTGTTTTGTATTTCTTTTTAAACGTCATCAGTGTGTGCGATGTTATCGTATATACGTCTTTCGGAACATTGTATACTGTTAATCATTGATCCGTATTTCGTTTAAAAATACGTTCTAAGTCGTGTGCGTGCGATCGCAATCAGGCACTCCTGACCTCTTAACTCTACTTGTTCTCTCAACCAACTCTACAGTAAGAACCTAAATCAGAACATAATGCCGGCCCCCCAATTCCTCTCTCGTACACATGCCAGTTTTCACACCAGTCCATTCATTTTCTGCCACCTATCATCCAGCCATTTGCACTAGGATATGCTAAAACACAGTTTCAGAAAACGAAATCTGCATCCCATCTCAACTTTCTAAAACAATGCATTCGACTGCGAATCATCCCTCGCGGCTTCTCACTTTCTCACACCCCATCCGATCTCATAATACCGCTCTTACCACTACAAGAATTCTATTCCAAGCCAGCCGCAGACTCATGTTGGCACATATCAAAACACTCAATTCATCCCTGGAATCTCTCTCCGTCTTCTTCAACATTTCAAACAACAAACCACAATCATCATGCCCATAGCCACTGCTTCAAGACTCAGACAGCTCATCCATACACACAACCAGCTCATTCACAATCACTGCTACCAGATTAAGCAAGACAAGTTATCAAAATTACAAAACAAACACAAGGGAAACCCAGACCAGTTGAATCCCCCTACACACAACACTGACCCCTCTATCACCCATGAAGCAACACCGCCACCTTGTTTGCTGCATTCCTGATAATCTGACTCTCACCAATGATGAAAGATCAGTCCTGGCCCAAAAGGTCTGAAATTTATTCCCATTCAGCCTGCCACCAATAAATATCAAAACCACATTGATATTGAAAGATTCTTTAGAAAATTAAGATGGATGGCTGCACTTGACGGTGTGCCTAAGCCCCCTCTACCAGAGAGCTCAGACATTTTTACCCCCCTTTTTCGAACTCCAGCGCTTCGCCAGCCACCTCTTGACAAATCCACTGAAGTTGAACTCTACATCAAAAAGTGTAGAAAAGAAATCTCTCAAGTGAAATCCAAACCTGTCCGCAATTCCAACCTCTCACGGGATGAACAAAAAGCCCTTGAATCACTGAGACACAGACAAGACATTGTCATCAAACCAGCAGACAAAGGTGGTGCAGTGGTGGTCTGGGACAAACAGCTGTACATAAAAGAAGCACACAGACAACTGTCAGACACAAATTTCTATACACCACTCACAGCATCAACCCTCCCCCAACCCCAGAAACTCATCTCAACCACAGTTAAACAAGAAATCAAACATAACAACTTACCGAAGACACCCAAAAACCCTCATAATGACAGACACCAAACAACCCACCTTCTACCTGCTCCCTAAACTACACAAAACCAATACACCCGGCAGACCCATTGTATCTGCATGCAGCTGCCCTACAAGAACACATTTCACAGTACTTAGACTCTCTCCTCCAACCCATAGTACAAGGCCTCCCCACATACCTCAAAGACACTACACACACACTCAACATGATTAATTCATACAACACAGATCCCACTTCCAACCCAGCCTCCTCTTTACACTTGACGTCGTCTCTCTCTACACTTCCATCCCTCATGCTGATGGATTGAAGGCCCTCGCATTCTTTCTTAACAAACGACCCCTTAACCAACAACACCCTCCCACAGCTACACTGGTCAGACTTGCAGAATTAGTCCTCACCCTCAATACTTTGAATTTAACAACCACACATTCACACAAATCAGTGGTGTTGCTATGGAAACCAAGATGGGACCATCCTATGCCTGCCTCTTCAGGGGCACCTAGAAACATCGCTTACTAACCTCTTACACAGGCCCTACACCAAGCTCTACAAAAGATACATAGATGATGGATTTTGGGGGCCACATCCATGCCAGAACAAAGACCTCCAGAATTTCCTTAATTTTGCACAGACCTTCCATCCATCCATCCAGCTGACCTACACCATTTCACAGTCAGTTAATTTCCTGGACATCACTAATCCCCCTCAAAGATGGACGGCTTCAAACCTCAGTCTTCTACAAACCTACTGATGCACAAATCATACCTGGACTAACAACATCTTCCCCACCACCAGTCCACTAAAAAATAGCATTCCATATTCTGAAAATTCCTTTGCCTACGCAGACTCTGCTCTAGCGAAGAAGATTTCACTATACAAGCAGCCAAAATGTCTGATTTTTTCACCAACCGTGGATACCCTAGTGCCGTCATCAATGATGCTCTCAGCCGCACTGCAGCTAAATCCAGAACATCTACTCTGGAAACTAAACCTCCCAAAGAGACAGACAGACCCACTGCCTGCCTTCTCTTCCATCCTCAAAATCTGCCCATCTGCAGGATCCTGAAGTCTAACTGGCACATGGGAGAAAATCATAAACCTGCCTTTGAGACGAAACCTATGATCACTTTCAAACGTGACAAAAACCTCAACGACCTACTGGTGCGCTCTAAGCTGAACAAAATCTTCACACCTAAACCACCAGGTACTTTCCCCTGCTCTAAACCCAACTGCAAAATCTGCTCTCTCACCAAACCAGACACCATCCTACATGGCCCCACAGGCTCTTTCACTATAAAACGCACTTTCTCCTGCCAGAGCCACAACATTGTGTATGCCATCCACTGTCAGCTGTGCGGTAAGATCTATGTAGGTGAGACATCTCGCACACTTGAGACGCGCATCTCTGAAACACCTGGCCGACATCCGCCTCCATCGGCCCAAACCAGTCGCTCTACACTTCAACCATGCCCAACACAACATCAACCATGTCAAAGTCTTGGCACTTTGGCAATCTAAGAGGACAACTTGGAACGCCTTATGCAGGAATCTCATCTCATTGCCAAACATGGGCACCGTCCACCCTCATGGCATCAACGTCCAAAAGTAGTATGTGCCATTCCATCTCTGCAGCTCCAGCCTGAAATATCCTCCACCTACGCACACCCTACCTCTGTTTACCTCAGACATCGGTTGCAGCTAAACATCCTCTTCCCTTTTCCTACACTCCTGAGTCTCTCCATTTGCTACATCAATCAACTTACCCCCCCCCCCCCCTTGCCCTAGTAAAGATGTGTGTAGGGATGTTGGGGGGTATGGCGGTTGTTGGGGTGGAGGTGGGGTAACCAATGAATAAGGCTGATATTACACATGGAAAAACACACACACACACACACACACACACACACACACACACACACACACACTCACACACACACACACACACACATACACACACACATAATGAATAGAATGCTAGCTCCTTTAAACGTTGGTCGTGAAGGGGGGGGGGGGGGGGGGGAAGAGAAGAGAGAGATTTTGTGTATAGGTGTGAATATGTTGCCCCTCCCCCTCCCCCAGTTAGTACGTAAACCCATCCCCTTCTTTTCCCTCCACCCTAATAGCATCAACCACCTTAAAGTAACATGTACCAACCCACCACTTCAATCTCAGCCCACAATATCCTCCCACAACACACACACATACTACCTTATCTCCCACTAAATTTACCTCACACAAAACTTATAGCTATCTTATTATGCATTTATTATCATTATTTTTTTTAATTTATTATTATTTTTTTAACGTTTCCTTTATTTATTTATTGATTATTATAAAAATGTATTTTCTAAATATGTTTCTGTATCATGCTTTCGTTACCTTAACCTTCACTATCGTTGTTAGCAGTATCATTCAGTAATACTATTGCTTGTATTGATACTACCACTAGCATTGACATCACAATCGCCTTCGCCTCTGGGACTGTTGCCACGGCAACCCTGCTGCTTAAGAATCCTCTAACCCACTCTCCTTTCTCCCATACCCATACTTATTGACACCAAGATTGATCCTGTCATTTCCCCCCCCCCCCCCCCACCCCCCCAATATTTTGACCATTATTAGTATTCCTATCAGTAATATTATTATCATCATTACGACTTTGACTCACTCACTATTTCCCTTCCAAAAAGCCTCGTTCTCATTCAACGCCTTCTTCCTTGCGCTGAACCCTAAGTGATCTGAAGCGATCAAAGCTAAGTGAATTTTCGTTGTTTTATTCGTTTATATATCACCTGACGAAGACCTAAGAGGTCGAAACGCGTTGTTGTTTGTCTTGTGACTCGTTTTGTCCACGTTCTCTGGGCGGTTCGCTAACATTTATTTAAGATTTACATCGTAGTTCAGACTCCTTCCTCTAGTGATTTCTTTTTTCAATAGCAGACTTACATTAAAGATTTTGTCATCCTGAAATATTTTTGTCTTTTTTACTTGCATGTATCTTCAAAAATACATCATCCCCTTTCTTAACAGATTCTGTTTTGTTTTGTTTTGTTTGTTTGTTTGACTGTTTGGGTTGCCTGTCTTCCAATATTATTAGCCTCTGTGTTTTCTGGATGTCCCTCCCCATTTCACTCCTTCCTTTAAAAAACTTGCTTTTCTACATCATTCAATATCTTGACACAACTTTAAACTTACAAAAAAAACAAAAAAAAAAACAAAACAAAACAAAAAAAAACAAACTTCCTTCTCTTTGTAAACCCAAATACACTCAGTGAGTTCAGAAGGTTGTTAATGAGATTCCATCTAACAAAACAGTAACACAGAAAAAAACCGGAACTATAAAATGTTGACATGAAACGTTTTAAACACTGGAATTCCCGCACTCTTTGCACTGCAGCTTCGACTTTGGGTGGGGGGTAATCGTTACACTCTGTTCCCTCGCCGAGCCGTGTATGAATTTCTGGGGAAATCCCTGTACTTGGGAAGCAAAAAAATGGTTGGGAAATCGTCTCAGAAGGTGTCCCAAGTACCCGTGAAGTGGAATCTTGAGCACTATACTGACTGCCGGCACCATCAAACGTCGTCTTCTTCAACCCTCGGCTAAAGCTCCAAGACAAAGCCATTGGCGACTTACTGACGCATATGACTGTTTTAATTTCACCATTAAGGCAGCCCGTTCTCTGCTTAGTGATGGTGTTGAAACACTACCAGCGAACTTTTTTTTTCTAAATTCTGGATCGTTAGAAAGTGACTATTTTTTTTTTGTCAGTATACAAGAATGACGTTGATATCATATATATATATATTATAATATATATATATATATATATATATATATATATATATATATATATATAATATAAGATAGATTAAAGTCCCTTGAGGAAGACCAAAGAGGTCGAAATATTGGGAAAAATTCAACGTGATTGTTGTTGAGTTCTTTGTTTGGATGTATACATATACAATAAAAATATATATATATATATATATATATTATATATATTTTAAGTTCATCGATTCTGGAAAAACCTCTATTCAGGAGATGCATTAACGTTTTCAATACGAAACTCATTAAAACTGTGTGTGTGTGTGTGTGTGTGTGTGTGTGTGTGTGTGTGTGTGTGTGTGTGTGTGTGTGTGTTTTAATCAACACGCACACACCTAGGCCACGTTTTATCATATTTCGTAACTGACAAAATGTTCAGTGCATCACTGCCAATTCAACATAAACACACAAACAAACAAAAACAGCCCCGTGTGTTATCAAATTTTGTCTGTAAACTGAAAACACAGGCTCAGAATAGAACAACCAGCTGGAATTCCGTTCAGACGATTGTAAAACCACATGGTAATGGTAATGTTGTTTACAGCTGGAATACAGTTCAGACGGCTGTAAAACCACATGGTAATGGTAATGTTGTTTACAGCTGGAATACACTTCAGACGATTGTAAAACCACATGGTAATGGTAATGTTGTTTACAGCTGGAATACAGTTCAGACGGCTGTAAAACCACATGGTAATGGTAATGTTGTTTACAGCTGGAATACAGTTCAGACGATTGTAAAACCACATGGTAATGGTAATGTTGCTTACAGCCCAGCTGACCGCAAAGGACCATAATTATCAGGGCTGTCATCCCGTTGAAAATAACTCACAAGTCATTACTACTACTCCTACTAATACTACTACTACTACTAATTCACACAACTTTTTAAAACGCACCTTCCAAAAACTCACCGGAAATTTTGTTAAAAATCTTTCCTCTATAAAATCTGACATCAGATGAAATATGTTAGTCTCCTTCAGATATTCAAAGATCACATCAGGTGGAGCATCTCTGAACAGGGTTTTCATGGAGTCTGCTGTAAAGTGTTTGTGTCTCACATCATGCAAGTCCCCAACACTCTAAAAGGATATGTTTGACACATGGATGTTGAACAGGGTCATCTTTCTGGATACTAAGACTTTCCTTTGTTCCTTTCTCCTCTTTCTCCTGTACCCATCGTCAACACAGCGCAGGCCTCCAAGGGTGGTCTAGGACTGCTCTAAAGGCAGGTGAGGACATGTGCTTCTCTGGGTCCTCCCCAGCACCTTCGGGTTGTTTCTTTTTCTTTTCTTCTTCTTTTCCTTATGTGACATTTCCGTTCACATCTAGAGTTTGTAGCATATTTGCCTATAATTTTATGATTATATCCACACATCTATCAAAATCCTACAATGACAACATAAACAAAGAGCACGTTAACTGTATATAGTACAAATCTTAAATAAATGTTAGCGAACCGCCATGAGAAACGTGGACCAACGAGTCACAAGACAAAACACGACGCGTTTCGACCTCTTATAATATATAGTACGCTGGAGGCCTTAATTTAGTGTAAAGCAAATTAGAATGTTTAGATATTTGCCTGCTTCAGTTTGCCTGGTTTATTGTCCGTTATAATCTGGTTTGATTATTTCATTATCATGTATTAGAAACCACGTCACTACATATTGTTATGTAACTAGTTCAGTAAACAAGTTGAAATTGGATCTGAATAAAATGAAATTTCAAAGGAATTTTTTAGTAACTCCGTCGGTTAACACGGACAAGCAAACTACAAGACATTGTTTTGTCCTGTAACCTGTTTGTCCGTGTTGACTGGCGGTGTTACTTAAAAATTCCTTTGAAAATTGGTTTCAATTCCCGCCTGCAATTACCTCACATTGAACCTGACTGAACAAAACGGTTTGAAAAAAAAAAAGTATCTGATCAAATAAAAAGCACACCCAGGAAAAAAAAACAAAAACAATCAAGGAAAGCGACAGTTTCAGCCTGAACTTCGATCTCTGCGTGTGTCTGTGTGAAGGAATACGTATGGCGCCAAGGAATACAGACTGACAACCCTCTGACCGCCTTGACACACACACACAGGCATTCGTCCACAAAGCTTTGTGAAAAGTGTGCAACCGAATCCAATTTCCCAGGGAACCCCAACGCCATTTTCCCCCCCTCCGCCCCCCCCCCCCCCCCCCCAACCCCCCATCACCTACCTCCCTTCCACCCCCCCCCCCTCTTCTCTCGGGCACCGCCCCTTTCTCTTTTTTTTTCCCCCTTTTTCCCTCTCTTCTCTCTTCCCCTTCTCTCTCTTTTCTTCCCCCTCTCTCTCTCTCTCTCTCTTCTCCCCCCAACTCTCCTCCCCCTTCTCTCTCTCTCCCCCCTCCTTACGCCAAAAAAATACAACTTTTTTAAAAAATTCATGCCATATTAAAGATAAAGAATGAAAGGTGAAAGTGAACAAAAACAAAACAAGAAACAAAAACCCCAAAAAAACAAAAATCGGGTTTCCTAGGGGGTCGATTTTGAAAAATTCACCCACCATAAAAATCAAATATAAAAATTTACGACGAAAATTTAACGTAAAAAATAATCACGTTGGATGTGTCAAGTGTCCAAAAACATATCTGAAATTTACCCCCCCGGGCCCCCTTTACAGCTGTCTAAATTTGATTTAAGTCGCACAGGGTAAGAAAGTACGAAAATAAAAATAAATGAAAAAAATTATTCAAAAAGTGAGAAAACCGGGAATCACGGTCTATTAGGAAAAAGACATAAATAAAAAAACACAAAACACCCCCACACAAAAAACACACACAAAACACACACACACACACACACACAAAACCCCCATTTAAAAAATTTTATATATGAGAGAGGTAGAGTGAGAGACAGAGAGAGACGACAAAGAAGAGAGGAAAAAGAGTAGAAGAGAAAAGAGAGACAGAGAAAGGAAAAGAGAGGGGAAAGAGGGGAGAAGAGAGGGGAAGAGAGAAGCCCGAAAAGAGGGGAGAATTTTTATAAAAAAAGGGAATTCACTAACCCCTCAAAAGTGCAAGGAACTTTACAAACGACATAAAGTTTAAAGTCGGGCCCATATCCCAGCGCACACGCCAACTAAAAAAATTGGGAAAAACTCAAAAACAAAAAAACAACACACAACCCCACACAAAACACCCCCACAAAACACACACACACCCCCTACTTCAGGACAAAACCCCGAACAAATAACAAAGGGAAATTTAACACGCACCCCAAACTGCAGACCAGTCCCAAAAAACAAAACACACACACACACCACACACACACAAAACACACACACACACACACACAAAACACCCAAAGAAAACTTTTCCCCAAACGCAGAAAAAACAAAAACACAGGCACAGCCCCAAACCCGAGGGAAAGTATTACGGATCACTGACTAAAAGTACGGGCCCACACACATGAGGGTAAACGTAACGAACGCACGAAAACACCACACTGAAAATGTGCCTTGGCTGCACAAACACACGCCCTTAAAATAAAACAAAGTTAAAATGCCACACTCCAAACGAAAAAAACCACCAACTACAACGTAACATGCAAGGGCCCATGGAAAATTTAAAAAGACCTGGGACAAAAAGGAAATTTGGGGGCCGAACTAGGAGTGACAAAGGGGCACTTAGAAAATAAAACCAGTATGTGACTTGGAGCCGAAAGCAGATGGGACGCACGCACCCCCTCGCGCGTGCGCAAAAACACACACAACACACCAAAACACACACACCCTCTCTTCTCTTTACCCTTTTCCCCTTTTTTTTTTTTTTCCCCCAAACAAAAAACCCCGTTGAATTAAAAACCTTGACCCCGTCCCCTAAAAAACCCCTGCACCCAAAGTTTCGGCGGAGTTACAATTATCAATTGGCCCCAAAATTTTGGTATCGTGTCTGGATCAGCACAGGCTTTGGGAAAAAAAATTAAAGAAAACAAACGTTTGGGTTTAAAACACCACACAAAATACACACCCGCGGGGCGCGTTTGTGTGTTGTGTACGCCCTGTGTGCGTGCGTGTTTGCGGTTTGGGTGCATGTGTTTTGTGAGTGTGTGTGTGTGTGTGTGTGTGTGTGTGGTTTTGTGGTGTGGTTGTGCGTGCGTTAGTGCGGGTGCGTGCGTTGCGTGCGTGCTGCGTGGGGTGTGTGGGGCGTGGGTGTGCATGCGTGGTGTTTTTCGTGCGTGGTGCGTGCCGCGCGCCGGGGGTGGTTTTTGTTTGAAAAATGTGGAGGGGGCTTTCCTTTCGGAATTTACATGGGCCCTTTACGAACATAAAAAATCCCGTTTCGTTCCCATCACGAATAACCATTCGTTCTCCCCCCTTTAACCCCCCCACCTCCCTTCTGCAAATGACAGAAAAAAAAAACAAAAAGAAAAAAAAAGAAAAGAAAAGGGAAAAAAGAGGAGGGGGGGGGGGGGGGGGGGGGAGGGGGGGGATGGGGGGGGGGGGGGGGGGGGGGTGGGGGGGGTGGGGGGGGGGCGGGAGGGCGGGGGGGGGGGGAACAGCAAACAAGGCTTGACCACGGAGCATACTTGATGAGGGGACACCACAAGCTCATAGTGATCTGAATCCCCTCCCTTCGTTCTGTCGCAAGAAGCCGCACACAATCTCTCGCCCACCCAACACATACCCCCCTCCCCCCCCCCCCCCCCACTCCCCTCCGCCCCCACCCCTCACCGTCTTTAATTCACCACCCCTCCGATTCCCCCGTCTGTGACACAATTGCCTTATTTGGCCTTGCAGCCGATCCACCCATGGTGCTGACTTTCTCTCTTTTTTTTTTCTCCCCTTTTTTCGTTTTGTACAGCTCTCTCTCTCTCTCTCTCCTCCTCTCTCTCTCTCTCCTCTCTCACTGATTGGTAAATGATTGTTTGTGCCTGTGAGACAGGTGAGTGTGTGTGTGTGTGTGTGTGTGTGTGTGTGTGTGTTGTGTGTGTACTTTCGTGTTTGTGTGTGTGTGTGTGTGTGGGGTGTGTGTGTGTGTGCGCGCGCGCGCGCGCGCGTGCGTGCGTGCGTGTGTGTGTGTGTGTGTGTGTGTGTGTCCGTTTCAAAACAAGAGAGATAAAACGCGTTGATTTCAAGCTAAACACCTACGAAAACGAAATCCCACAGTGACCCTGAGAAAGACAACGACATTAACCACTTATCTGCTGTCTGCGGAGATCTCCCTTCTCCCTCAAATGGGACCACACACACACACACACACACCCCTACACACACACACACACACACACACACACAACACACACACACAACACACACAACACGTACACACACACACACACACACACACACACACACACACACACACACGTGCGCACGTACACACACACACACACCACACACACACACACACACACAGACACACACACACACACACACACACACACACACACACACACACACACACACCTACGTATGTATGCACGCACACAGACACAGACACACGAAAAAAAATCAGAACCCTGAAATCGTGTGCTACCAACACCTATGACAGGGATCATAAAGCCCCCCCCCCCCCCCCCCCCCCCCCCCCCCCCAATACAGGCGAGACGACGTGCAATATATCGACAGTCCACGGAGCTACCTCACGACAATTACAGCCAAGGAGTGTCGATCTAGCTCGGTGGTGTCGTGAGGCAAAGGTTTTGAGTACCCCTAATGTTTTGATACCACGGACAAAACTTAAAGACGCGACACTGGGCTCGGTGGACTCGATAGAACGTGGTCATTCACAAGGTACTGATTTATATTTATCTTTCTTTTTCTGTCTCATCGTGCGCGCCTCTTAATTAAGGGCATTACTGTCACATCGCTCATTCCGACTCCCAACTCACTCCCACGAATCTGAGACGAATATCATAGACTAGAGAACACGCCAGATGGAGAGTTTACCCAAGCAGCTAGAAATGTCAGATGCAGGTGGAGTAAAACAAACGGACGCACGGCAAATTCAAATTCACAACGTCACTGCTCCTACTGAAGGGTGTGTGTTTTGATTGTTTTTTTTTTTTTTTTTTTTTTTTTTTGTACCAGTCAGAAAACCGTACTGTCTTTTTTGTGCATCAGTTACAGGATATTACGACTGTCGGCCATTTTGTCTCGCATGCAAGTCTCGCCCATTCCCGTCACCTCTCGCCGCTAGGGGCGCACACGCTGACACTCGCCAAGCCAGCGGGAATGCTCGCCCCCTCCCGTCGTTATAAAACGCGTTTCTGGTTTGCCCCATGGCAGCCCCGGTACCGACAATCTACACACGTAATGAAATTGAAGTCGTCCTGGGGCACCCACCCGAGGTGACCCTGCACTCCTGCTTCACTTCAGATGTCAGTAGCCCATTCCAGTCTAGCCTACCAAGTTCCCTACTGGCGACAGTCTGTTTTGTCTCACAGCCAGTCTTACTGAGCGTCTCCCTGTAGGAAGCGCCACCAGGTCCCCTCAATGACAGTACTCATGAACTTGGTGATGCCGATGACCTCGACCCGAAGTCACCGTGCATGGGCATGAAAATGCAGAGGAAATGGAAACTGAGGTCACCACGAGAACAGGACACGAGCAGACACAGGTTCTGAGATCTTTGCATGGCGATGGATGACGGTGAGGATGTGAAATAATTATATGCCATGAAGTTCGATTCTTGTCAGACATTCACTACATGACAGGACTGTACTCTGTATCCCTTTAAAGACATAGCCGGTTTGTGAACCAGGCCCGAGAGACGCAGGCACCTGCGGTGTTGACCCGGAATTTTGCGACACTCTGATACATGCATCCACTCATAGATAAAACGACCTTGAGGTTCCAGACTTCCCATCTGACCCCATAGCAAACTCATAACTGGGTATGAGCCGGTCCGAGCCGAACCCACAACATCCCAATCCAAGATCCGAAACGCTCACACTGTGCCTCGGCAGCTGGTTCACACACAAGTTTCAGTTTCAGTTTCATCAAGGAGGTGTCAATACGCGCGGACTTGCCCATATACACTACACCCCATCCACTAAGTTTTGAGACCACATTGCGCATGATTTAAAGCTGATGGATAAACGAATTAATGACCAAGATGAGAGAACTGAAGAAGAGGGTCTCGTGGCTACGACCTAGCCGAGGTCTGATCTACGCATCAGCCCAAAGCTCTGGTCAGACCCACAAGATTTATAAACGTTCACCCCTCTTCAGGGCTTGAAGGTGTGACGGACGTGTTCTGACCTCAGGGCTTGAAGGTGTGACGGACGTGTTCTGACCTCAGGGCTTGAAGGTGTGACGGACGTGTTCTGACCTCAGGGCTTGAAGGTGTGGCGGACGTGTTCTGACCTCGCCGAATTCAAGAAGTAAACGTCGACCCGAATCATCGTAAAAGACAGCTGCGTTTCGTAGACGCCAAGAGACCAGTTCTCGCGAGTTGGCGTGAGGGTGCGTTTCTTTGCGACCTCTCGAAGCTACAGCTGGGTCGATATGGTGAGCGTGTGTCTGGACAGGCCGGCGGCATGCGAGGAAAAGATGGCGCCGCAGTCCCGGGACTGGATGCCGGCGTGAAATAGTGAGATTGGTTTGTGTTTGGAATAAAATGCTACGAACATGCCAACGTGTCGGTCTAGTCTGAACACTAGCAGTGCCAACTACTGTTTGACGCTGACATCATCTCACATTTCATGCTGATGGTCTCACTTCGTCGAATCCGGATCCAGATACAGAAAGTGAAATTGTTTAAGAGAGAGAGAGAGAGAGAGAGAGAGAGAGAGAGAGAGAGAGAAACAGACAGACAGACAGACAGACAGAGACAGACAGACAGACAGAATCAAGTCAGCTGCCGCCTAGTGTTGTCTCTTTGTCGTTTCTGTGGATACTCCGGCAGTCATCACCTCGCGGCAAGGTGCCTGGAGGGTTGGGTAGCTGAGAAACGCCGTTCACTTTGAAATCTGGCTGACTGAAGGCGGGCTTCGAAGGAAAGAATACCAAAATTGTCTTCACCAGACCGCCAAACGAAGAAAATGAACAAGTTGTAATACAAAAGCGACGCGCTTCGACCTTGAAGATCTTACGTATACATACACGCACGCATACACACACAACACACACACACACACACACTACACACACACACACCACACACACACACACACACACACACACACAACACACACACACACACACACACACACACACACACACACACACACAACACACACACACACACACACACACACACACACAAGCGGCAACATGTATGCACATTCGTGCAAAAACGCACAAATACACATTCCCCCAACCCTCCTCCCCCCCCCCCCACCTACTACCTACCCCCCCCCCCCCCCCCCCCCCCGCCCGCCCCTCCAGTCCTCAGTGTGGCACCGAGGTTGGCTGGGCGATAGATGCCATGACGGTGATCCCAACACCCCCCCCCCCCCCCCCCCCCTTCTCCTTTCCCCTGTGTTGCCGGCCCAAAACGCTCCCGGGGTTCTTCGTCTTTCCAAATGCTGCTGCAGCACCAGCAGCAGGTGCTCTAAACAGCTTTGTGACCACGTCATACCCCATCAGTTCATTGACTGCTATTCCCGTCACTCCACCACACCCCTCACGCTTCACCTCCGACCGCCCCCCCCCCCCCCCACACCACCACTCCCGCCTCCCATTGTGTCTAATTACTGGTGCATTCTGTCTACACTGTCATGTCTTATCACTGGTGGAATCAATGTACACTGTTATGTCTTATTACTGGTACACTCCATGTGCACTATGTTTTTTTTTAAATTAATGGTGCACTCCATGTACACTATGTCTCATTACTGGTGTACTCCATGTACACTATGTCTCATTACTGGTGTACTCCATGTACACTATGTCTCATTACTGGTGCACTCAATGTACACTATGTCTCATTACTGGTGCACTCCATGTACACTATGTCTTATTACTGGTATACTCCATGTACACTATGTCTTATTAGTGGTGCACTCCATGTACACTATGTCTCATTACCAGTGCAGTCAATATACACTAAGTCTTTTTACTGTGCACTCAATGTACATTGTTCTTCTTCCTTTCTATCTGCGTACGCAGGATGATACTCCTGCGGACACTGCCTGTAGAGACAGGCAGTGGAGTTTTGTGTGTATGACCGTTAATGTACATTGTTGTGTCTCTCAATACTGCTTCATCCGACGTGAACCGTGATGGTTACCATCATTTGCGCATCCAGTATACACCGTCGTATTTCTCATTAACAGTGCACCCAATATAAACTGTTAGGTTTCTCATTACTAGCACGTCCGATGTAAACTATTATGTTGCTCATTATTAGCGCATCCAGTATAAAACATTGGGTCTCCTATTATGAGTGCATCCAGTGTAGACTGTTAGGTCTCTCATTAACAGCATATCCAATGTGAACTGTTATGTTAATCATTATTAGCGCATCCAATGCAAAACATTTGGATCCTCATTATCAGCGCGTGCGACGTAAACCGGTAGGTCTCTCATTACTAACGCGTCTAATGTACACAGTCTCTCGTTATAAGCGCATCCGACGTAAACCGGTAGGTCTCTCATTACTAACGCGTCTGATGTACACAGTCTCTCGTTATAAGCGCATCCGACGTAAACCGTGGTGTGTCTCTCATGATCAGTGCATTACCGTTAGGTTTCTCATAACTAGTGCAACTAATGTACAGTCTTGTATCTCCATCCATGCTGTATCTGGTCCCCCAACAGTGAAGCTATGGCATGCAGTAAACTACGACCTCCATCCAACGTACACTGCTGCAATATCTCGTATTACTTACGGGTCATTTTGAAAATAATTATCACCTACAGTTCAAGCCTAAGAAGTGTTCGAATGAAGCATACCCACAACAAAAATTAAAGAGGGAGCCGGAATAGCTCAGTTGGTAGAGCGCCGGACTCGTAATCTTGGTGATCCTGGGGTTCCGGGTTCGAACCTCCGCCGGGGCGTTTCGGTACAGGGGGATTTTTCCCTTGGAGTTAACATTGGTTCTGACTCCATTTCCCATACAGTCCTTCGAATGAGACTATAAACCGAGGTTCCGTGTGCCAACGCACGCATAACATCTTGCACACACGTAAAATCCCATCACCAACTTTCGGAAGAGTAGGCCAGTTCGGCCGTTGGTATGGATGACACGTTACACATAGCATGCACCCTGCGTGAGAAATGGAAAGAATGAAGGAAGTAAGGAAAATGAGTGATCAATATTGAACGATACTGACTGGATGACACGGGAAACGACTGAATGAAGCGCCAGCTGGCAGCTCTTCAGCCGGCACTACCCAGGTAGGCAGCCCGTTGTGTAAACGAGTGTGGATTGTAAAGCGCTTAGAGCTTGGCCTGTAGCCGAGAATAGGTGCTATATAAGTATTCATTATTATTATTATTATTATTATTAAATTACATTTGACTGGCTTCAGATTTCACGTCCACTGTCATCTTACCAACCTGTCAACTGTTCATCTCTCCATACCTGCCTCACTGACTTATTGAATAGCAGATCGATTAAATGACTGGCTGATCACCCGGCGAACAGGTCATCTCTCTGCTGTCTATTACCAGACTGACTGACTGAGTGCCAGACTTTCTTTTTTTTTTTTCTTCTTTTTTCTTTGTTGTTGCTAGCAGCGATATAATGGAAGCAAATGTATTACAACCTTTAACGCTGCAATGGAACCCGAAAGAGACCAAACTGTGTGCCAGATTCGTCATGGTATGCTGCTCCGCCCGCACCACACAGTCCACAAAACCGTCCTCGGGCCATGCTCTTTGCCTTTTCGTGAAATTCCATTCAAACTGACTTTACATGACCTTGCTGACAAACAAACCACAAAACAAACGAGCAAACACGGGTGAAAACATGACCTCCTCGGCGGGGTGGAAAAAAAAAGAAGAAAAAAGAAAAAAAAAAGGGCACTCGGGAAAGCGTAGACCTCTGCCCACATCGAACGGATCCTGGATCCGACCTTTCATCTGGATCCGTTCCGGACCAGTTTCGCCCTTGGCCCACATTCAATCTTTGCACTAAGCTTCATTGAAATCGATTGTGATATTTTTTGCGCAACCTTGCTGGCTGAGCAGACAAAAAGCCACAGACACGGATGAATCTGTAACCTCGGGAAAAAAAAGACAAACAAACAAAACATATATATATGAGGGGGAAAAAAGGAGTTTGGTGGTGGGAATGTATGCTACGCGACACCGGTGGCACGATCTACCGACGCTTCGTTCTCTATGAATCAGACAGCCCGAATCAGACAGACAGCCCACGTTATACCCTCCTCTGCTCCCCCCAACCCCCCACCCCCACACTTCCGTTCCCTTCACCTACCCCCTTCTCGCTCATCCTCAACACCCACGCTGGAAACTGGCGGTGTGTGTGTGTGTGTGTGTGTGTATGCCTGGGTGGAACAGTGGTACAGCATGTCAGGACGCCCTTCTCCACAGCTGTTCAGTCTCCTAGCTGTTTTTCCCCCGCGCTGCTATGGTACTCAAGACAGCTCAGACCTCAGCCAAGCTTAAAACGGATCTTGGATCGGTTCTAGGATCCAGATTCGCATCAAAACTTAACGGATCCCTTCTTGGACCAAAATTCCATCTTTCCACCTGCTTTCGAGAAAATCGATCGCGTTGCTTTCGCTCGATTTTGCAAACAGACCAGCCAACGGACACAGGTAATGAACAAAAACATGACATTCTTGGCGAAAGTCACGCGTGGGAGGAGTTCTAATCATTCGTTTACAGCCACACAGGGATCCGTGCCCCCCCCCCCCCCCCCCCCCCCCCCCCTTGCCCTCCGCCCTTCACATCGTCTATATCCCTGTTACTGTCCCCCGATCTTTCTCTCCAAATCCCATCGATGTTTCCAGACAGCAGGAAGGACAGACAGGAAGACAAAGTAGTTGGAACTTAGAGAAGCAGTGTGAGAAGGGAGAGGGGGAGGGACAACACACACTCAGAGAGAGAGAGAGAGAGAGAGAGAGAGAGAGAGAGAGAGAGAGAGAGAGAGTGAAAGAGAGACAGACAGACAGACAGACGGAGAGAGATACAGAGAAAGAGAGAGAGAGATAGAGACAGAGACAGACAGGCATGCAGGCAGACAGTCAGACAAGACAGAGACAGACAGGTGAGGGTACACATACATACACACACGCGCGCGCGCGCAAGACAGAGAGAGAGAGGGGGGGGAGGGGGAGGGGGAAAGGGGGGGTGGGGAAGCAGCTGATGATAGAGAGAGTGTGACTGGCAAAGTGACGGAGAAAAAGACACAAAGACAGAGAGACAGACAGACAGGCAGGCAGACAGACAGACGGACAGGCAGACAGACAGAGACAAAAACAGACACTGAGACAGTCAGACAGACAGACAGAGACAGACATGGAAGGAACCAAAGCCAGTCGTTTGGGAAGGGTTTCTGAGGAGTTCGTGGGAGAAGGTGGGGGGGGGGGGGGGGGGGGGGGGGGGGGGTATTGAGGACAGGCCAAGCTGGGAACTAGACAGATGACTGAAATCCTTATCTCTTTGTCACCACCAATGCAACAAACAAACAAACAAACAAACACAAAACCACCAACCCAACTCCTCATTCTACACTCTTTAATCGAACGATGCATCTTTTCGCGTGTTTTGATCGCCGACCACTGACAAACCATAGCTCCTCTCTCCGCGGTACTCGGCCATCCACCATCTCGTTTGCAAAGATCATCCGAGTGACGGCCAACCACAGACTAATTGTTAATGAAATGTAAAGTATACTCCAGATGACTACAGCTTACCTGTTTAACTGAGGTTTGAGCTATCTTCTTAACCAAGGTTAAGGGAGAGAACATAACCCGCAAGACAACTACAGATTAACTGTTGATAAAGTTTGAACCATCTGTTCTAAAGGAAGAGAACATCATCTGCTCTGCAAGATAACTACAGATGAACTGTTGATGAAGTTTGAACCATTTGTTAAGGAGAGACCATTATCTGTAAGATCATTACAGGCTGATTGTTAATCGAAGTTTGAGCCCTCTTCTTAAGGGAGGGGACACAACTTGCAAGGTAATGTTCGCTGGTGCTTCATTGAGATAGAAACTTGAGACTGCTAACTTAAAACTGTTCTAAATAGGCTGTGAACTTGAGTTTAGCGAACTCTGTGCCCAAATCTTCACTTACCCGTCTCAAAAATACTGTGAACTTGGAACTGTTTTAAATAGGCTGTGAACTTGAGTTTAGCGATCTCTTTGCCCAAATTTTCTCTTACCCGTTTCAAAAATACTGTGAACTTGAAACTGTTTTAAATAGGCTGTGAACTTGAGTTTAGCGATCTCTTTGCCCAAATCTTCTCTTACCCGTTTCAAAAATACTGTGAACTTGAAACTGTTTTAAATAGGCTGTGAACTTGAGTTTAGCGATCTCTTTGCCCAAATCTTCTCTTACCCGTTTCAAAAATACTGTGAACTTGAAACTGTTTTACATAGGCTGTGAACTTGAGTTTAGCGATCTCTTTGCCCAAATCTTCACTTACCCGTTTCAAAAATACTGTGAACTTGAAACTGTTTTACATAGGCTGTGAACTTGAGTTTAGCGATCTCTTTGCCCAAATCTTCACTTACCCGTTTCAAAAATACTGTTCTAACTTCGATGCGAAAACCGCACTGAGCGAGATCTTTACTTGCAATTGGAGAGTCAAAGTGGAGTCGACGACTAGTCAGAAAACTATTTCCATCATAGGAGAGGGTGCCAACCACTCACGAACTGAGTTGTCTCACAGGGGAGTTTCCATTGGGCTCATTTAACATGCGCAAACCCCGGCAAGCCGAGCCAGCTTTTTTTCCTCTGCCAACCTAGCACTGCTAATAACCATCCAGGATCACGCGCCAAGAAAGATCGTTCAATTAAACCAGAAACAACGATCGTCAAGATCGCCGCATCGCGTAGCTACACGATCAAGGTTCGCGATCTTTAGTCCGTTTGATAAAAATTTTCTTCATCGTAATATACTTACAAAAAAAAAAAAAAAAAAAATCAGAAATATACCCCCCCCCCCCCCATTTTTTTACGGTCCCCGTCGCCCTCCCTCCCCCTCTCCCCTCTCCACCAGACATGGCTAACCTACCCTACACGCACAGGATACAAAAACAAGAGTTTCCCCGCCAACATGGCGCGCACATCCAAGTAACGGGAGTGATCTCCCCCATTTGCTTACGACCTCTATGCCTTGTATTGCTGGGGAGGTGGGGGTGGGGGGGAGGGGGGGGGGTCTGTCCGGCCCCCATAAACTTC
This sequence comes from Conus ventricosus, assembly GCA_018398815.1. Classification (NCBI taxonomy): domain Eukaryota; kingdom Metazoa; phylum Mollusca; class Gastropoda; order Neogastropoda; family Conidae; genus Conus; species Conus ventricosus. Next base: position 55,239,278 of record CM031626.1, read on the forward strand.
ACATTACCTCATACAGACTTCGGACCGCCTCACGAATTGTTCTGGGCTGCCAAACAGCTGGGGGGGGGGGGGGGGCTATCACATCCACGGCTGATGCACTGGGGGTACCTCTTTTGCCTTTGTGCCCTTGTGGGCTCTTCAATGACGTTATGGTGGCGCGTGTGTTTGTGGGCAGGAAGTTTGGATGAAGATGTTCAGTGCTGGGTGAATACCGATGAAGATGAAAGGTGGTTAAAAAGTTGATAGTCGTTTTGCGGCCCCCCCCCCCCCCCCCCCCCCCCCCCGCTCCCCCTTTTCGGGTGTGGAGGACACAACAGAAAGAAACTGGAGCGAGTCATGACGAAGGCGTTAACGTGATACATCTATCAACAAGTACATGGACTTAAGGTAAGCCAATTCTCAAAATTGACATTTCCACGGTTATACAATGAATACATATGTACATAAACATGCTTTACATTCTTTCCAAGTTTCATACAAATTTGCTTATTCAACGTTATACCTTTTTTTTTCCCCTTCCAGTCTGAAATAAACGACAGTAATTTAACGTTGACAATAAAGAGTGCCATTTTCTGGGTATCAGTGCACTTCGAGGTGCAATTTTTTCTTGTTACGTTTTCTTTCTTTTTGTTTGTTTATTTGCCTTGCTCCTGCTGCTGTTCTTGCTCCTGCTGCTGTTCTTGCTCCTGCTGCTGTTCTTGCTCCTGCTGCTGTTCTTGCCGTTTGTAACACTTTCGAATACAATAAAACTTTGTCGTCAACATTTCCCACTTTACATTCTTTACAACTGATATTTTCTCATCTTCTTCTTCTCTTTCACCAGCTTCAAACTGAAATTTATGGTCGCTACAACGGAATATACTCATCGGGGGGGGGGGGGGGGGGGGGGGGGGGGGGGGGGGGGGGGGGGGGTTGTGAGGGGTTTGTGGGTTTCACGGGTGTGGGGGGGGGGGGGGGG